>CM067222.1:18239580-18573134 GCA_034190945.1 Octodonta nipae
AGGGAGAACAGCAATTTCCAGATTCGGAACCTCTCCTTGAAAATCCTAGATGTCGGTCTTACATCTCGCTTCTACAAATAAGTAACGAAATTCAACAGATATAATTCATAGAACTTTATTTGTGTTCAAATTCGTAATTCATGTAATATGACAACAATTCAACTGCTAATGGGCTTACTATAAATAGCTGAAAAAATTGGTGCATATGTATAACATACTTGTTGTTGTCATCGTTTTTGTAAAAAATCACCGTCACACATGAATAAATATAATATAATTATTATTCTTGGTTACACGATTGTGTTTTTACTGTCGACTGCTGTCAAGTACCTCTACGTCAAATTACGAATATTAGCTTAGAGCATGTACCTTCTAGAGATAGCCTGCAATGCACAAATTCGTGGCACGGCTAGAAAGAGAGGGCAATAGAGACAGTAACAGGCTATTTCACCTGGTTGGTGGAAGCAGCCAATGAACAACCTGTTGATCGTATTTCATTGGAAGTAGCTTCCAACCGAGTGAAATATCTCTTGCCCTCTCTATTGCCCTTTCTCTCTTTAGTCTTACCGCTACATTTGTGCACTGCAAGCTATCTCTAGGATGTAAATGCTCTAAGAACCTTAGATTAAGAGTGGAGCTACTTGTTCATAGATAGAGCGTTTTCAAATAATTTTTTTTGAATTTACTTATTTTAAAAGAAATAAATAAAGATTCTTTATATATTCTGCACATCTACGGCATATTACTTTCGAATCGTATACGTTTCATTACCCTCCTTTCAAAACAAAGGCCGAAAAAGGGGTAGTGGGTTTTCGTCGTTGGATATTAATAATAGTATATAATTCTAGATATTACTTCTTCAATATTTGTTGTTAGGCAATTCTGCCTGTTCTTTGATTAGCCTGATTTCACCTTATATTATCACTCCGGTGGCAGCCTTCATTTCTTCTACCTCCTGGCTATTTGTCACTTGCTATTCTCACTTCCCTAGTTGTTTTCTGAAGGATATTTTTGGCATATTTTTCAATGTTTAAGCACTTTCTGTGAAAGCTACAATTCTAAAATGTAAAATTGAAAGGTTTGACAAGATCTATTATTTGACTTATGACGCAACTAAAAGATTTTAATTTAATTTATAGTTCCTTTGCCATTCACAACGGGGTCTGACCTAAACTCCGAAACGTTAGGAAATATATAGAAATTTCGTAACTCGTGGTGTTATTTCACAGAAAGTGCTTAAGCATTGAAAAACTGTGCCACAAATATCCTTCAGAAAACAACAAAACGGAAATCTCAGTACCAAGTGGTCACCAGCCAGGCAAATTGCCAATATCATTTATTTAAAATCATCCCAATTTATATCAAGTCAAGAATATAAGAAAAGCGATTAAATGAAAGAGCCAGTATTTGATAGCGTCTCCAGATTTGGAGATGAAACATATCTGTGAAGGATAATTGTTTTAGACAGCCACAAATCCACCAATATTTCAAAATTGCTCTACTAAATTTTATTCGACGTTTCAATTTGCAGAAAAATACTGAGATGAGCAATACCTATATACAGGCAAAATAGTAATAAGGATTACGTAATAAAATTCCATACCATTACATGGGATATTGATTCAATTTAATTACCCTAGATATATATAAGATATTGCTTACATTTTTCGTTTATACTTCCATACATTTTTCAAACGCTTCCCAAATTTAAGCACGCACGATTCAATTCAATGAGCGCTTAGCATGAAACAATCCAGAATTTTTCATATTTTTATCGAATAAACCCTCATCAAAACGTTTTGGAACAGGAATTCAGAAAATGTTCGTAAACGTCGTCATATTTCATCCCGCCGTAATTTTTTCTAGTGATTTATTCATAAATGGCATCCGGCAAGCTCCAAACAAGTTAATGGTTGGAAATAATTGATTTTTTCTCTTCAAAAGGCGAATGTTTCTGATGTAGAAACGTACGAATCTGTTAGCATTTAAATTGAAAATTTTTCGCTATATGGACACAAGCTGTTTGGCATTTGGATTACAGAATATTCTATTATTTTTATTAATATTTTACGACAAATTCTTGTTTATGCCATAAATATGTTTTATAAGCAGACTTTTTTATTTTATTTATTCAGAGAAATCCTCTTATTTAATCAGTTTGGATATTTACATATTCAGTTTGAAGTTCTTCTATCTCTGTACCATGTCCCTGTGCCTCATAATTATAAATTCAATCAGTAGTTTTTAAATATTTTTGAAATGATTGACGTAGGTACTTGATTATTATTTCTCTCCGCACTTATATTCTGCAATATATGAGTATTTTAGATTTCTAATCCAGACAGTCGGCACTCTTGAAAAGTGATAACCTTTAGCCTTTACAGAATGTGTTCCTTACAAATGATTCTTACTGAAGTAGACATAGCGTATATATTTGTTTATTTTAGGAATAACTTTGTTTCTTGCTGTTCTTTAACCGACTTTCCAAAAAGAGGAGGTATCAATTCGTCGGAAACTTTTTTTATGTATGACCACGGATTATTCAAAAACGGCTCGGACAATTTTAATGATTTTTTGTATTAGGGAACTTTACAGAAAGTTATTAAGGAACATTATAGAAGGGTACCATATAATTGTCTATAACATTAGATTTACGGTATTCCAGAAAATCAGAAAAAAAGTAAATTCGGGAGTAACTTTCAGTTAATTTTCATGACTCTTCACTGTTTTATCTAAAACGGCTAAAACAGCTTGATTCCGTATATTTTTCTGTAACGTAAATCCAACCCTTTTTCTGAAAATCGGAAAAATATGTGCAAAAAAACTAAACATTAATGTAAATGTCAAATTTTCATCATAAATATCTACTTTTAATGTCATGATATCCCATGAAAGTATATCGTCCTGAAAGTTTCTAATGGTTTTCATTTTAGTAATCTGTAGTCAGTTTGTTTCAGAGATGAAGTTAAGTTACGGGGCGTATAGTCGCTTGAAATTGCAGAAAATGTTCCACTAGTTTATAGAAATGAAAATTTGTTATGACTGCGATCTTTCAATGTGGTTTACGGTTGTAGGTGTGTGCATGTGATATTAGGTGATACATAACCAGTTGCATACATCGGATGGTTGAAATATAAGGTGGAATTGAATTAGTTATTCAGGGTGGCTCAACAAATATTGTATTGGGTGCCACATATGTAGTTGCATACAAAATGTAGTTGCAATAAGAGTGGAGCAAAACTGTAGTTATACAGATTGGATGTTTGCGTATTTCGTGTTTGAAGTTAGACTAGAGAAAAATTATGATTATTCAGGGTGAATCACAAATCTGTTACATAAGCAGTTAGGATATTTTAATTATAAGGCAGAGTATAACATAATTATAGACATAGTGTTACGAGAATTCATCCGACAGCTGGTGCAATCGGCCATCAACCAATTCATGGAAAGGACATTATTCCGATAAATTCGTGGAACCCGAAATGTTTGTCTCTCAACCGGCGGACCGCTGCCGTTACTGGGAATTCCCTTAAAGCTTCCAGAACATGATGGAATTTCCCGATGATTCGTGGACGTACCAGACAATTCCAAGATAAATGTATAAATAAGAAACAGCTGGCGATAGGAGGCATTCAGTTTTCGTCTTTGGTATTGAACAGTTAAGATAAAATTTAAATGTAGTTTCTGTGAATATAAATTTGTGTAACAGTAGTGGAAATAAATTAGAGTGAGTTAGACTGTGTTTTTAAATAAATCCAAGAACTGAACTGAACCTGAGTGTGAAAATAAAACTATTACAGTGGTGACAGGTGTGCGGTTTATTTGTGGAACTTTAAAAGTGAAAAATAAATAGACTGACAATGTTTAAAAACGTGAGTTTGGACCAATTGAAAGTGACGGACTTAAAAAAGGAACTTGAGGAAAGGGATACGAGATGCCCTAATGAATGAAGTTAATGATCCCGATACTTTTTGTTTGAAGTTTCTAGTAATGGGGACATGAGTATGCTATTAAAAAATGGAGGAAAGTTTAAAAGAAACGTTACAAGATAAATTGCTAGAAAATTCTAAAAACTTGAAAGAGGCGTTAGAAGATAAATTAGCAGAAAATTCTAAGACCCTAGAAGATAAGTTACAAACATTACAAGAAAATTCTGAATCCCCTGAAGAAAAATTAGTAGAGAGATTACAAGAAAAATCTAAAGCGCTAGAAGACAAACTGCTAGAAAATTGGAAGTCTTTAGAAGATAAGCTACAAAAATTACACGAAAAAAATGCCCATCTTTAGAAGAAAATTTGAAAAGCATGGTACAGGAAAATTCAGAAATGCTAGAAGAGAAAATAGTCGAAAATGAAGCTCGAACCGAAGATCTGAAGCAGACGACTGTCAAATATAAAACCCGGATGGAAAACTAAAGAAAACAATATTCGAAGAACTGAGTCAGACGACAGTTAAAAACGAAACGCGCATAGAAGAGTTAAAACGGATAATGGAAGGCGAGATCACCAAAATAAAAGAACAGATAGTGGCAAAACAAAGGGGAGAAACACAATCAAAGACCGAAAGCAGAAGCAGTCTGGAGGTAGTGGATTCAAAAATTGGCGTCTTGGGGACAAGACAGAAAATGAAACCTCCCCAATTTGATGGAAAATCATCATGGACTAATAATCGTCGCCAATTCTAGGCTGCAGCTAAGCTAAACGGATGGTCGGCAGAGAAGAAGGCAATCGCATTAACCCTAGCCTTAAGAGGGGATGCTACAGATATCATACAAACATTGAATACCTCGGAGCAAGAAGACTACAAACAACTGGTCAAACATTTAGAACTGAGGTATAGTCAGACACATTTGGAGCACGTCTACCACTCCCAATTGAAAAATCGCCACCAGAGATCAACTGAATCCCTACAAGAGTATGAAGCTGACATTGTCCGTCTGGTTCGCCTTGCCTATCCATCCACACCAGAAAAAATGTAATAGAAAGGTTAGCAGTGCAAGCATTTTTTGATGAACTTCGGGACCACGAAGCCAGACAAGCACTGACCCTATCTCGACCGACTCAATTAGTAGATGCACTGGCTCGAGCTTTAGAATTCGAGGCAGCGAAAAATACCTGCAGAGGTCAAGCCAGAGTCCGAATCGTTGACGGAGAATCCGAAGATGGCGGAAACGATGAAGCCTCTGTAAGAAAGATAATAGAAGAAGTCCATACCAAAAAAAGATGTCGGAAGTGTCGTAAGGTAGGACATGTCCAGAGTCGTTGCAAGGAGAGCAACGGAGTCCAGACTTCCTCGGCAGGAAAACTAAAGAAGGGGACCATCGTCGACCTGTACATTTCTACATGTCACAGAATGAAACAATCAAACTAAAGTATGTTCCATTATGCCTCTAATTCTACATGTTACTGCTTTTAACAGCAACAACCAGTAACAAATTTTAAATCCGTAATTAAAAAATATTTCAAAAGTAAAGCACTTTGTAATTTTCAACAATATTTTAATAATGGTTTTTGGACACTTTTTGGTTGACATATAGTACCGTCTATTCACTAGTCAGCTTCTTTTTTTTACTTCAGTGTGTTTTTAGACATTGTTTTCTATCTAAATGTGACGCGCATTTTCTGTTTTATTCTACATCTGCATTGACCTTTGAAAATACCTGTATAATTCACCAATAAATTCATTTACTAATTTCTTTTTAATACAAAGAAAAGCTGAGTTTCAGGTTCAGTGGAATCAAAGACGATAATCAAACTAAGCATATATCTTAGAAGTTTTGCATGTTTTCGAGAGAACTAGTAGGCGTTTTCAGCCCTAACGGTAGACACTAATAGATTTTAAGAATTAGGCTCGTTAGGAGTTTTTGTGTGTACTTCACATTAAATTAGTTTTTAACAACTTATCCATAAATATCGCTTCTTAAATAGATTATTTGGGATTATCAGCAATGTTTTTTTCACAATAAAGCCTTCAAAAATTTTCGCTTTTTCGGATCCAATTAAACTTTTCTCGTTTCTATAGCAACTGTCTATATAAGAAAAGGAAAATGATAAACCAGAATTTTTCAGTTAAATTCTTAACTTAACGAGCTTCATTAAAGTTGGGAAAAGGAAATTCGAGAAAGAATAATTACTCCAACATTCACCGTAATGATTGCTATTGTGTCATATTTTCTCGATTTTCAAAGAAAAATGTTCTGTTTTCAATGAATGCACAAAGGTTTATCCGACAAAGTTTTACGTGAATACTTCTGGCTAGATCTACAGATAAGTATTTAGTTTTCGCCTAGTTTTTTTTTGTTTGCCATTGCTATATTAAATTCATAATTTGAAATAATTTAGAACCACTTAGTTATCAGTATGTGCAGCAGTTTCTCTACTGGAAATTATTGCATCAAAAAAAGAGGATCTTAGCTTTTGCGTCCTTAATTTGTTTAAAAAAATACTAGGGGTTGGTAGTAGAAATGTTAACTGCATTTTGAGATTTTCATTAGATGTGCCTTAGGATGTTCCTTGAAGTGGTTTTCTGAAATGTTGTGCCTTGGTTACTTTCAGAGGTCTTTGGCAAAGCTCAAGATCAATATGACAATTTTATTGAATTTGGCTCTAGGTTCCTAGCGAGCTCTAATTAGCTGCTGAGGGAGAAGCGGCACGGGACTGCCATTGGGTCGACTTTTTCTGCTTCTTGGTGAAGACTGCAGCATACCGTGATTTATTATTTCTTAGATAAATTCGACAGTGGAACAGATGTCATATCAATCACATCTAATTATCATATTCGTCTTCAACAATTGATAAAGTCCACAGGCTTGAAAAAGGTAGTTTATCTACTAACATCGGCCATGAAAGCTCACATAATTTATTTAGAGGTGTCTAGAATAAAGACTTAACTCACTCTTCAGGAAAGCTATTTTGTGGAATTACTAATAGAATGAACATAAGCAAAATACAGTTTTGGGACAGCTAGGTATATTGTAAATCATTGGTTTAAAAACATGAATTCGATAGTGTACTATGAGACAACAATGAAACACGAAATGGAATTTTGTTGTGCAATATGTTAAACCGATTTAAATAATTTCTCTGTTGAATTGTTTGTTCTCGGTAGGTGGCTACATTTAAATTTGATAAACAAACTTTAACTCCTAAAGCTGAAACTAAGTGTTGCAATATTTATTGTTTTGCAAGTTTAGTGGAGTTTTTGTTAAGTTAAAAACTACTCCGGTGGTTACATTTATGTATAAGAGGAAGATTCCGTGGAAGGCCAACAGCGTGGTGGTGCCAGTTCATACAAGGATACTAACGCCAACGTTTTAAGTTAAATAGTACCTCTCTTTATTAGGCTAATATAAAATTTGAAAACTTTTCATATAAATGTGTAAAAGTGTGTGTATGGAAATGTAAAAATAGAATGAAATTTAGATTTCCAAAAAACGAAAAGTTTTTTATAACTATTTTCAACTATTCACCATAGTATTTATTCGCAATTTCAAGTTAAAAATGACAATAACAAAACAAGAGAAACAATGCTCATATCGAATCGCACACTCGAAGCAGGGTAGTTGTCAACATTATCGTTTCTCTTCATTTCTGGTTTTTAATCGTAACCAAGCAAAACATGTGGCCGAGGAAAATGTGGCAATGTTACAGTTTCCGGTAGGACGTATCCATCGTTTATTTAGAAAAAGAAATTATGCCGAACGCGTCGGCGCCGGTAAACCAGTATATTTAACAGCCGATATGGAATATTTGTTTGCTAAAGTTTTGGAGTTGACCGGTAATGCTACACGTGATAACAAGAAGACCCTTATTATTCCGAAACATTAACAACTTGCCATCAGAAACGACGAAAAACTGAATAAATTGCTCTCTGGCGTAAAAATTGCTTAGTGGGGTGCCTTACCCAACATTAAAGCGGTCCTGTTACCAAAGAGAACTGAAAAGAAACTTTAAATGGATTAATATTCCCAACTAGAAACAGGCACTTTAAGTCAGTTATATTATTATTATATATTATACTAGCCGTTACACGCGGTTTATCCCGCGGCTGGAACTTTTTCTTTATCAACCACCCTACATAAAAATAAATCCACCAATCCCGAATATATTTTACCCAATCTGTAAGTGTCCACCCTATACAATATTATAATATTTGATGAATAAATTAATAATAAAGATCTAATTATTAGGGAAATTTAATTTAATTTCATCAGATAACGAAGTTTCTGAAATTTTTTAGGGCATAATTTTCCCTCAAAATTGTTCTCTATCGTCCATCTTATTGGGATCGAACTCACAGAAATTCATATTGTGTAATTTTTCTCTGGTAGAAGTATGTTGCAATGAGCCAATTCATTCCTGATTTGTTTCTTTTGACAGCATGATTTAAATTTATCTTCTTTGCGATTTTTGAAGCCACAATTGAACTTAAGTTACAAAAAATCGGCGATTGTACCCTTGTATCCATTGGCGCCACCAAGGTGTTGAGCTTCCATTGAATCTTCCTCACAGAAACTTAACATTAAATACTACTTACTTGAAAATTTACTTAATACAGTGCTTATAATGATGCAAAGAGAGTGGAAACCTTTTTTTTCAGTTTAAGTTTGTGTCTATGCTTAGGAGTTATTTCTCATTTTGAAAAATCTACAGTAAACGTCTTGTAGTCCATAGGCGTAGTTTTATTTGCTAAAAACTTAACCAATATCGATAAAAACACATAATATCGTTAATATTTCAACCTTCAGCAAAGATTTCTATACATAACGAATCATTTTTGATATGAACCAATATTTAACTGCTCTAATATTTCAGACGTAAAATAGCTTTGAATAAAAAAAGTATATGCTCTAAAATTGACTTGATCAAAAAAATCTAAGAAAGTCCGGTAAATTTCTATTAAAACCTTTTGTAAAAAATTTGTACTCTTATCATGCAAACTATACTAAAAATGACTAAAGGAAGTCACTACATGCGCAGAACATTAAACTTGTATAAGTTCAGTTTAAATCAGTAAATAAAAATAAAAGTAACTCTTCAATTATATTATTAAATCCAAGTCGAGCTACTGTCCCATGAGTATTTGAAATTGGAAGCCACTGAAGGGACTGAGAGATAAAAATCATGTCATGAAATAAAATACTAAATGTTTTGAACTAATACAAAAAAAGTACCACCAGAGCAATTGTGAAAAATCACATGACTGATGAAGAAAATTTAAGACCCATTAAATTAAACAATATTATTATCTAAACTTGTATAATTGCAATAGATATTTAATTTATATTTTTATTAAAAACAAAGGAGGTAGAGTAAGGAAAAAAATAGAAGAGAAATAAAAATAAATGGTAAAGAGATAGAAGAAGAAACACTAAAGAGAGTAGTGGTGTGGAGTCAAGATGGAAGAGAGGAGAAGTGGAAAAAGAGATGAGAGCAGACGAAGGAAGACAAGGAAGATAGAAGTGGATTGAGACAGTGAAACATGTGAAAATAGCAGAGACGAAAGAGTAGAGGAACAGAAATGGGTACAGCAAAGTATGAAGAGAGAAGAAAGAGAAGTTGAGAAAGTAACAAGAGGGAAAATAGAATGAAGAGAGAATATTCCGTGAAGAGAGAAGCGAGAGTAGTTACGAGGGAAAAGAACAGATCCGAGATAATATGTACAAGTAATTTAAAAAAGAACGCAGATGACAGAAAAAGAAAAAGATAAGAAAGAAGGAAGATGCAAGATCTCGGTGAGCGTAAACCTACGAAAATATGAAAAAAATAGAGTATCTGTGAATTTTCCTGGACATGTCAGAATAGAAATATACGAAGTCTGGAAAACATGGGCATACAAATTTTTTCGTTTGTTATTTCTATACTAAGAATCACAGGGAAACGGCGTTACACACACAGTACGACTCCCGATTTGGAATCTCTGTGAGCTAGTTTTTCCTGAATCTCTTGGATGTCAGAATTCATTTCGCAAAAAATATGAATTAAGATGTTGGGTTTATGGTAGGATACGCCATTGATTGCATGTTATCGGAGAAATAAAATACGAAATAAAAATTATTATCCAAATCAGAGATATTAAGGGTAGCTTTGATTTTTTTAGGCTAAAACCACTTTTGTGGAAATCTACTATTATAATTATTGAGTTTATTATAATTTCTATTGTTATTTTAGATTATTTTATATGATTTTATAAATTTTATTTGCAACTAGCCGTTAACCGCAGTTTTACCCGCGTACGGAATGTCTACCAATAACGAATATATTTCAGCCAAACTGCAAGTACTTATGGGCCACCCTATATAACAATTTTGTTCGACATTTGTATGAATAACTGTAATTGTTTATTTTTCACTCAATATAACTTTTTGAACACCTAGCTATAACTCTTTTCTACCCTATATTTCAGCTGTGCAACTGCTTATGGTCTACGCTGTCTAACAATTATTTCTGATATTTTTTTAATCTATTTTTAAAGTAAAATTTGTCTTTACCCTATGTTTTAATCATCCTTTATATGCAACTTTATCTAACATTTGTTAAACATACTCTAAAACTATATTCCTGCTTCTCCCCAAATTTCAGATATTCCATATAGTAGAAGCAACTGTTCATGTTCTACCGTGTATAACAATTTTTTTTTAAACCCTAATGGAAATACGTGTGTAACCCTTGATGTGTCACAAATGTAAAAATACAGTTCTGCATCCTAACACCAAACTTTTATTTGAACACTTACACAAATTGCAACTGCTTATTGGTCACCCTATATAACAATTTTATTCAACTTTTTTTTTTGAACTGCCTTTTATAACTAACTCTACTTCCAGCTACATTAAAACCATCCTGTATACACTGCTGCCATTTTGTCAAACATTATAACTTATTTTTGAACCAACCTGTATAACCATAATTTTAGGCTAGAAAATAGTTCAACCACACTGTATGTACATTTGCTTAGACGCCACCAAATATAACATTTTTATACATTTAACTCTAACTCTGGTCCACTGGCTATCTTATATAGCAACTGGTTATGGACTACGCTATATAACTATTTTTTAAACATTTAAACACTTTGAGAGTATAATTGGTCTCGACATTATATTTCAACCACACCTTATATGCAGCTTTTTTTAACATTGTTTAAATCACACTGTATGAACTATAATTGTATATGTTCAGTCCTACAAAAAAAATCATCCAACCTGTTTAACTATTATTCTACTCCAGCCGCTATTTCAACCACCTATGCAGCTATATGCAGCTACTTATCTCAGCAATATATTTCACCAAAACTGCAACTGCTTATTGGGCAACCTATATAACAATTTTGTTCAACATGTTTTTGAATCACCTTGTATGTATTACACCTACCCTGTATTCGCTACTAATTATAGGTCCACCAATAAAACATTTTTTAAATAATTAAACATAACACTTCTCCACCCTATATTTCAACTATCCTATCTTTACAAGTAATTATGAACTACGCTATTTCACAATTTTTCCTCATATTTTTTTCAACAACATTATAAAATATAATTTATCTCCACAGTTCATTTAAACCACCTTCCATTTGCAATTTTTTCTAACCTTGTTTGAATCATACTGTAATTATAACTTTACTGCGCCCCATATTTCAGTGCTATAAAACAATATTTTTCTAGCTTTTTTTACCCACCCTGTATAATTATAACTGTACATCACCCTACATTTCAACAACCTTTTATATGCAACCACTTATTTGCACTTAAGGTATCATTTTTGTACCACCCTGCATCCTTAGAATCCCACTCTACCCTATATTTCAAACATCCGGCAAATGGAACAGCTTGTAGATCATAACATTGCTTTATAATATAACTATAACTATACTCCGCTATTATCAGCCATCCTATATATACAAATACTTGTGGGTATAATCTAGTTTTAAACCACACCATAAAATATATCCCACTTCATTATATATACCAACGCTCTATAAACAACTGATTCTAACAGTTCTTCAACCCATTCCATAATTATAATATCTTATGCACATAATTCAAAGATCCTAACTGCTTACAAAATATATTTTTTTCTAAGATTTTTTTTATCCCAACTGTATAAATTTCTAACTTTTTTGAACCACTTGGTATATGCTACTATTTATAGCCTACTTAATACAACATTTTTAGACCACCCCGTACAAATAATTCCACCCCCTTTATTTCAACCACATTGTATTGATGCAGCTGCTTAAAGGACACCCAGTATATATTTTTTTAGATTTTTTAAATCCATTTAATTCTATTCCGCACTAAGTTTACTATATCCTGAACACCCTGTACAATTACATTTACGCTTGTTATATCAGTTGATTTTTTAAAATTTTTGTTACAATTGAGTAATTCTTTTACCAAACATAGTAGATGTTTTTTCGCTATATCTACCGTTTCTGTCAATTTAGGGAGATAAAATTTCTACCAGATTTCAAATAAAACTATAGGCTTTGCGACTAAAAACGATTCTTCAAAAAAGGTTCAGTAGTTCTTACGTGATGCCCGAACAACCAAACAAACAAACAAACAGACAAATTTACAATTCGAGAATAGTATAGATGTAATGTATGTAAAGTATCTCGCTATGTATACCAATGTTAACTTTTGATAATTGAGTGTAAGGCCAGTAAATAAATAAATAAATAACTTACTAAAAGATAAGGCACCGAAAAAAAAAAAGTTAAATATGATAAAGATATCAGGACAAAAATATTAAAACGAAAATATTACAAACATAAAAAAAAAGAAATATTACTGTTTTGTTACAAATTGGCATAATCCTGTTATCTTGTTTTCTTTCCCCTTTTCATCACGTTCTTTGTCACAATTGCCACAAATGTTGCCTAATTTCACAAGAGCACCTCGGGCTACTTTACGGCAGAGTTCATCATTTCTTGAGGCCCGGATAAATTTCCTTAACGAAAATTACAAGAGACATCGTCGACACTAATGTACTCCACGGAGGAAACTTTCTGGTCGTTAGTGTACCCTTCAACTTTTAGCGTAAAGTGGTGCAAGTCGTTCAATGAATTTATTGGTTCATTAAATTTAAGGCAGTAACTGTTATCATTATAGAGACGTAACTGTGACGAGATAAACTCGCAGAGGAGACACACACTTTCTGAATGGGGAAGTTACTTGCTCATTAGTAAGCCCGTTGTTGCCGGCGGTGGTGTGGACAACTTTCTCAGCAGGCTGTCATCCGTTCTTCCGTGCTTTTCGTTTGCGGTTTCTGAACAAAATAATTGAATCTTTAGTATATCTTTGAAAATAATCCTTAAGAAAATGAACGCAGGTTTCAAAGTCAAGCTTTTTATTTATTTTATAACCGAATTTAATGATTGCTCTGCATGTTCAATAGATTTTCTACTCTTCATTGTTTGCGCTAAAGAAAAGTACTTAAAATATGTTAAGGAAACAGAATCTTTTCATTTAATCCACATTTGTGATAGTGAGGTGTTAAATGGCATTTAGCTGTGGAATGGGAAATATTTGACATCTATACTGACCCTCTAATTTTGCGTTAAATTAAGAGTCCCTAGATTTTGGTAAGTTTTTAGGAGTTGTTTAATTTAAACGGCTCAAATAATAAAATTTGGTTGTTAATCTATTTGCATATTTACTTTTTGCAAGTTTACTTGTCGAAAACTGGATACATAATTCTGAGCCTGTAATATTAGGCAACTATTATTTCAAAATCAAGTGGAGAGAGGTCGTTTGGTCAGGGGCTTTATACATGTTTTTGTCCCTTATTTAACTAAATTATTTAATTGGTTTATTTCTACAAGAACTTTTCCAAATTCATGGAAAACTAGTTTTGTCACACCCTTATTTTAAAAATGGGGACAGATCTGATGTGAATAACTATAGAATTACTACGAAAAATTGTATTTTTGGCAAGCTCGTTGATAAATTACTATACCATAAAATATCTTTATGTATATTCAAATGTATTAGGCCTATGCAACATTGTTTCTATCCTTCTAGCTCCACCCAGACGAATCTTTGTACCTCCCTAGAATATACAGGGTGTTCCTAAATTGGAGGTAGAAACGGAAAGGGGAGATTCCTTGGATGGTTTTAGGAAGAAAAAGTCCCTATAAACATGGGTCCGCAAACGTTTCGTTTTCAAGATACAGAGTGTTAAAGTTTCAATTTTTTTCAAGTTTTTTTTCTCATAGTATCTGCACTTCACAAGATATTCAAATGAAATTTGGCATAGGATATTACAATTAACAGTTTACACCTTGTGACATTACAAGTTTCGATGGCAAATCCTACAGGGATGATATTTTTTCGGGAAGACTGTCCACTGTTGTCCTTCAGAACTTTCTTTTTGGTGAGCCTCTGGTACTTTCAAATTTCAATTGTAAAGAAAAGCTTTGTTGTTATACCAAACTTTATGTTCTCTATGTAAGTTTTGTCGTATCTACTACCGGTTTCGAGAAAAAAATTTTGAATGATTCTCTTGAAATCCTCAGAAAATTCCGAATTGTCATAGATATCTAGTTAGGTACCTACCTAGTAGGCTGTGGTGAATGAATAAATTTATTGTTAGTTTTAACACATCAAATTAAACTCCTGTGTTTTGAAAATTAAAGTTGGTTTGCATTTTAATATCAAAATATGCCGAATTTTACGAATTCCGAAATGGCTGACATGCATTTCATGTATGGTCTTGCAAATGGTAATTCAAGAGAAGCTAAGCGTCTTTACATGGAACGCCTATCCCAATAGAGTGATGTCTGGTCATCGGATGTTCTCTAATATTCACAGACGTCTTTCAGAAACTGGATTCTTTTTCTGCGAAAAATATTAATGCAGGTAGACCACGAAGTGTGAGAACACCACGACTCGAAGAGGCAGTGCTGAACGAAATAGAAGAACTTCCAGGAACCAGTACAAGAAAAATTAGTGTTACCTTAAATACAAGTCATCAAGTTGTTTGGCGGATCTTGCGGGATTCTTTGCCTCTATCGTTATCACATTCAGAGGGTGCAGGCGCGCTTGCCTCGAGATTGTCATCCAAGAATTATTTTTTGTCAGTGGTACCTCAACAGACTATTGAACAATCCTCATTTTGATTGTCAAATCCTATTCACTGATAAAGCCTGTTTCTCAAGGACTTTCAATCATAAATTTTCATAATGAACACATATGGGCTGAGGAGAATCCACATGAAATTGCAGAAGTTTATTTTCAAGAGGAATTTTCATTAAATGTGTGGGGTGGTAATATTGGCGATTATTTGATTGGTCCTTTCTTCTTGCCAGGGCGACTTACTGGTCAATCATACAGACATTTTTTAGAGAACGATTTGCCCTTGTTATTGGATGATATACCTCTTATGATGCGACGTGAAATGTGGTTCATGCACGACGGTGCTCCTGCTCATTTTTCACTTTTGGCTAGAGAGTATTTGAACGAAAATTATGTAAACAGGTGGATTGGACGAGGTGGACATCAGCCATGGCCCGCCAGATCCCCAGATTTAAATAGTTTAGATTTCTTTCTATGGGGCCATATGAAATTTCTAGTGTACATAACGCCAGTGAATACCGTAGACGAACTGAGAAATCGTATAATAGGCGCGTTTGATACAATTAGGAATACTCCAGGAGTGTTTGAAAGAGTTCGATCGCCTATGAGAAGAAGAACAAGAAGCTTGTATAAGGGTTGGGGGAGGACATTTTCAACATTTGCTATAGTTTAGTTCCTTTGTTGTTATTTAGTTTTTTTAATATGATTAATTTTTGAGTTGTACGTTTCTTGCAGTTAATACATTTTTTTTGATGATTATACCAGTTTATCGAATCTTTAAGAATCATTGGCTAGTTTAATAATTCAAATTTTTTTTCTCGAAATCGGTAGTAGATACGACAAAACTACAAGAGAACATAAATTTTGCTATAACAACAAAGCTATTCTTTACGATTTTTGAAAAAAAAGTTCTGAAGGACAACAGTGGACAGTGTTCTCGAAAAAATATCACCCTGTAGATTTGCAAATCGAAATTGGCACGTCACAAGGTGTAAACTCTTAATTGTAATATCTATGCCAAATTTCATTTGAATATCTTGTGAAGTGCAGATACTATGAGAAAAAAACTTGAAAAAAAATGAAACTTTAACACTCTGTATCTTGAAATCGAAACGTTTGCGGACCCATGTTTATGCGACTTTTTCTTCCTAAAACTATTCAAGGAATCTCCCATTTTCGTTTGTACCTCCAATTTAGGAACACCCTGTATAACTGATTCAATCAGTAAAAATTATATTGTATACTCTATTTATACAGATTTTCATCGAGCATTCGATGTCATTAATTTCGGTATTCATGTTAGAAAGCTCTCGGCATATCGTTTTCTGGACAAGTACTACATTGGTTTGTATGTTTTTTAACGATCAGAACTCAAATTGTTAAGATTAAAAATTTCATGCCTGAACCCTTTGATTTCACATCTGGAGTCACTCAAGGGTCCCATCTTGGTCCCCTTCTATTCATACTGTTTATTTAAATCTGAGATCAATTATTCTGAATTTTCTTTATTTACTGATGATGAGAAACTATTTAAAAGCAATAATTCAATTAAAGACAGAATTATTTTACAAAATGATCTCGACTCGCTTGTAAATTGGTGTTCTGTCAACAGTTTTACATGTAACCCAGTAAAATGCTTTATTATGGTTTTGAAAAAGACACCCCTAATAAGTTTATTTATAATTTAAACGGCATATAGACTCAAATTTGAAATTTCATTTCCACATCAATTATGTTGAATCTAAAGCCACTAAACAAGTTAATTTCATCAAGGGATTCTCATAAATTCACTAGGTTCGAAACTTTTAAAATTTTGTACTACGCGTTTGTATATCTTGTTTTACCTTATTGTTCAATTATCTAGACACCCCATTGGAATTACCAATCCAAATTACTTAAAAGACCTCGTAGATGCTTTCTTCGCTATTTTTCTTTTAAATGTGGTCAGCTTCTGCACTTCTCAAACTACAACTACTGTAACATTTCTCAAACACTTAAAATTCCTAAATTGTACTTATCATTGATAAGAAGTTGTATTGTTTTTGGTTTCAAAATTATTTACAACAAAATAGGTGGTATTGACTAAGCGACATCTTCGACACAATAACAATTCAGAGTCAGATATCATTGGTTTTTGCCTATGGAAAGAATATGAGAACTTATGAGTAATAACTCTTCGTTGCTTGATTTATATAACTGTAATGTTACAAATGTTAGTTTAAACACAAAATTTATATTTAAGTATCCTTAAGTATTTCTAAGTGTTCCTTGGTATTTATTAGTTTGTTAATTGTTTCTGTACCGTTTTGTTTTGTGTTCTTATATTTTAAGGTATAAATGTATGTAATGTAAATGGTGTTTTACCCCGTAAATTTTAAATAAATAAATAAACAACTATTGTCATCATTTATCCGAATTATCTTTATTAGTTGTAATATATTCTTGTAAACTGGTGCTTTACACATATTTTATATTATGTAGACAACATTGCGGAACTAAACTTAAAGCGATCTCGAATAGTGACTTGGCTAACTATAGTTCTGCAAACTACAGTTATGTTATGCACTCTGATTCAAATATATTTTTGAACTGAAAAAATATTTAACTGATAAGAGCTAGTAGACAACATTTTTTTTGTGTTGATTGCAATAGAAATATCAAATAGGGCAAGAAGAAGAAGGAAAGCGGATTGTGTTTAGGGGTTGAAAATAATTTTTTGATATATCGTGCTAAATATAGCATCCTAGCACAACAGTTCTATACAAAAGTTGTAGACAATAAAAAAATATATAAAACTCTTGTTTTGACTATTTTTCACATAACCTCGAATTTTAAAAGAAAATTGTGACGAAATCGACATTTTGGCTATTTTTTTTTCTCCTTTTTTCTCAGAAAATAATGGAATTTACACCCAAATTTGTGAAAGTACACATTTCTTCATAGCAAGTAAGCACGATTTTTGTTAAATCTGAAAAATGATCATTTTTGAGATAATTTTAATTTTCTCAAAAAATAAGGAAATTTTGTCGATTTTATTTTCGATTCAAGTATGAAATCTCAAACATAACCAGTCTCGAATTTGAGTCTTTTTTTATTTTTGAGAGGTTTTTTGCTTCTGGAGGTATTTATGTTTTTGATTTAATTGTATGATTTACAGCCTTTCCAGTATCTAAAAAGTTGGGACTCCATCGAATCGTTGTACAAAATTTATTTAATTATTCAAGAAACTCGCAATATTCTTTGCATTAAATATTGACTGCTGTGTATAAACCAATCAATACTAACTAGGCAAGCCATGCGAAAAAGTATTCTTGGCAATAGAGTATCGCTCATTTAAACAACGGTATTTTTCACGACGCCGGAAAATCGTTATTTTCCAAGCTCTTCACAACAGCAAACTTTATCTTTCTGACAAGTTTATAAATTATTTAATGGTTCTGCAGATAATTGCTTCATTAAGTTCGACACGAGAACAAAGGAAATGAGCGTCTGCGGGGCATACTCTAATCAATAAATCTGGATGGATGTAAGGACAGAGTGGCCATGAGATGCCAAATCATTCTAGATTTATATTCGTAAACTTTGTTAAAAATATATTACTATTATTTCCACTCCAGTGGTAAATTGCCGTTTAGAATAGGTTGCCTCTAGGTAATGGTGTTATATCAATATCAAATATATATTTTCCGGATATTCAACTGTGTTATTGGAAACTAATTCCACCTGGGATCATTTGTAAAGTGAATGCGTTTTGATAGATTCGCATCTGCTTTCGTCATTGCAATACACATTTGCTCCGAATGGATTGGATCACATTAAGCGATTTTTTGCAAAATGCTGTTAGATCTGTTGTTGCAGGAATGGGTACTAGACAATAACTATTATCAACTTTTCAGTATGCGCCATCCCAAATGTTTGTGAAAAATTAATTTTAATGAATTAGATATTAAAAAATCAACATTTTTTAGTATTTCTTCTATAACTTCTTCTTCTTAACAAAAGTTAGTCACAATAAATATTACTTGAAAGCTGATGCCATTAGATTTTTGAAAATGGGAATTTTTTCGAAGAACCGTGAATGTCTTTGAAATACAATTTGTGACCGAAAGTTTAATCAAATATTTTTCTAATTCTGAAAAATACATTTAGTTTACAGTAGGTAATTAATCCTGTGTTAATTACTTGTTTGCTTTAGCCCTATAAGTGGCAGAAGTTGTTCTTTTAACTTTTCATGATTCTGTACATACTTTCATATCAAGAGTGGTGCATATAAGGGGAAAAATATTGAAAAAAATTCAAAAATGTCAATGTTTCAAGAAAAACTTGGTCGCAAATATACGTACCAAGTGGAAAAGCTGTGGAACCTTTGGTGTGTCACAAATGTAAAAACACAGTTTTGCACCCTAATACTAAACCTTTATTTTAAACACTCAACGCCGTTTCAACAACTCTAAGTTGTCATCTTCAAGGAATAAACCCAAACTAAATCGAAATTACAATTTCCTCTAATTTATACCTACCACTAAACTATTACTTAAGTGATTAGTACAAGGAGTAAATCCTAAGTACCTGAATTCTAAATAACAGATTTCAAAAATAAAGCAGATTTTATATAATGCAAATATGTAAATTAGGATAATCCTTAATTACCTACCTACTTTTACGCTACATTAAGTAATGACATTTTTAATACTTATTTTATGGATTTTTAGAAAGTAAACTATACAATGAACTGTATGGAATAGGACCCTTATCTGAATTCATTAGTTTATTACTTTTATAAATCATAATGCTTTCGTAAGAGTCCAGTTCCCTATAATTATTTACTTGCTTAACTAATTTTAAAGAAGATAAATCTATAGAGTGGTTTTGTTCTAAAACATGATGTGCAACACTAGATTTATCTGCTCTTCCGTATTTCAAATGGGCAATATGATCTTTAATACGGGTACTGATAGATCTGCGTGTCTGACCATAATACTTTATATCACAATCATTACATTTGATTTCATAAATACCGGACTTCTCGAAATCTGCAAGTTTATCTTTAGGATTGCCCAACAATTTCTGTAGTGTTGTAGTTGTTCTATACACCGCCTTCATATTAAGTTCTTTAAAAACTTTCTTAAAGCCCCTAGTATAACGACTGTACGGAACCGAGGCAAACGTTTGTTCTTGTGACTCATTTCGAAAAGTTGACACTTCTTTCATTCGTAACCGAAGCCGTTTCTTCCTAATTAATTTATCTATAATATCTGTTGGATTACCATTATATGCAGCTATTTCCCTAATAGTTTTCTTTTCATTTTCAAACCTCTCTTTATTGAGAGGGAATGTCAACAACCGATGTACAAGGAAATTAATACCCGCCATTTTATGTTGTTGACAGTGAAAAGACGTATTAGGTAAATATCTATATGTGCTAGGATCCTTCCTATATACATCAAACTCTAACTGATCACTATCATTTCTTAAAACTAATACATCTAAAAATGGTAGAGTACCCTTTTGTTCCTGTTCATATGTAAATTTAATAGAAGCAAACCTATTGTTAAGATACATAACAAAATCATTAACATTGAGCTCATTAGTACTAAATATAGCAAATATGTTATCCACGTACCGTATCCATACCCTGGGAAAATACTGGGAGTCATTTTTTGCTTCAACTTCGAACCTGCCCATGAACAAGTTGGCAAGAAACGGCGACTGGGGGTTTCCCATTGCAGTTCCTTCCTTCTGCTCATAAAAGCAACCTCCAAACTGAAAACAATTTTGGCTCATACATAATTTTGTGAGGGAAGGAAGGAAGGAACTGCAATGGGAAACCCCCTGTCGCCGTTTCTTGCCAACTTGTTCATGGGCAGGTTCGAAGTTGAAGCAAAAAATGACTCCCAGTATTTTCCCAGGGTATGGATACGGTACGTGGATAACATATTTGCTATATTTAGTACTAATGAGCTCAATGTTAATGATTTTGTTATGTATCTTAACAATAGGTTTGCTTCTATTAAATTTACATATGCACAGGAACAAAAGGGTACTCTACCATTTTTAGATGTATTATTTTTAAGAAATGATAGTGATAAATTAGAGTTTGATGTATATAGGAAGGATACTAGCACATATAGATATTTACCTAATACGTCTTTTCACTGTCAACAACATAAAATGGCGGGGATTAATTTCCTTGTACATCGGTTGTTGACATTCCCTCTCAATAAAGGGAGGTTTGAAAATGAAAATAAAACTATTAGGGAAATAGCTGCATGTAATGGTTATCCAACAGATATTATAGATAAATTAATTAGGAAGAAACGGCTTCGGTTACGAATGAAAGAAGTGTCAACTTTTCGAAATGAGTCACAAGAACAAACGTTTGTCTCGGTTCCGTATAGTCGTTATACTAGAGGCTTCAAGAAAGTTTATAAAAATTGGTATGAAGGTGGTGTATAGAACAACTACAACACTACAGAAATTGTTGGGCAATCCTAAAGATAAACTCGCTGATTTCGAGAAGTCCGGAATTTATGAAATCAAATGTAATGATTGTGATTTAAAGTATTATGGACAGACACGCAGATCTATCAGTACCCGTTTCAAAGAGCATATTGCCCATTTGAAATACGGCAGAGCAAATAAATCTAGTGTTGCACATCATGTTTTAGAACACAACCACTCTATAGATTTATCTTCTTTAAAATTAGTTAAGCAAGTAAATAATTATAGGGAACTGGACTCTTACGAAAGCATTATGATTTATAAAAATAATAAACTAATTAATTCAGATAAGGGTCCTATTCCATACAGTTCATTGTATAGTTTACATTCTAAACATCCATAAAATAAGTATTAAAAATGTCATTACTTAATGTAGCGTAAAAGTAGGTAGGTAATTAAGGATTATCCTAATTTACATATTGGCATTATATAAAATCTGCTTTATTTTTGAAATCTGTTATTTAGAATTCAGGTACTTAGGATTTACCCCTTGTACTAATCACTTAAGTTATAGTTTAGTGGTAGGTATAAATTAGAGGAAATTGTAATTTCGATTTAGTTTGGGATTAATCCTTGAAGATGACAACTTAGGGTTGTTGAAACGGCGTTGAGTGTTTAAAATAAAGGTTTGGTGTTAGGGTGCAAAACTGTGTTTTTACGTACCAATGTTCATTTATGTAAACAACCACTGTCAAATTATTTATTTCGTTCACATAATTTTGAGTCTTAATTTAGCTTTCAAATCTGTCAAAAGTGGTCTAATTCTATAAATTTTGTCGAAATACGGACTTCCAGGTACTGGCATCTTTTAATTGCCGTTTATCTGTAAATACCTGAGTATTTTCAAAAATCTCTTGAGGGAAGTACATTGGTCATATGGGTCACTCGAAAATTAGGATCGTTAGAACTATCTATCTTCATGGTGGGTGAAAACCCATTATAACAAGGACTCCCAAAAAGGCAGAAACCTCGTTCTCTTCTAAGTGTGGAGATGTGTTTTCTTTAGTATCCTATAAATTTGAATGGGTGATGATATATCCGCATAGAAACTCATCAAAAAACTGTTTGAAATACGTTAGTGGGGAAATATTATTTCTGTGTATATTGTTAGTATTGTGAATCCTAGAAGCTTCCATAAATCGAAAATGTAGGCTGTTCGTTTATGGACCAAACGAAGATGTCTTGTGACAAAGTCCTCATTCTCGCTGGAGATGAACTAGTAGAAATCAATTGAATTAATTTTCCCTTTTTATTCGGAATCATCAAGTGTGCTATCTACTTCGGCCTCAATATATTTTCGTTAACAAATATTTTGTTCTTTCAACTCTCTGAGGATGATCCATCACCTGCATAGTCCTATAGACAATAGTTTTCATCATCAGATAACTCGTTAGCCAACTTTTTCAATTATTCTGCAACAATATTTTTGCCTATAACAAGTTGGCCGATAATCGAAGGTCAAACTTTTGGTGCTATAAGTTACTATACTAATTGATAAGACCTAAATAACGAAATAAGATTATACTCAAATATGACGAAAAATATATATACACTTTTTTTTTGTTTCGGGTTAGGAGTGATATTATACTTCATTAATCTCATTAGCTTATATTACTCATAAATATGCTTAAAATATTTCTATACACTGAGGAAGAACTTACCATTTCTTATAACTGCACTACTTGTTACCCAGAAAAAACATCGCGAAAAACAAAAACGCATGTAAACATTCTATATTGAGTTGTTTTATGCAACACTGGTATCTCTTCATACCAGTAAATCCAAGATAGCAGATTTTCCAACTATTATATTCACGCTGCCCTAGGGCAACCTAGTGCATCAACTACAAGCCGTAACAATCAAATTCGCATAGCTGGTACTAAGTGATGGACTTTAAAAACAGATGGTCAGCAATAGCTACCTCTACAACCTAAAGGTTTTAAACATTTTGGAATTGCAGTGACTGCGAAATAGGAAATAATGAATATAAATGTTCCAGTTTTTGTGTGCGTATTTTAAGCAATTCTCTACAATTATCAAAATGCATTTTCTTAATATTTTGCACTCTTTCAAAACATTTTACAATTGGAATCCCTATAAACCCATTCACATTGTTTACCAACTCAAAGATATTCCACTACTTATTATGCGATGAAGTCAAAGACCTTGGTGTCCTATATAGCAGCATATTGGATTTTTCTAATCACTTTTCTGTCGAAAACTCCTCAACCATGAAAGGCTTGGGTTGTATAATCAGAAACTGTGGAGTTTTTCCAAACTTAGAAGCAATAAAAACACTTTTCTTTAGTCTCATTCGTACCAAACTGGCATATGTGTCTTTAGTCTGGAGCCCCTTTTATAGCAATCACAAGAACACATTGGAAAGCGTGAAGAGCAAGTTGTTGAAATTTCTGTCTTTCAGGTCTAGTGGTACCTATCCACAACAAGGTATTGATCAAAAATATTTACTTTTGAGCTTAGGTGTTCAGTCCCTCGAACATCGAAGAATTAATACCAGCATAAGTTTTTTATACAAGTTACTACAAAACCGAATTGATGCACCAACCTTGTTGGAAAGAATTAATTTTGCGGTACCAAATCATAATTCTCGCAGAGGTCATGCTTTCTATATAAATCAATCCCGGACAAATCTTATGCTGAATTCACCTATTCATAATATGTGCCGAAACTTTAAAAGGATTAGCTCAAGCTGTGATATCCACTATAACAATCTCTCATATACTTACTTATATACTTACTAAACCTGATGATATGTTTTTGTCTAAATGATTAAGATGACTTTTGTTACCCAATTATTACTATATTTAAATAAATGTTTTGTAATTGTACCGATATACCTCATGAAATATTAGTTATCAGTTATCACACTAGTAAAGATATATTAATCATTATATAGTAACTATTTACAATAGTAAATATATATTTAATTTAATTTCTATAAATATTTGTATGTATAGTTATAAGTTATCATATTACATATTTACCTTGTAATTGGGATTTTCCTGTTGGGTAATAAAGCTTATTATTATAAACAATTTTAATGCTCTGGCAATTTTTTATTTTATAAAATATACACCTAAAATTAAAGGCCTGGGAAAGATCTTTCTATATCATTTTAACGCACGTGAATAAAACTTTTCAATTAACTGAAATTTGTTTACAGTGTTTTTATTTGTGAAATGAAACATACGCTGAAATAAAAAACACATTAATTATAGGCTTTGTACACACAAAAAACCAATAAAATGAATAAACTTACTCAAATATGATTGGGAATTTCACATAAAATTTTTGTTTTAATATACAAAGCAGTGGTGTAGCATTTTTTAACCAAAAATATTGATTTCAAAAACAGTTTTTACATCAGAAAATGTAAGTTGACGCATAGGAGCTATAGACAAAATTTCATCTACAATACTATTATAGTTATTATTAAAAAAACCCAAACAACTTTATCACTCTGTTTTACAAAAGTTAATGGTTTTAGGACATAATTGCATATGAAGGTTTTGTCTTAAAATGTGTAAAAAATCTCTTCCTCTTAAATTCTAGCATAGCATTAAAGAACACATGCAATTTTATTTAAAGTGTAATAAAAAGAGAGAAATAGAAAGAGAAACAGATAAATTCTTTAAGAATCAAATATATAAACCATTTGCTATTTGAACGAAATTTTCTATTATGTGTTAAAAATGACGTTCTCACGATAACATAGGACTACATATCCCGAGTTGCAATACTTGTGTTAAACCATCTAAAATATTACTAAACCATTTTCAAAACTTCCCGGTATTTTGTGCAGTTTTCGGAATAAATTATCTGCTTTTACGTTTTGAAATTTCATACTCTCAAACTTCTCATATCCGGAATTAGCCAGTGCTGTAATATTGAACGGCTGAAACTTTCCATTACTCGATCGGGCTGGATCTATTCCTTTTGTTTTGGAATAGCAGAAGATCGTTTCATTTAATCCACGTTTGTCATAGTGAGGTGTTAAATGGCATTTAGCTGTTGAATGGGTAAAGTTTGACATCTATATTGACTCTATAATTTTGCGTTAAATTAAGACTCCCGAGGGGTTGGTTGGTTGATAACAAGGAGTTAGTAGTCGTTTAAAATAAACGGCTCCTGTGATAAAATTTGTTATTAATTAATCTATTAATTGTATAATTAATTTTTCGAAGTTTAACTACTTGTCGGAAACTGGATACATAATTCTGAGGGTGTTATATTAAGCGACTGTCATTTGAAAATATGATGGACTGAGCATAATCAACAACAATTATCATCATTTTCCGAATAATCATCATTGGTTGCAATATAGCGTTTTAAACGGGGTGTTATGCATGTATTTTATTTTGCACAAACAAATATCATAATAATTATTGATTAAAATAAGTATATCCACAATTTTGCATTTGTTTTTTTTTTTCTCTGATTTTTTAGGAATAAACAAATTTGTTTCATTTTCTTGTTCAGTCATGTTTTATTGTTATTGAAATTAATGATTAGCCGTTCTGTTTGATCGTTTTTACAGAGGTAAATAAGCTAATACCTTTTTATATCTGTTTATTCATTCATTTTTTCTTAGTAAATAAAAATTATTTTGTTAAAATTTGAAAGGATATTTACAATTTTCTCAAAATAGTTGTGATTTTATTTTCGATTTTAAACATGTCTGATTTTAACTGTTTTTATGGTAAACCAGGCCATTTTCAACACCAAGAGAAGCTTTTTCAATGGAAGTAAATAATTTAATCTTTTCAGAGATTTTTTAGGACAACCATAATAAGACTAAAATTGCCGGCAGAAGTGAAAACTTCAATATTCATTAAGCAAAAGAATCATTTATGAGGTAGAATACAATATTAATTTTTACGTTCTTGTTGGTCGTTTTTTTTGGCATTTTCTTGTTCAATTGCATCAAGTTTTATTGTTATTGAAATTCAACAAAAACGAGTCTGATTTTGAAACTTTCCAGCCGTTCTGTTGATCTTCGTTTTTGTGAAGACAAGTATCGAAAAATAAAAAATAAATACATTTTTATAACTTTTTGTATTACTATATATACATTTATACAAACTAGAGTACCTCTATATACACATATAATTAACAAATTATCTTTTGTAAAATACATGTTAAATTTATAAAGGATACATGTCATCTCTTCAAACTTACTAACATTAAAAAAACTTACTAACATTTAAAAACCTACTAACAGAAAAAAAAAAACACTACAGGATATCTCTCAGCAATTTGTAACACAATATTTAACTGTTCCTGTGTACCTTATAATATTGCCTTCACATAAACTGATCTATATATATAAAAATTTCTGAGATATAATTTGTTTATTCAATAAGTTTCTGGAGATTGTACATTTTTTCTTAGTAAACCTTTAAAAATTCCAGATTTGGAAGGACATGTTTGATAATTTCTTCTTAACTGTTGAATTGGAATGAAAAACTCCTTTTTTCTGCTGTACATGTACATTCCTAAAATCCATTTTTCGACGTTGATACGTTTTTACGCTTTCGTCAATTTACACACCCTCCCAAGTAAATGAATGTTAATAAAAGCTTCCAAGAAATTTTCTGTTGTATAACAGTTTGTACTGGATGCCTAATGTTCTATGCGACACCACTCTGCTTTCTAGCCCACATCCACATTTTAAAAAAACCTCCTTTTTTCATGTGATTTTAAACTATGCTTTTTTGACTTGTCAAATGAGTGGTTGATTTTCCACAAGACCAACCTTCTGTTTTATATGAATGTTACTTTTTTTATTGCAAAGCCTTAAACCAGGTCGTCTTTTATAAACAACCATGTTATTTACTTCCTGTAAGAAAAACACTATTAAACACTCAACGAAACAAACACCAACTTCGACCTGAAGCAATAAATAATTTGGCGATATAAACATAAACATACAATCCAATGACATCGAAGATCCACATTTAACCAAATAATTAATAATCTGTAACACGGGAAAAAATTCGCGCGGGGCTTTACAACACCGATAACGCAGATCTATCCGCGAAATTGATCCACTCTTATTAATATTTATTTCTTATTCAATATGTATCTTTATTTTACACAATATGCTTGTTATACACCCTATTTATTTGTTTCAATAACCTTTCATTCGACCCCTCTCCCTTCCCCTCGAACTTTTTCATAGACGTGACCCTGACGCGAGGGAAATTTTTACCCATCAAAAAAAAGTGACAAGTTTTACTTCAAAAATATATTTTACTGTTTATTTTGTACAGGAATCGCTTACAAATAATATAATTGCATTTATTTCCGTTTTAGCTGGTGATGGAGAAATAATCTGATCATTTGTTATTAATAAAAATGTATTAATAAAATACTTGCAGATCAAACAACAATTGCAAAAATTGTTGTCAATTACTAGCCAGTATTTACCAAAGTAAATAAAAAATTGTGTCCTAGAATAAATTAAGATTTTTATTGCACCAATATGCCATTAACAAATCAAGTTTCAAATTGGAAAAATTACCACCAACTGATTGAGGAGTTGGACAAGACTAGTATAGAGTTTAAGGCTGAGCAATAGGGCTGGTGTAAACCTATAGGTATACTAGTGCAGAAATTTATATTGGATAATTTACAGTTAATTCCAAAGACATTATTAAAAAATATTAACTGTAGCTGTCAAAAGTGAGTGTCAATTTGAGGATTAGGTAATTACCATGGCAACTGCTCAAACGAGGATTGAAAAAACATTTTTGAAGAAAATTATACATCAGTTCTTATTGCTGAAGAGTCAGCAAATTGCCGTAGAAATGAAAATGACACGCTCAAAATTGAGGATATCGAAAATCCTTCAGAAAGTCATTTTGATGAAGGAAATAGTGCCCAATTAAAGTGAAAAAAGTGTCAGGTTTTCATTATATTCTTTAACAAATTGTGTAACACCTTTTACGTTTGCACAAGAAAATAAGTTTTTGTTTATAGATATCAATTTTATAACCTGAATAGCTCGTTCCCACAACTTTTTTGTCTCAGTTTTAAGCGGTTAATTGTGAAATAAACCATAAACATAGATAGATCATGTAAAAGTCGAAAATTCAACAGGAAAAATAATCATAAGTTTTCCTAGAAAATTTCTTTATTTTTTGGGAAAACTTTCAAATTCTTAAAAATCATTTGTTTTTCAGCGACTTACAAGTATGTTTCAGGAGTCAAATCAAAGCTTAGAGATAGGGCGGATTTTTAAAAATCAAAATAATGATTTTAAAATAACGGCCACAATGCTAATATTTTTGAACGTTCTATTACAACAATTATATAAACTTGTGCATGGGACATTATTTTTCACTAGAGTAACTAGTCTATCAATAGTCGTAACTGAAACGAGAGGCGTTTATCCGAAAAAAGGTATAAATGACACAAAAATCACGGCTTTTTTCAAAAATTATTAAGGGAATATTTTTTAAATTTTCTGTATTGCATATAAAGTAGTAGAATCAAAAAAATAAAATGGGGAGCACTTAATGAAATTCTCAAATTAATTTCTTCAAAATGACCAAATACGTATGAAAAGATCTAGTTAGATATATTTTATCTTTTTTAGCTTTCGTCATAATATTATCATGTTATCCCTAATTTAATAATATCCATGTGGAGGTTGGAAGTCAATTTTTCTGGTTAATTAGGTTATATGAACTTATTTATTTATAATTTGATGGTATTAGATTAATTTATAAAATAGAAAATATACTTTCCCAAATTCCCTATAATTTTAATTTATATTTGGGAGAGGAACCAATAATTAATACAAAAAAAATTCTTAAAATTAAGTTGAAAAACATATTGAATAACAGTTTTTCAATCAATTTATTACCTTCCCATTTGTATACAACAGTTTACCCTAAGATATCATGTTTTACACGAAATCGACAAATTCATCTACAACGCCTAAACACGACCTCATTCCGAGTTTGATTGTTGTTTTATCCATTACAACACAAAATCTTGTCAGTTGTACTTGCTTGTTTTTTTTTTGTTTTGCTGCCTTCAAAATCCGTATTCGTGGATGTCAAAATTTTTGTAAATTTCCTTTATAGGTATTGAGCCCTATCTATGTTCCATTTTTTACCAAACGAACAATTTTTTGATCTGAAGTAAACAGCTGTTTTATAAAAGTCATTGATTAATTTTTATAACAAATCAGCGTTTAGTATAATTTTCTGCTAAATTAAATACCTCACTGTTATGATAACTTTAACCGCTCTAATAAATTGAGAGATATACGTAAGTCAACTTATTGCTAGTATTATGTCTCCTTTTTACTTCCTATTTTGTGTCAGTCACGTTTATTCTTTTTAATCCCTTATTTGTCAGGCTGTGGATTATACAAAATCACTTCCTCGACTTTTCTAATAAAAGTTAATTCGAAAATTCCACAATTCATCTTCCACAGTCATTTCAGAGGAGCAAGCTGTTGTCCATTCTCATTAGTCGTAAAATTGTTTTATCGCTTTATCCTCGAGAGAAGCAATACGTCAGTAAAATAGCCAGGCTAAAAGAGTTTTAATGTGGAAAAAATCCATACGTCCCTAACGGCTGCTAATTAAATGAGTGTTAATTTTGTGTAGAATTTGAAGATATATGTTATTAGTTCCTATATACGAGTTTTATAATATTCTAAATTTTATTATTATGGTTGTTTCTACAATAAATTTTTGTGTGTACCTACAGACATTCCAGACAGGACCGGCCAGAGCCAGAAGTTTTTTTTTTTGGGGAAGGCGGTCTCGCATTTTACAAAATTGTTTTCTTATACGTACTTTTGATTATTTTAATACAGGCATAATAATGAAATATCTCATCAACAATCGTAACAATTTGAAGATGCGAGATATAAGATCGACATCTGGGATTTTCGAGAAAATTAGACAGAGGTTCCGAATCTGGAGCCGTTCCGTGAAATTGCTGTTCTCCCTTAACTCCTGTCAGAGATATTGAATTCTCTCTTACATAAATCAAATTTTCATTTTGCAATCTACTTCATTAAATATAAAGCCATTGACAACGAAGTTAAAATAGACTATGAAACGTTTGGTATTCCTGCAATATACGTCGTTTTATATCTATTGTGTGGTGTTATTGCCCAAAAAAACATAAAAGTAGTCAAAAATATGCCACAAACAACGTTTAGAAGACAATTGAATACTCTCTTCGAGGTGTCATTCCTTTGTACGCAAGACAATATGTATTATATATAATATATGTCTATAATATATATTGTCTTGCGTACTATGTATTATATATAATATATGTCTATAATATATATTGTCTTGCGTACAAAGGAATGACACCTCGAAGAGAGTATTCAATATCTCTGACAGGTGAAGTAATCTGAAAAATTTATCTTGACATTCTGTCCTAGGAGTTAAGGGAGAACAGCAATTACACGGAACGGCTCCAAATTCGGAAGCTCTGTGTGCTAATTCTCTCGAAATTCCTAGATGTCGGTCTTATATCTCGCGTTTTCAAATTTAACGAAATGTATGAAATATATAAAGAAGTGTTCGAGAGGACATTCAATTGTGGGAAGCGCAACTGATGAAGGTTCCCTGACCGGAAACAATATGTATTATATATAATATATAATATATATTGTCTTGCGTACAAACGAATGACACCTCGAAGAGAGTATTCAATATCTCTGACAGGTGAAGTAACCTGAAAAATTTATCGTGACATTCTGTCCTAGGAGTTAAGGGAGAACAGCAATTACACGGAACGGCTCCAGATTCGGAAGCTCTGTGTGCTAATTCTCTCGAAATTCCTAGATGTCGGTCTTATATCTCGCGTTTTCAAATTTAACGAAATGTATGAAATACATAAAGAAGTGTTCGAGAGGACATTCAATTGTCGGAAGCGCAACTGATGAAGGTTCCCTGACCGGAAACAATATGTATTATATATAATATATACTGTCTTGCGTACAAACGCATGACACCTCAAAGAGAGTAATCTTAACAACATTACATACTCATTTTAAACTTAATTTTCATAATAAATTAGCTAGTTTTCATGTTCCAAAAGACCTAAAAGGAAAGTGGAAAATTACACTAAACTGTGACTTGAAAGGAAAAGTAGGCGCCTGCGAAAAATATTTTTCTCCAATTGATATTCGACGTGTATGTTATTGTGAATACAATTATATGATATAAACTGTATTTAGTATTATAATATTAGCTTTGTGCACTCTATTACAATCTTCTGACACCCAAATGCATAAATCCTCTTAGTTAGTTTTAATATCGTGTAACTATATTCTCACATTAATATTATAACAAAATTTATGAATCATTGTTAAATTCATCTGCTGTTGAATATATTAATATTTAAAATTACGGTTTTTCAGTTTATTTACTAATTAACTATTCAACATAATGCTTTAAAAGTACTTTCTTCTCTATTATGAAACTTAGTTATATATTTAAATAATTATATCCAGGAATTATGGTTTACCTTGTTATAAAATTAAATAAAAACTCAAATAGATCATCAATTTATCTCGTTACTATATAAAAATTCTGGCAAATTTGGGCATCGGACATGAAACTTGCTACAAAAATCAAGTTATGAATATGTTACTATTTTTTATTATTGGTTGGGACAAATAGTTTTCATACATACACCTTATTTATATGTAGTGATTTTTTGTTACTTTATAATGTAAACTTAAAGTTATTGTGAGTTTAACAGTTATGAAATATAATGATTCCCGTGGTTATTAACAGGCCAAACAGTTGCAGGCCTCTCGACCTTCTTGAACTCTTGAGTTGTGACCGTCGTTTCTCCGCTTTAATAAACTATGGTCGAAATGCAGTATGTCACAAAACAACAAAACGCCATTCAGAATCACAAAACATGTAAAAACTTTGTATTCTAGGAATTATATGAGGAAGATTCACGGAACATAAACCGCATGGTGGCGCCACTGCATATTAGGGTACAATGGCCGCCTACATAAGAATCTTTGAATATTTTATTTTCTAAGATAAAAATATTATCTTAAAACGTAAATGTATATGAACAAATTATAAAAATATTTAGATTATTTATTATAAGGTTGGAAAGGTAATAAAATCTCACATTAGATGGCATCGAAATTAGACTCCACACCCTCAAAGATAAAAAAAATATTTTATGATTAATAAGAAATCACACAAAAATCCTGAATGATTTTGAGTTTTTCGTTACCGAAGAAATTGCTAGAGAAGATAGACACGTATAACCTTATATCGGAAGTAACGATATCTGGCTTAATAAAAGAGTTTGTCGTTGACATTCTGTCTGGCACTTAAGAGTATGGAGGGTGGTCAATAGCTTGCCCCAATTAAAACCTTCTAGGATACCAGACTGCTCTAATATTTACCTGTTTTGAGACGTCAACATTCTGACAAAAGATCAAGTAGCCCTCAAACTAACTATTTTAGGTAACATGTATGGTGAACAACGTCTTAGTAACATTAACACATGAATCCAAATATTTATAATTCCTAATAGATAAATCTATTTGTGACATCTACCGTCTAGTGAGTAATTTAAGTATATGAAGGCATACTATGCTATAACATATACCATACTCTTGACAGATAATTCGACTGTTTTATATAAAAACACATAAGTATATATATTTATATATATATATATATATATATATATATATATATATATATATATATATATCCACATATTTAGAACTATATCATTCAACGTATGACAGCCGTTTCGAACCAGGAGTCGGTGACATCTACCGTCTAGTGAGTAATTTATAAGTAAGTATATGAAGGATACTATGCTATAACATATACCATACTCTTGACAGATGGTTCGAGTCTTTTATATAAAAACACATAAGTAAATTAATAACAAGAATTATATAATTATAATAAGAATTATACTAAGAATTTACTTATTTGTTTTTATATAAAACACTCGAACTATCTGTCAAGAGTATGGTATATGTTAGGTTTGTTCCTACCTGCAGTATCCATACCGCCATGAAATTGTCACAAAATCGCCTGCATCGAATTTGTACGCAACTGCGAATTTAGCACCGTTCAACGTACTACCATTGTACAGTCACAAAAAATATTAGTTGGAACGGTCTTCTGACAAGTTTGTGGTCTGAACTCTGCGACCTGCATTCCACAACCTTAATTTATTGACAGTTTCTACTGCGCATGATTAGTAAGAATCAAGAATCACCAAACAATTCTTGCTCTTCACCAAGGATTGAAATAACGATGCGAGAAACGTTACATTATTTGGTTGGAACACCGTGATGCATCGTTTACTGATCCGTCATAACTTGGTTGGAACAGGTTTTCTTGAATGCGCATGACGGTGTTCGTCTCATGTACGCTTTCGCATCGGGTAGGAACAAACCTGTTATAGCATATTATGCCTTCATATACTTAAATTACTTACTAGACGGTACATGTCACCGACATCTATTAGGTTTAATACACTGACTGTTGTCTTACTGATGTGTATTACATCCAAGTATTTCACTTTAGAAATTGTTATTCAAGGAAGCGTATCTGACGAGAACTCCTTGTTCGAAACGGCTGTCATACGTTGAATGATATAGTTCTAAATATGTGGATATATATATATATATATATATATATATATATATATATATATATATATATATAATTCCATTCTAAAAATGTAATTTCAACATGAATCATGTTGTAAATGACTCCGAAATCTGGAGAAAGTATTTTTAGTTTTTACCTACACCGAGAACAAAGTTTCTACAACAATTACCCCAAAGCCACTCTCTACAGGAATTCTTGGGGGGAACTTTCTACATATTGTATAACAAGTTTGTCTATAAAAATTAATGCAAAGTTAGATTTATGTTTAAATTGCTTCTGTTTATGAACACGTTCGCTCGGATATAATTGAGAATGTTTCAATTTTTTTTTCATGTAACTTCTTATTCGCTTTATAATTACCCATTTAATTTATTAGTTTTGTATTCATAACATACTTGCTAACTGTCCCCATAGAGAATTAAAACTCTATTAAACATTTTAGATAGCTAAATCAAAGTTAAATTTTTAGTGGACATAAAATTAGTTCAGGTAATATGTAACTTTTTAAATTATAACTATAAGAATACTTGCTGGTTCTAATTAATACGTGGCTTAAAGTTTGCACACAACCAGAAAATTTTAACCACATTTATAACTATGAAAAAAAACATGTGCTAAGTTTTAGATCAGAGTCGAGGCTCCAATTGCTAATTTTATCATAAATAACAACATTAATTAATAGAAGAATTAGCATTTTTTGTTGAAACTATTAGGTATCTGGAACTATAAAATTAATCTGAAGGTAAACACTAGCAGTGGGTCCCATTATACATTTTATTTTTGTTATTACTATCAAAAGTAATAGTACTGGTTTCAATTACTTTTATAGTACAGTATTTTTTTTAGTACTGCAGAGTCATATAGCTGCATCTAGATGGAGGTTAGAGAGTACCTGTGCGCTGGTCGAGCAACCTATAAACTAAAACTTAAAACTAAAACTCAGACCCAACTGAGATTGGAATTGATGACATAAGCTGTTAAGTTAAAAGTTAAAATTGGGTGAATTATAATAATAATATAAAATAATAAAGTGATGACTCGGTCTTTAGATCCTCGAAGTTTCCTTGGACTTCCATCGTCTTGAAGTGGTTGATCTCACAACGTTTCAATAGCTGTGTATCTGCTATAGTCATCAGGTGAATGATGGAAGTCCAAGGAAACTTCGAGGAACGAGTTACATTGTCTGTCAACTTCAGACTAACATCGGTCTTTAGATATTTTGGTTTTTGCTTGATATTTAAAATCACGCAAGCCCCATTGTTTTAAATTCCCTTATAGATAAATAAATATTTATATTTACTTAGTTAAGAGACTATGTATTATTTTTTGAACATACCTTAGTATTTCATATGACTTCTAACTTGAGCTTTACCGGTTCTTCAGAAAACGATTTTTGACTGACTGATGTACAAATAACCTGACCCTATAAGATCTAACCTAGTTTTCATTCACACTTCAGCAACCAGAGTAACGACATGAAGAACACATAGCCACACCTAATGGCGATAATGCGCCCGCCCAACGAAACTGCATTAGTATGAAGACCAGGGCTTCGGTCAAGGAGGGTCAGGAGGGTTGGAAGGGGGTTATTTGAACACCAGAAGGGCAATGACAAGCACTTTCTGGGAAATTACACCACAAGTCACGAAATTTCTATATATTTCCAAACGTTTCGGAGTGTAAGTCAGACTCCGTTGTCAATGGCAAAGAAACTATGAAAAAAGGCACAATTCTAAAATGTAAAATTAAAATGTATGACAATATCTATTATTTGGCTCGGACTGCGGTAACCAAAGCGGTTAGGAACTTAGAAAACTTGTATAAGAAGCTTGCACGAATCAAAAATAGCTTGATATTCTTGAGCAGATGTCGGGAGATGCAGATTATTGGATACTCTCTTTGAGGTGTCATTCTTTTGTACGCAAGACAATACATATAATATATTATAATAGAATGTTATTTTAAATTTTAAAATTTTATAATATATTTATAATTTTTATTTCTCAGGGTCTTTTTCGCTTGGGTTCAAATCTTCAAATGTTAAATAAATAAATAAATTTTATACTTATCTTGTTTATCTTACAAGTATCAATTTCTCTTCAGGTTCACTTACACTTTTTAAAATTTTGAAATTCTATTTGCACTTTATTTTTCTATTTTAAAATTTTAGATTACTAATTATCAAATGTCCAAAGTTTAGGTTACAATTTATTTAAATTTTCCACAATACAGTATTGATACAAATTTTCTTTTAAAACCAAATAAATTTCCTGTCACTTAAATATTCTTAGATTTCTATCAAATTGTGTTACAAAATATTTTGATCATTCAGTCACAGATATATATTATTCTAAAATTGTAAAAATTTATTATTATCACTGAGTGACTACCAATTATGATTTGCTTACTTTATAAATTAAACTTTTTCAAAATTTTAACTTTCTTTAAACCATGTTGCAAAAACTCACTGTTCATGGTTCTCGAATCCCTTCTTCTAATGATTGGCCTTTAACAATAGTTCCAAATCTCAAATTACTTTACTAGTAAAATTCTGCCATTCAATTGAATATCTCGTGCTGTTTTGCAAATTTATTTTCTCCCAATAATTTTGATTTTTTAAATTTTCATACCAATAATTCCCATCATCTTCTTTTTATCGAATATTTGTAAAATCATTTTCAAATTGTTTATCCAAATAAATTCAAATTAAAATTTTCAGGTTACTCTTCTCTTTCTGACATGGAACACTAAATTTGTTTTATATCATAGGACACTAACTTCGTTGTCATGGAAAGTGAATTTATGAGAACGATATTTTTGACCCTATCTGCTCGACGTTTGACGACGAAAGAGAATTTGTCAATGTCAGATTTCCTATTTATCTGATTTATTTTGCCACCTGCTATTTCCATTTCCGCTCCTAATTATTTTATTAATTTCCAACTGTTATCCTTTTAAATCATATCCAAAAATCTAACCAAACTTCAACTTAAATTTCAATAGTTTATTTTTTTTACTCTCACAAATTTTATCCAAATCATTTAATTCATATTTTCAAAAACATTGAGTTGACACTTGTCACCTGTAGCCACCAGTCATTTAACAGGTACTTTAAAAAAAATGGATTTTATTAAAATTTAGACTTTATATCTTTTGAACTATTCACTTTTTATAAACTATGCTCTACGCTCCGTGAATTATTATAAATTTCTTTACTGTTCCATCAATTCTGAAGACTTTTTTTATAATTTTGATAATTCAATCCTCTATTTACTAAAGAATTTATGTATTTAAAACTTGATTTCGATCTAAAATATGTTTTATTTGATGTTCTCATGGCCTTATTTGTGATTCTAAATGTGTTCTACAAGCCCTATTATGATTTTACAAGTGAATTTAACCTTTTTGATGTTTGACCTTATTATGAGTTTTTTGCATATATTTCTTTATGTAAGTATTAAACTTTTATTAAAATCTGCATGATATAATATCTAACTTTATATGCCACCTTTTATCCTTTCAACAACTTGCTTTTGAAACATTTTTTTACATTGTATTTTTAGGCAATCTCTATCTTATATGATGATTCCTTATTTATTTACAAATACTTGTTACTTTAATTTTTTCAATTTTGATTCCTGCAATTTTCTTTTTTTGTTATACATGTATACATTTTATTTACATTATAGAAATTATTTAACTATTCAATTTGCTACAGTTTTTATATGATTTCATGATTGTTTAAATCTATTACAATATATTGTTTCTGGTTAGGGAAATGAAGGTTCTCACAATTGAATGTCCTCTCGAACACTCTTTTATGTATGTAATACATTTCTTTAAATTTGAAGACGCAAGATGTAAAGACCGACATCTAGGATTTTCTGGGAAGCTAGCACATAGAGGTTCTGAATCTGGAGCCTTTCCATGTCTCGATGAAATTTTCAGGTTAACTTCACCTGTCAGAGGTATTGAATACCCTCTTCGACGTGTCATTATTTTGTACAAAAGTTTCCCCGAAAATACTACATGTGGTTCTTTACATCTTGCGTCTTCAAATGAAGATTATTCTCAAAGAATTAGACATATTGTCAAACATTTTAATTTTACATTATAAAATTGTGCCTTGTTTCATAGTTTCCTTACCATTGTGAACGGAGTCTGACCTAGACTCCGAAACGTTTGTAAATAAACAGAAATTTCGTGACTTATGTTGTTATTTCCCAGAAAGTGCTCAAACGTTGGTAAAATGTGCCACAAATATCATTCAGAAAACAACCAGGAGAGCAATCTCAGTTTCCGGGCTCACACAGGAGTGTGTTTGTCTAGTAAATACCAGGTGTTCAGAATAATTTATACATAGTTTTGTTAATTAAAAATTTGCAGAAATAAGTTATAGTAGGTTCCACGAACACTGAGTGTAAAAGAAATACATTATACATGTATATATTTAAGCTTATTTTAGCTGGATTTCATGAATTTTTGATTATGTTTTAATTAAGTTAATGCCCGTCAACGAAATTTCGGGATTCAAAATTATCATTTCACTAATCAAAGCCGTTTATATAAATCAATATTGATTGAAAATTCAGTTTGACGCATATCCCATATTACACTTGAATATTTATGACTATGCTTCAACGCTTTGTCATATAGACGGTTGTGCACGTTAAATCCGATTATATAAATACCCTTAATCATAAGCGAAAACCACTTCCAACTATTCTCTTGGTGAGACTTAATACTTTTGCTGACCTATTTTTGGGGATGTTCTCATATTTTTTATCAAATGTTACCCCTCCGGCTTGTCATGAACACTACTAAAGCTTCTTACAACTCATTAGTTTGTAGTGAAGATGGGCGATTAAATTTTATGGTTTTAGAAGGCTTTGAAGTATAAGTGATTATAAGTAAGTATGAAATTAATCAGATGGTGGTTTGGCGTCTAAGTGTAGTAATGACACAATTCACAAGGTATTAAAAATATTGTTTGTTATTTACAAAACAACAAAAATCTTTCACATCACATTTACACGCGTCGTCCTATCTTTTATAAAAGATTTATGACGTTACCTAATTGTCAGTTAAATTGAAAATTTGTGGCTGCAAAGTTTATTTTTATTACTAGATATCAAGACCGTTTTGTATAATTTTATATATAAAATAGAAACAAGAGATACAGAAGAAATCTTTCAATTTTGTGTATAATTAAAAAGCATCCTCCGTTTTACTGTAAGGCATAATCATTCTGTTTGAATAAGGCCGCTATTACATTGTCAAATCTTTGATCAAATTTCTTTGATAAAACATTCAAAGATATTTGATAGTGCAATACCTAATCTTTGATCAAATATTTCGTTGGCATATATCTTTTATCACATTTAAACGCGTCGTCCAATATTTGATAAAAGATTTTTGACGTTACCTAACTGTCAGTTAAATTGAAAATCTGCGGTTGCGAAGTTTATTGTGAATTGTACAGCAAACATTTTATTACCAGGTATAAAGACCGTTTTGTATAATGTTATATATAACATAGAAACAAGAGATGCCGGAGAAATCTTTCAATTTTGCGTATATTTAAAAAGCATCCTCCGTTTTACTGTAAACATAATCACTCTGTTTGAATAAGGCCGCTATTTAATTGTGAAATCTTTGATGAAATTTCTTTGATAAAACATCTTTGTGATAGATATTTGATAGTGCAATACCTAATCTTTGATCACATTTAAAAGCGTCGTCCTATATTTGATAAAAGATTTTTGACGTTACCTAACTGTCAGTTAAATTGAAAATGCGGCTCTGCGTTCAGCTAGGTATAAAGCCAAGTTTATAAAATGTGCCGGAGAACTATTTTGCCTATATTTACCTCCGGTAGCATAAAGATAAGGCCGCTATTACATTGTCAAATATAATCAAGTTAAAATATATGTCATTTGATAGGTGCTTTGGCATATATCTTTGATCAATTTAACGCGTCGTCCGGATTTTTGACGGCATTAAATTGAAAATCTCGGCAAGGCTTATTGGAATACAGCAAAAATTTTATTAGGTAGAGAAAAATGTTATTTTAGAAACAAACAAAATCTTTCAATTTTTATAGAAAAAGATTCGTCTCTGGCATAATATCTGTTTGAATTGTGATTGTCAAATCTTGATCAAATTTCTTTGATCAAACCTTGATTTTGCAATACTAATCTTCAAGCATATATCTTTGTCATTTCAAGGTCAAGTCGATTTTTTCAGTTAAATTGAAATGGGACAACATATTTCTGACCTTGGAAATGGAAAGCTTATATTTAAACAATCGAAAAATTTTACGCTATTATATTTCAAATATGTCCTTGATAAAACACTTTTTCAAAGATATTTTTAAAACTTGATCAACCTCTGGCATATATCTTTGGTCAGTAAGGGTGTCCCAAAAGTCCCGTTTAAATATAATGAACGGCATTTTATCTCGGCTGGTGATAATTAAGGTAAATATTTTGGGACAAATTCCCATAACTTAAGAAAAACGACATCATTTTAGACTTTGTTTGAAAAATGTTTTTTTTCAAACAAGGGAAAACAAAAAAATTGTTTATTTATAGGATTTGTCCCTGGCTATCATTTGGAATGAAGAACTGTGACCTTGAATTTAACCAAATGTTTTTGACCATTGGTGTGCAAAACACAGCGTCCCTTAATTAAGCAAAACAAAAGCCAAACAGTTAAAGAACATATCATTAGCATAAAAAAGGAGAAAAAACAAGTATACGACTTTCAAGTCAATATAAAGTAGTATTATAGAAATTTTTCCAAAACTCAAATGCATTATCGGAAACTAAAATATATTAAAGGAGCCCTTAGTCTATGTAGTATAACGTCAGTCAATTATTTCAGTTGTAATGGAAATTTATCATCCACTAATTGTTGTTACTAAATGATTGACAATAGTTAGTTTTCAAATGCAACAGCCATTTTATAAATAATTTAGTACCTAGGTAAATATAGTAACTTTTACGACTCGGAGTTCAGCATTTAAGTAATATTTTGAAGTCATAAAAAACATTTAGATCGTTAAATTTTGTTATATGTTTGGCGAGAATTCGCTCCTGTTCTGACGACTGACGTTTTATGAATACTTTTTCTCGTTAAACTTATTTTTATTATAACCGTTTAGATGCCATCAAGATTTTATACAGTTTTTAGTGCATATTACATACTTTTATATTCTATAACAACTTACCTAGTTGCAACATCTCATTTTGATGATGTTATATGTTGTTTCCCGCAAACTTGTTTAATTTTTTCTTATTATTAGATTTCAAGAGTTACAATAAATTCAAAATTTCAAGTTGGGGCAGAGACGGATTGACTGTACAAAAAACCCTAGGCTAAATAAAAATTACATAAGACCACTGTCCAGGCCATTCAGCATATTTAATTTTGATCATTTTTTGTGATAAAATAAAATTTGAAAAAATAATGGAAAGTTTTTTTCTTATTAAAAAATTCCTAAAAAAGTACATCCAAAATCAAAAATTATGCCAGAACATTAAGCTAAAACACTTTCATTGATAAAAAATAGACGGAGGTTTGTGATATATATACAAATTTGTGAATGTTCGTTTTTTTGATTTTATTGCTGCAAAACTCTCAATGGTATTCCAATTAGGAACTTTATTTACAATTTACTACTGCCACTAAATAAATGATTTAGTTTTTTCATTAGTTAATGAATTCCGTTTATGAATATTTAATCTTTCTATTTTAGAAAATGGCCACTGTCGGCTACTGTTAGTTACTTACGGGGAAAATATCCTTAAAACCGTTTATACATGTGAAAGGAGACACGATATATTTTTTTGTTTTATGAATTGGCCCTTGAATTGGTATTTTTTTAATTAATTTCCCCCTACAAGATATTTAGGGCGAATACATTCCTCTCCTAAACTAAGCTCAAAAGCGTGATCCAGTAACAAATTTGCTTGTATTATAATATTTTCTTCTAAACAATTTTCTAGATATAAAAATCTAAACATACTGGGAACCTTAATATAAGTAGTTTATCGACTTTTAAACTCCACAAGAATTATTACAGTCTTAGTTTTTATGAGCATATTATCAGTGCTACTTTCTTCACCTCGTTTTTCCTTTAAATTGTACTGTTCGGCTATCTTCTATTATCGAAATCGAACATGGACCAGTTTGAAAGTTCTTTACCAAATCCTGCCTAATACACAATACTTTCACGTTGTTGAAAGACATATTTAATTAGTGAAACATACAAATTGGCTGCAAATGATACTAGCTTGTTATCATTTGCTAACTTTGTTGATCTATGTTGAAATACTTTCCCATAATCTATATATATAAATAGGCAAATACAAAATGATTAGGTACCATTTTCTCCTCTGTCTCTCAACCGATTTTCTTCATTTTTGTTTTGTTTAGTTGTTACTGACAACATTCAGTGCAGGATGCTAATATTAATTTATAATATTGGTTCATTCTTTAAATAAAATATAATAAAAATTCATTATTTACGTCCATTATGTCAACGCCAAACAACAAACAACTGAATGTGCCGCCGCCGTCAGACTCAAAACATTGAGTAATTATATACAGAGGGACCAATGCTGTTATATACTTAGAGCATGTACTTCTGGAAGTGGCATACGAGCGTTGTTATTGTTTAGTGGTAAAGTAATTGTTGAATTTATAATTTTACAGGGCGATTCCAGATATGTTAGAAATCATTTTTTTCGTGGGTTGCACATAAGCAATTGTATATATAGGGTGTTTAAAATATAGAGTCGAGTGCAATTATAAGTAATAAAATAATTATATAAGGAAGCCCATTAGCGGTTGAATTTACAGGTTTCTTGGAATTGAAGGTGCAGTAGAATTACAGTTATACTGGGTGGTGCAAAAAATATTATACAGAGATGCATATACAGGGTGGCGGAAATGGAAATGCAACATTTCGTAACCCATAAGCAGTTGTATATATAAGGAAGATGAAATATAGTGTGAGAGGAATTATAGATATACAGGATGATGATAAAAAATGTTAGAAAAGGAAATAATTTATAGAGTAGCCCACGAAGAGTTCCATATATATGATGATTGAAATATAGGTCGGAGTACAATTATAGTTACAGAAGATAGTTAAAAATTTCATAAACAAAAAGAGTAAATACGGTGGCTCATAGGCAGTGGCATATACAAAATGGTTTACCGGGTGGTTCAAAAATGTTAAAAAATATTATGCGTGGTCCATGAGCAGTTGCATATACAGGGATTTTAATAAATGTTACAGAATTGAGGTTAGAAAAAATAAATATGTATGGTATCCCATTAGCGGTTGAATTGTTGTCATATTAAATTAAGAATTACGAATTTGAACACAAATAAAGTCCTATGAATTATATTTGAAAAAAAACTTGAATTTTCGAGGAAACTATCACACAGAGGAATCTGGAACCGTTCCGTGTACTTGCTGTTCTCCATAAAGTCCTAGGATAGAATGTCAGGATAAAGTTTTCAGGTTTTTTAACCTGCCAGAGATATTGACACAATTGGTCGAATTTAGACCACTGGGCGACAGCTAGTTTTAACACAATTTCAAATTCCAATTCTTCAAAATGGGGTTTGATTCAATTTGCCTAACCTTTTTTATTATTTGGCTGTATAATATTCTTTTTTAGAGCTGCTAAAGATAGCTTTATCGCTAAAATTCCTAAAGCTGTTACTTTACAATAATCCGCGCGAACATACCATCGACTAACAAATAATCTCTTCCGTCATTATTTGCCATTGTGGAAGTTGAAAAAAAATATATTAATATCTTCTGAGAACATAAAAATTAAGTGGCCATTTTACAACTTTCAGCTGCAGTAGTTCATAATAAATTAACAGAATGTACCGCTTAATGAACAAATGCTAGAGGTTCCTTTTTTATGAGAGCTTACAATCCTGAATATTTTAAGAATTTCACTTTCCATGTGACTTGACTGATGAAAAGCATTACGAATAAAGGTAATAAAACGTTCTGTAGAAGAGCCAACACATATAATCTATCTGAGAATAAAAGTAAATTGGTCTCAATGACTGACATCGGGAGTTAAATTCAGGAGAGTGGAACAATATGTCCCCGATGTAGCCTCTCTACTAATAAAACCACCAAAATTTTTCTGTAAAACTTTTTACAAATAGAAGATAATAAATATGAAATATTACCGCGTACTGGATTTCCATACTTTTGGACAAAATCCTTTAAAAATGGATCAATTGTATTACAAATTCCATAGTCGTAAATTATTGCTGTTATTTTGCCCATTCTTCTTTTTTTATTATAATTATTATATCACCATCAGTGTATATTAAATATCGGCCCAATAAACTATTTTCTCATTTCTTTTTGGAATTTTACATTTTTTGTTCAATGTGGAGTGTATGAAGCCCCCCTCTTCAAGTCTTGCCCCATTATATAGCCTACTGATTTATCCAACACTGAGTTGTAATATTCTATTTTATTCGAAAGGACATTCTCGTTTTTGGAAACTGATTATGTTATTTTCATTAATTTAAGTGCTTTCAAAACTTATTTAGTACATCCAGATCTAACTAGCCTGGTCAATACTGTGAACTATGTGAAATATCGCTGGATACTTACAATTATACAAAATCTACTTATTCCACATTCTTCATAGTGACTACTTATAAACTTAACATCATAAGACCAAATAAATCAATATTTACCAGTTTTTCTGTTCTAGCTCGTTGAGAAATGATCTAATCAGGACGTATATATGCTAATAAAGAAGGCTTTTTAATTCTCTACAACTTTTCCATTGACGGCATTACGATTTCTTCATTATACAGGGTGAGTTTTTTATGATGATCAGTATGGGGATCTCGGAAACTAACGGAGATAGACCAATGGTTAAATTGGGAAAGATTTGCAGTTTTACTGGCCCAATTTAATGACACTTTCGGATTTTTGTAGAAAGTAATGGCTTACTAGATATTTTGTAAAAACGAAATTCTGTCGATTTAGTCAAATCCCTCTAGCTCCTTTGTTTTTGATTTTATAAAAAAAGTGTAAATATCAAAAGGGAACTGTATCCCGAATATGATTGTCATGTCCTCGTTTGCGTGACAGCTCTCGTATTCGAGATATGACACAAATTTATCTTTTTTGAATGGAAACCATAGTTGGCTACGACCTCAAAAAATCGGACATTTTAGAGCATTTCAACGATATAATACTCGATATAGTAATTCATAAAAATTACGAAATTGTGGATGCTTTTCTCTCTTATTTTTACTTTTAACGTAGTTAGCCATGAAATAGATTGATTTATAAATAACTATTTCAAAAAACATTTACCGATTTATTTATTAGGTAAATCAGATATAACGAAAAAACTAAATAAGTTGGTACTTACTAAGAACTTAGAAATTAAAGTACACAATAATGGTTACAATTTATGTTCGAAAAGTCCACCATTGTTATTTAGACAAAAATTGCATCTTTTTAAGATTGACATTACCGCCTTCCCCACAGACCGCCAATCAGTTTCTTCAATTGCTTGTAATACCGCCTCCCTTAGGTCACCAACTGTCTCATACTTTCTTTTTTATACTTTGTTTTTTAGCGCACCCCATAAATAGATGTCTATAACTGCCAAATCGGGAGACCGGGGTGGCCATTAGCGTGGGCCATTTCTTCCTATCCAAGAGTTTTGATAGATATTATCTAAGTGTTGTCTTACTAATAACGAGATATGAGCAGGTGCTCCATCATGTTGGAATCTCTCAATTTCTAAACGAGTTCTTAAATTCAAATTATGCAACATGTCTTGAAAAGTGTATTGCAAGAAATGCAAGTAGCGCTCCCCAGTAAGTGATTCGTCATAGATAAAAGGTCCCAGAATAGTAGACCCTATGATACCACATCAAACATTAAAACCAAATTTTATCTGGGGTCGTCTTTGTTCTACGTGGAAAGGGTTTTCTTTAGCCCAGATATGCTCATTGTGTCTATTTAACATACCGCAGATAGTAAATCTAGTTTCGTCTCACCATAACACCTTTAATAGAAACTGTGGATTGTCCAAGCACGTGTCTCTAAACCATGTACAAAACAAAATACGTTGATGTTCGTCACCAGCCTGCAAAGTTTGAGAAACTGAAAGTTTGTACAGGTGGAACTTGTGCGCTTTCAGTACCTTAACTACAGTTCGTTGAGATGTGCCAGCTTCTGCTGCAAAATCACGAGTTGATGTAGATGGATTTTGATTTACCATTGTCAAAACATTTATTTGTGCTGCTTTGTTAATTTGATTACGTTCCTTTGGTGGTTTAGTAAAAGATCCATATCTGCGTAAACTATCGTAAAGCCTCTTAAATGCATACAGAGCAGGTTGACGACGATTAAAATATCTATGAAAGTATTCCTCAGCTGCACGAACTGAATTTTTATGGCATATGATATAACATTCCACCATATTCAGTTTTTCTTAGTTAGAATATTTCATTTTATCACGAAAATTTGTCAATATCGACTGTCAGTTCAGCACTACTCTCAAATGAGGAAACGTCAAAGTGAAAATAATCTTTTTCATGGCTACCTACGTCAAAAGTGAAAATAAGAGAGAAAAGCATTCATAACTCCTTTATTTTTATGAATAACTATATAGAGTATTATATCGTTGAAAAGCCCTAAAAATGTCCAATTTTTTGAGTTCATAGCCAACTATGGTTCTCATTCAAAAAAAGTTAAGTTTGTGTCATATCTCGAAAACGGAAGCTGCCACGCAAACGAGGACATGACAATCATATTCCGGATACAATTCCCTTCAATTTTGATATTTACACTTTTTTTGTAAAATCAAAAACAAAGGAGTTAAAGGGATTTGACTAAATCGTCAGAATTTCGTTTTTTCAAAATATCTAATAAGCCATGACTTTTTACAAAAATCCGAAAGTGTCATTAAATTGGATCAGTAAAACTGCAAATCTTTCCCAATTTAACCATTGCTCTATCTCCTCTAGTTTCCGAGATCCCCATACTGATCATAAAAAAACTCACCCTGTATAAGCAAAAAAAAAACAATAAAATTTCGAATTTTTGCTGGATTTTATTACTTAAATAATTTACTTCTACTTAATAATTATTGGCTATAAATTACTAATGACGTGATTTCTGTTGAATTTTATGTGCGAATTTGAGTTCAATTTTGCCCTATATGTGTATTTAAAAATTCTTACGTCAGAGATGCATCATATCTTATTTACATGTGATTTTTGCGAAAACAAGGACCCGATTGTTATCCAAACTGGGGAATATAAAAGGCGTTGCGGCAGTAATCTCCCAGTTTGAATATTTCTTGTTTATTCGAGTCCGCTCTGCGGCAGTTAACTTAACATTTTATTTCCGGCTTTGGCCGTTAAATCTCTACTGCAATTTTCAACGCAGTTTAATCTAGGAACTTCTTCTCCTCCGTTATTTATGTCTTGATGACGGCGAAATTGCCTAGGGCTTCTTGAAGCAAGCAGCTAAGAAATTAATTGCTCTGAACCGAGCATGAATCCAAGGAAACCGAAGACGTTAAAGAATATCTGAACAATCATTTAACGTAACATTGTAGAAGTAGAATTTTATGACGTGCTAATACATCTGACGATATTTGATGCCTGAAAATATTTTCCTATCTGCTAGGTACTATGGAAAAATTATCAATCAGAATTGCAATTAAATATATAAATGAAACTATGATTTTTAACAGATTTCAAAAAGTATAAGGATCCAAATTCTTTGATAATGGTTTAATTGATTGATTTAATGTGATCCATGATTTAAATCTAACAGGTCATTTGCATTTATAATATTGTTTATGGGATGTCCGTTTATCTTAATTCCGTTTATTTCCTTCTCAAGTTCTACTTTAGATATTACTTGTAAGTATATAGTGTGGTCCAAACATATGGCATCTCCTAAATAACTACTCGCAGAAAAATGGTAAATACAAAAGTTTTAGCATTTTTTCCTGGCTATCAAAACATGGCCCTAACCTTAACCGTGAACTAGACGCCCATTTCAAAGTCAAATGCATTTTTAATCCAGATTCAGAAAGAGTGGAAAATTGAAGGTTCTAAATGACCTTGACCCTGATCGTGGTCAATACATTGACTTCGATAAAACTATGACCTTGACCTGACCTTTTCCATAAGGTTGAGGGTCATATCAAGGTCAAACGCATCTTTACAAAACAAGATCCATCATTTTTTATTTCAGATTCGGAAACAGCGGAAAATTTTACGTCCAAAATGAACTTGGTCGTGACCTTAGTCATTAAGTTGAGCACGACCAAACAAACAAAACAGATTTTTTCAAATTAGAACTCCCATTTTTTAATCTGGATTTGTAGGTAGGGCAGTACTGAACGTCCAAACAGGACCTTAGCCTCCACTTCTCCTTGACCATGAACTTGAGAGAAATATCATACTAAAAAGCGTATCTATGAAATCCAGCCAAAAATGTGTTCCTCATTTGGAAAACTGTATTTGACATTCATTATGCTCAAGGTCATGACTAAAGTCACGGTTATGGTCATTTTGAACGTAAGCTTTCTGTAAGAAAATATCTGACCTTCATGTCATAAAAAGCTTATAGTCAAGGTCTGCTCAATGTCAAGTTCATGTTTGGTCACCCAATTTTGCGCTCCTGCAAATCCAGAAAAAAAATGGAATTTTTTGTTAAAAAAAAGCATTCGACCTTTGTCGTGGTCAGTGTCATAATCAAGGGTTATTTTGGACGTAAAATCTTCAACTCATTCTGAATCTGGAAAAAAATGGGTGTTCTCATTTGAAAAAAATGCTCTAGTTCAAGGTGACGGTTAGATAGCCAGAGACCACCCTCTATAAAAAGTATGCAATCCTGGCGGACTCCCTTTTGTTCTAATGCCTTCAGATATGCTCAGATCAATCTTAATTTCTGTTTTTTATTCCAGTAATGTTTGCCAATTATGTTCATATCCGTTTTAGCAATACCGCTAGTTATGAGTTAATGAAACCGAAAATATGGCTACGTTGGTTAAACCTATGTTGTCCGGATCGTATTGGAAGTGAAGATTATGGTATGTTCTGTATGGCAATACTCGTTATTTTGAAGATATTTCATTTCATTTCAACATTAATTAGAAAAATTTTCATTTGGTATATTAACTAAGATGTTAGTTTTAGTGATGAAATTATTTAGAAATGAGAAATACTATTAATCAGTGGCCAATTTGTAGCATTGAAAAAAATAAAATAATGTGAAGGCACACACTTTTTACTATTTCCTCCCATTCCAAATAAATTTTCCCCACTCCGTATATACACCTATGCTTTTATTGTATTTAGTTCTCCTTTCACATTACGCTCTTTTGAGTTAACATGCATTTTTGCGGCTTTTTGGTCTTTAACTATATAATAGATATAATAGATTTATCACTATTTTTGTTTCATACTGAACAGTACTCTCACCTGCCAAAGAATTTTGAACTAATATATGTTTTGACAAACTGCCTCTTGCACTAATATATACGCTACAGAACGAGTGTACGCAAAATCAATATAGTGAAATCCAGAACCTGATTCTAGCAAGGAGTGAACTGATTATACCACAGTAAATTTCATGCTTCAGGAAATGCACACGCTTGCCACTGGATCCAAACTTGGAAGCATCTTGCAGGATATATGGCTTTTGGTGCAATTGTTTACATTCATATGGTAATTATGCAGTAACTACATATTACACACAAACCTAAGAATTAGAGAATTAGTAATTTGGGACATAGAATGTTTTAAATCAATTTTAGAATTTGCGAGAAATGTGAAAATGTTAGAATTTATATTAAGTTCTTTATATTCCATAATAATTGTTTACCTGCGACTTCTCAATTTATCGTGAATCAGGAAGATAAAAAGAATGCCAAGTTCAGATTTTTTCAAAAAATATTCTAACAAATGACAGCGATTATTTTCATTTAGAATCCTAGAAAGTTAATGCGTCTATTTTACGAAATATGTATTCAGCATATCGTGGTTAAATTAGGAAAGTTTTAGACCAACACTTTTTAAAAGGTTTTCCGAAATTATTTATAAATATTTTCTCAATATGTCTGTGTATTTTAATAGGCTTGCTCCTACCTGCAGTATCCGTACCGCCATGAAACTGTCGCGAAATCGCCTGCATCGAATTTGTGCGCAACTTCGAATTTAGTTGGAACGATTTTCTGACAAGCTTGTGGTCTGAACCCTGCGACCTGCAGTCCATAACAGTATTTTATTGACAGTTTCTACTGCGCATGATTAGTAAGAATCACCAAACGATTCTTGCTCTTTACGAAGGATTGAAATGACGATGCGAGAAACGGTACCTTATTTGGTTGGAACACCGTGATGCATCGTTTACTGAGCCGTCATAACTTGGTTGGAACAGGTTTTCTTGAATGCACATGACGGTGATCGTCACATGTACGCTTTCGCATCGGGTAGGAACAAACCCAATAATTAATTTAAGGTTAATGAGCACAATTAGTATTATAAAAAAAATCGATTTTGTTACTAAGAATATAAAATGACTTCCAAAATTGTTGTTTCTATGAATGTGCTGCCCCTTGTATAGCCTTACAATAAATATCTATCATGGCTAAATGAGCATGGCCTACAGAAGAATGACACCTCAAAGAGAGTATTTAATATATATGATAGATAAAATAAAGACGATAAATTTACCCAGACATTTTAACCTAGACATTACTTGTGAACAGCTATGGGATGGAATCGTTCAGATTCGAAACTTCTATGTATAAAACTAGGATATTTGAACGCAACCCAGAATACTCTAAGCTCTTAAGTGCCTTAGAATTGGACATATATGCCTTTGTCATTCAACTCACATATCAGAAATAATTAGAGTGATAAACTTGGATAGCAATCAAAAGGAAATCAATAGTATTTGATCAATGAGTTCCACAAGTACGCACAATCGGTTTTGAAACCTGGATCCTAAAAAGTATAACTGTCCAAGAATTTCAAGTAACTCGAAGTCTTGTAGAGAAATTCGTGAGCGAAATAACCAGAAGGCACCCAAATAAAGTAGACTAGAGAATAAATAGGATCAAACTAGTAACTGACATCCACAAAGGATATTTAGCAAGATAATAGTTAACAAAAATCATTCAATGCTATCTCTGGGATATGGAAATGCCAGGGAAGTGTCTTCTTGAAAAATGAAATTAATATATCAGAAAATAAAAGGCCTTATCATAGTCATGATGACGTTTTTTAGAATTTGCAATATTGCCATATTGCTCCATGGACGTTTGTGACTTGTCATTTTCTGCATTTCCATTTATCTGAAAAACATTTTGGACATCATCTTTCAAACACGCTAATTGCATTACTAGGCGGTTTCTGTAATGAGTAAAAGCAAATATCAGATTTTCCCTTAACTTGATGGTAGTTTTACTCAAAGAATTGTTGTTTTATGTAAGAAATAAAAACACCAATTTTTCACTAATGCATCTCCTTCTATTTCCTTATTTCAGTTGTATTAGGATCAATATATACGTCTTGATTACCTACTAGTTTTCAATTAATTCAATATAGAAAAATAAAATTGATGGAACTGCCGGGCATTTCACAATAACTGCTTGTTAATAGGATAACACAGGGAAGTAATTTTAAAATTTTAGATTGAACCCGTAACAAGTTATTCCAGTTATAGGAACATAAACAGAGAGATAAATGTTTTTATATTATACTAGCCATTACCCGCGGTTTCACCCGCGTACGGAAAGTTCAAACCTTCGCAAAACGAAATAACTTATGAAACATATGGGTTATCTTATATAAAAAAAATTCTAACTCGTTTGAACCACCCTACTTAACCGTAAGTCCACCAATCCCGCATATATTTCACCTAAACTGCAAGTACTTATGGACCACCCAATATAACAATTTTATTCGACATTTTTTTAATAACTGTCTACTTCACCCTATAATGCAACCATCCTGTATGCTGTTGTTTATTTGTCACCCAATATAACTTTTTTAACACCTGACTATAACACTTCTCTACCCTATATTTCAGCTATGCAACTGTTTATGGTCTACGTTGTATACAATTAATTATGATATTTTTCGAACGACCGTTTAAAGTAAAATTTCTCTTTACTCTATAATTTCATCAACCTTTATATGCAGCTTTTTCAGACATTTTGTTAAACACACTCTAAAACTATAATCTTGCTTCTCTCCATATGTCAGAAATTCCATATAGTAGAATGCAATTGTTTATGGTCTAGCCTATATAACAATTTTTTTTAAACGTTTTTGATTCATCCTAATGGAAATGATGTAGAACCCTTCGTGAGTCACAAATATAAAAACACACTTTTGCACCCTAACACCAAACTTTTATTTGAATCCTCACCCAAACTGCAACTGCTTATTGGCCACTCTATATACCAATTTAATACAAAAAATTTTTTAACCGCTTTATATAAATAACTCTACTTCCATCTATATTAAAACCAACCTATATACACCACTGCCAATTTGTCAAACATTACAACTTATTTTTTAACCACCCTGTATAACCATTATTTTACTCTACAAAATATTTCAACCACCCTGTATGTGCATCTGCTTAGGGGCAACCAAATATAAAATTTTTAAATACTTCTAACCACACTGTATGAACTATAATTTTACTTTGATCCAAGTTTTAGATATTGCATATATGTAACAGCTCATGAAATTATCCAACCTGTATGACTATAAATCTACTCCACCCGCTATTTCAACCACCTTGTATTTGCAACTATGTATCGGCCACCCATTATAATATATTTTCTACCACCCTGTATAATTATAACTCCATCAATGCCAAATATATTTCACCAAAACCGCAACTGCCTATGGCACACCGAAAATTCAACATGTTTTTGAATCACCTTGTATGTATTGCAACTACCCTGTATACGATACTGCTTATTGGTCAACCAATATAACATTTTTAAATAATTGTCATAACACTTCTTCACCCTATGTTTCAACTATCCTATCTTTGCAACTTATGAACTACGCTATGTCACATTTTATCCATATATTTTTCAAGATATATTAAAGTATAATTTCCCCCCCCCCACTCTTCATTTAAACCACCCTTCATTTACAACTTTTTCTAACCTTTTTTGAATTACCCTGTATAACTATAACTTTACTGCGCACCATACTTCAGGTACTCTATATATGCAAGTGCTGAATTACAAAAATTTTTTAGCATTTTTTACCCACCCTGTATAATTCTAACGGTAAGTTATCCTATATTTCAACAACGTTTTATATGCAACTACTTATTTGCCACCAAATATATCATGCTATACTACCCTGTATCCTTAAAACCCTACCCCACCTTATATTTCAACCATCCGGAACAGCTTGTAGATCATACCATTACTTTAAAATATTTTTAAATCCACCTTTATAGCTGTAATTATACTCCGCTACAAATTTCAACCTTCCTATATATGTAACCACTTGTGGATATAAAACAGTGTTTAACCTCAACATAAACTATAATTCCACACCACCTTATATTTCAAACACTCTGAATAAACAACCGATTTCATAACTATAGTATGTTATGAACATAATTCAAAGATCCTAACTGCTTACCTAACACATTTTTTTAAGTTTTTTTATTCACTGTATAAATATTCTACCCTTTTCAACCATTTGGTATATGGAACTGTTTATGGCCCACTCAATATAACACTTTTGGACCACCCCGTATAACTAATTCCACTCCCCCTTATTTCCACATCATCGTATATATCCAGCTGATTATAGGTCACCAAATATAACTTTTTTAGATTTTTTAAATCCATGTAATTCTACTCCGCTCTAAGTTTCTATATACAGAACACCCTGTAAAATTACGCTTGTTAAATGTTGATTTTTGTTAAACCGAAACATGCTACATTTGCACATTCCGAATTTTGAATAAAAGCTAAGCTGATGCCAGTATCTGCTTGAGGTGGAAGCAATTGAATAATTGAATTACCCAACATAGTAGAAGTTTTTTCGCTATATCCACCGTTTCTGTCAATTTAGAGAGATAAAATGTCTACCAGATTTTAAGTCAAACTATAGGCTTCCCAATAAAAAAAGATTCAGCAAAATCAGTTCAGTAGTTCTTACGTGATGCCCGAACAACCAAACAAACAAACAGATAAACGTACAATTTTATAATAGTATAGATTAGTCTTACAAAGTCTCATGAGTTAGTCTCACGAAGTGACGCCTATGCATTTTACCACGACCATTACTAAGAAGAAGTGGTCTTTTATGATATTTGAAGAACTTGGTTTTAAGATGGAGTATTTTTTTATGCTTGATTCATTAACTTGCAATAAAGTTGGAAGTGCATTCCAAACTGATAAAAATCTAATGAATTCAATGGAGAACATTTGGGAGCTCACCCCCCCTCGCCCATCATCTACTATCATAGTGGTCAAGGGGGTGTCTGATATTTCATTATTTCAGCTTAGAGCATGTGGTACCAATACATCGTTCTAAGGACGGTACTAGAATTCCGCATTCGGCCACAGAGCAAAGAACTGACTTGCGTCTACATGCAAGAGTCTGCAACTTGTCATAATTTGAGGACAGTTTGCTGCTATTTTATTACTATTTGCCTCTTATCTTGGCTTGAGATCTCACCTGATTTGGATTTTACAGAAAACATATGAACGTCTAACAACTGTTGACCACAAACAAGCACTTAATTAACTCTGAAACATTAACAGAATCAAAAAATTGACCAAACACCAGGACCCGGTCAGAATAAAACAATCAGTAAGATCGCGAATGCAAAAATTACCAAAGAATAACGATGTTTTTTTCACATAAATATCGTCATAACAAAAGCCTACCTAAAATATCCACTGCCAATTAATTTATATTAGCAATGAGGTAACATTGTTAATATAAAATTGATTAAATTGGTCATCCTACTGTTTATATATAAAAATTCAGCTGTTAAATGTAGACTTAAAGCTCATTTGGGGTGCATCAGTGATGTTTTATTTATATTCGGAATTATTTTGTGGAGACTAATATTTGCGGACCGCTTCCCAATAACATTTAAAATTCAAATGCCTTTGAAACACTCCAATGAATAATTTATGAAACTCCACCACAGTTTTGAATGATTTACATTGAATTCCCGGTTAACTAGCTTCCCAAACTAAAATATTAAGCAGTAAATGTTTATTTCAATCCCTTAAAGTGATTTTTTCGCAACTAAGGACATTTGTATCGTCAAACATTTGCCATTACAAGCGGAACATCCATCGGCAATTGATGGGCTTCGAATGCCCTTTGAGTATTAAAATATTCATGGGTTTATGTACGTGGGGTTTCGAATGGGGGTTTCAGTTTTTTTTATGAAAGTGCGTTAAATTATTATGACTTGTAGTACATGAAATGTGATCAAGTAATACGCATAAAGACGCTACTTTTTCGATATTTGATAACCATCAGCAACATTCCAGTTTCAGACAAGCAGGGAATGAGTGGATTTTCTTATATTTACCTTAATATCTTTTAAACTAAGCGTCTTAAGTCCATTAAAAATATACACTTTTATTTCTCACGCAGTCTTTTTTATCTGCTATGTGATTCGCTTGCCTTTTATAAAAAGATTTGTTTAATTTTCTTATAAAATACAAAAATAAGATTAGAATTTTACCAATAAATTTTCAGTGAAGTCCTATATAGCCATCCGTCTTAATTTTAGGAAGATAAGTGGTAGAACGGGTCAAATTGTAAATAACAAATTATTAAATCATTTAAACAAATTATTTTAAAAATATAAATGAAATATATTTGTTCTGTTATGATGATTCTTTTCATTTGACACATACGTTATCGGTACAAAATTTTATTTTCCATTCAACTTTATATATTACTGTTCGGATTTGTATTTTACTTTTCTTAATGGGTCGAATTTTGCATATTTTTTAATAACCTTTTAACATATTATTTTAAAAATGTGGAAAAAATATATCTGTAGTCCTCATTCTTTCACTTGAAATGTAATTTTTCTTTAAATCTGTACTTTGGATCCCAAACTTAATATCAGAGTTGTATCCACATTTTTCCTGTAAAGTAAGGCCCTATATTTCAAATTTGTTCAAAATTTTAGGTTTCTAAATGATTTTAATGATATGAAAAATATATATTTGTATTTCTCGTAATGAGCCCTTTTATTTAATATATTATAAGATGTTTAAAAACAATTATTATTTTCCATTTAATTGTATACTTTGCCCTCCGAAATTAATATTAGGGATTTCTACTTATTTATCCTAAAAATTCAAATGAGGCCAAATAGCCTTAATTTTTTTCAAAATTGTAGGTCCTATGGTTTCAGAAATAAAGAAGGAAAGGGTAATTTTTTAATATTTCTGTTAATATCTTTAAAATAATTTATTTTAAAAATGTCAAAAAAATATATTATGAAAATGAACCCTTTGATTTGATATATTGCAAGATGCGCTTAAAAAAGTTAGTTTTTTTTATTTTCCGTTTAATTCTTTTATTTGCCCCCCCCCCATGATTAATATCAGGAATTTTTCCATATTTTTCCTGTAGAGTTCATGTAAGTCCATATAAGCCTTCTTTTTAAAATTTTAGGTCTCATAGTTTTGGAGAAAAGGGTAGGAATGGATATTTTTTTATATTTATGTTAATATCTTTTAAATATTTATTTAATTTGATATATTAGATGAGGCCCTAAAACTATTTTAATTTTACATGTTTCATTTATTTCTGTAACTTGCCTTCCAAAATTATTATCAGGGTTTTCTCCTTATTTTTTTCTGTAATGTTCAGGTGAGGTCCTATATCTCCATTTTTTTCAAAATCTTTTAGTTTGGGATATGAGTATTTTTTAAATATTTTTATTAATTTATTTTAAACAATTTATTTTGAGAATATGAAATAAATATGTTTATTTTCGTCATAATGAGCACTTTGATTCGATATATTACATGATCCGTTAGAAACAATGTTAATTTTACATTTTTTCTTTAATTCTGTAATTTGCCCCGTTAAATTAATGTTACGAGTTTTTCCTTATTTTTACAGTAAAATTCAGTTGAGGCCCATTATCTCTAATTTTATAGTTTCGGTGATAACGTGGGAGGAATGGGTAAAAAAATATATTTTTGTTAATATTTTTTAAATAATTTATTTTAAAAATTTAAAAAAATGTATTTGTGTTCGTTATAATGAGCCCTTTGATTTGATATATTACATGATGGTTTGCCCCCCAAGATTAATTTTAGGTATTTTTCCTTATTTTCCGGTAAAATTTTACGTCCTATAGTATTGGAAATAAGGGAATGATAAATTTTTGTATATTTTCTGTTCCAGTTCCTCAGAATGAGCTCTTTAATTTGATATATTACATGATGACCTAGAAACAAATTTGTAATTTTGCCCCCAAAATTAATTTTAGAGTTTTCTCCTTATTTTTCCGGTAAAATTCAGGTGAGGCCCTTATTTTTTTTTAAATTCTACGTCTTATAGTTATAAGTGGCGGGAATTGGTAAGTTTTTGTATATATTTTTTAAATATCTTTTAAACTAATTATTTTTAGAATATGAAAATATATATCTGTGTTCCTCCTCCTCCTGTAATCCGACACATGATGCGGTTGAAAAAATATTTTTCAAAAATTTTTATAATTTGTCCCCAAAATTCAAATTAAGGGTTTCTGCTTATTTTTCCTTTAAAGTTTGGACAATGTTCTATATTTTTCCTCTTTTTTTATTTTTAGGCTTGGTAGTGTCAGAGATAAGGGAGGGAGAATAGTCTATTTTTTTTTTATTTGTCCCCCAGAAGTACCTCTTAAATCAAAATTTCTTCTACTACGATATGTACTCCTGATCGGGTCACCGAACTATACACTGATACCAAATTTAAACTTTTTCCATCCAGTTGTTCCGGAGAAAATTGCTGTGATGTGAATGACAGAGAAATCAGGTTTGCCATAGGTTTTCCCTTGTGACTTTAATGATATCTCTGGAACATCAGAATTTCTTTGGTCTCATTTTTGACGAGTGCACTATCTTATAGCAAACTCGTATCTAGAATTGCCACATGAAATTCTAAACAAAACACTTTCAAATTATTCCAATGTAGAAGAAGCTTTGTTATCTCACATGATCTTTATATTTTTAGTGCTATCCATTATATATCAAATTTGCAGTAAATTCCCTTAGTTACATCAGTCTGATTGTCAAACAATAATGTCAAATGGTGGTTTACCTAATTTGTCATTACGAATCCTTTTCTTTTTTTAATTTCTTGTTCATTTGTGTTAATACTATTGAAAACCGAGTCTGATTTAGACCTTGAAACGTTTTGTCTTCTTGAAATATACAGACTTTCAAGTTTATTTGGTGTTATTCCCAAAGTACTCTTTGCAAGGACTCCCAAAGAGCTATTTCGTTTGATATTAGTATATTTGGATTTTAGGGAATTTTCTTCTAAAGACATGCCATCTTTGCCTTACAGAGTGCGCGCATGCCACACATTGTAAGGGACGGTGGGTGGGAATAAGTAAAAAATATTGGGGTTTATATAAACAGAAATTCAAAACTAAATAAATGAGTTATTCCAAATAAATAATATTCTGTTTTCTATTTATTAAATGGTAAATCTGTGTAATAAGAAGGTTTTTGGGTCCATCTATAAAACTCACATATGTCTACATAGATTTTTCATTCACATTGGTGTACGATCAAAATAACGCTCCAATTGATTGCTCTCTAATTATTGCGATATATGCAACTGCATAAATTAGTAGATCTCAACAAATTTTCAGTATTTGATTTCGAATGTAAATCCAAATCGACAGCAAGAACTTTTAATTAACGGAAAACTAATTAATGTTGCACAAATTTAACGAATTTTAATTAAAATTTTCCACCTATCAACCGTTTTGATAAATACTAATTTTTTTGTTTTATTTCAGAGCTTATTGTTTGCTGGAGAACAACTTCTGTGGTAAGTATTCAAAAAATCTGATAATTATAAACCGGTGTTTTAGTTTTTGTAATATCGACAAAAAGTTTCACAATGGATTAATATGTAGCCTTTGTCTAGAATATTAACTGAACTTGGCTCAAATTTCGTATGCACTCATTTTTTTTGAATAGTAAAAAGATTTTCCTTTTTATTAGTATAACTACGACGTAGTGGTTTCCATTTGTTATGTTGTAATAATACTGGAAAAAATTAACATTTTTCTGGTAAATTATTTATTTTTGATTTATATTTGGCTAGCGTTTTTGTAATAGGTTTTTTTTAATTAACAGTCTTTTGTTAACCTCACCTGTATTTGGCTCTGTAACGCAGTCTTTGCCCGTATATGTAGTTTGGACGACAGCACAATCATTTGGTGCATTATCTGATATACAGGGCTATTGGAAATAAATACGTTTTTGTAGATACCACCGCATTTAATAAATTGTCACGGAAAACTGCTTTTACACCCGTGGAATGACCTTGAATGTAGATACATTTACAAGACATTTACAACACTCTTCCGAGAAATAAGAGATCAGTTTTTAGTTCAGAGCTCATATTTCTGTAGGTAGCCTTCAATGCAATGCACAAATATTGGGACAAGAGTTGAAAGAAAGGGCAATAGACAAAGCAAGAGGGTGTTTTATCTGATTAGGAGTTGCTTTCATAGAAGTAATGACTAAAGATAGAATGCGGAAGGTATGAGCGTCTGTACAAGTGAAAGAGTAACGCTGGATGAGAGAGACATCACTTGACTGAAATTAATCAACACCAATCAGAAGCGAGCTTAGGCAGAGTTAGATTTGGTTTTTTGATTCCCTATTTCTAGGATATTAAGGATATTCGAGATATAGGGCGAGGGGTTTAAAAAATGTTACAAGCAGTTGCATATACAGGATGATTTAAATATAAGGTGAAGTGAAATTATAGTTATTCAGAGTGGTTAAAAAAAGTTATATAGTGTGAAACATAAGTAGTTGCTTATACTTGGCATATTGGGCGAAGTAACATTATATGTATACAGGGTGATTTAATAGAAAAATAGAAACAAGCAATAGGTTGGAAGGGATTAATACTTATACAGTGCGATTGCAACATCTTATAGTATTGATTTCTAGTTGGACCGGGTGATTAAGGAACTGATAAGAAATAATTAATATTGGGTGACCACAACACAGAAACATATACAGGATGGTTGCTATATGGAGTGAATTAGAATTACACAGTTAGAAATTGGGCCAAATTATAAAACAAAATAAAAAGTTAAAATATATGTGGAAAATATAAGAAAAATACAAATTAGAGAGTGAGGAAGAGTTAAGAATATGCTAAAATAATCAATAGAATAGTACCTTTAATCAGATAAAAAAATATCTCAGAAAATAGTTATTGATTGCACACGATTTATAAACATTTTTTTAAGTCGGTTCTTTTTTAAATATAAATTATCTGAAAAATATTTTTTTTATCTTATTTAAGGTACAAGAAAGTCGTCCGTGGGTACTAAACAAAACCAAAATTAAACATATTGGTTGAGGGACAGTGGAGAAAATGGTACCGCCTATTTATTTAAAGATATTAGGCATTTTAGACATATATTAAAGTTACTGCACAGAACTGAGACAAGAACTGCTGCCGGCTATATATCAGGAGAACCTTTTAATACAATTGTCGGAAAAATATGTGAGCTAAGTAACATCGATAACACCTAGACATTTTTTCAATATATGCTGAAATTCTAACTAAATAGAGAATTTACCAAATTATGATGTATTAAAAATAAATAGATGGAATTTTAATATTTTCCTACTTATTATTTATCAAAATACACAAGTTACACACATTTGAATGCTGCCTGTCAGCCTGCACACTGATGAAGAAAACAAATTGGTGTGAAGGTACTGCTTGATTAGTTTAAACAATTCGTATCTCTCCCTCGCTATTTAATTAGTATTTTTTTCTATATTCTCCACATCTTTTTTAACTTTTTTGTTTTAACATTTGAACCATTTTCTATAGGTGTAATACTTATTCACCATATATTGCAAACACCCTGTATATGTTTCACCCAATATAAATTATTTGTCTATCATTATCACACTGTACAACTATAATTCTACTTTACACAAAGTTGCAACCGCACTGTTCCTATAAGTATTAATCCTGTGCACCTTATTGACTGTTTCTATTTTTATATTGCTTAAATCACCCGGTATACCTATAATTTTACTTCGGTCTATATGTCAAGTGTCAGCAACTACTTATGTTTCACATTATATAACATTTTTAACCACCCTGTATAACTATAATTTCGGTTCACCTTATATTTCAATCATCCTGTATATGCAACTCTTTCTAAGAATTTTGAAGCATCCGCCCTAATACTTCATATGCTTATTTAATCATTTTTTTATTTTATTTTCCATTCTGCATAACTATAGTTTTACTTCACTCTTATACCTTGTATACGCAACTACTTATGTGCCACCTCATACAACATTTTTTAAACCACCTTGTATAACTTTAATTCTATTCCACCTTATATTTCAACCATCCTATATATGGAACCGCTTATTTAACACCCAATATCACATTTATTTGTAAGATTTTTTAAACCCACTTTTCTATACTGTAATTTTTTATTCCGCCCTATATTTCCACTGCGCATATTGATTCCTGCTTGAATTTCAAGTCACGCACACACAGACACCTACCACCGTATATACCATACAGAAAAGAAAAGATCGCTCTCATAACAATTTTTCTTATCGATACACTTATGGAATATTTTGTGCCATTTCACTCTACTGCAAGCGCTATAAAATGACATAGTTTGACATTTATGCTAAATATTTTTGATGAAAATTTGACATTTGCATTGATGTTTACCGTATTTTGAACAGATATTTAAGATTTTCAGAAAAACAGTATAAAGGTCGAACATCTCTTTGTAGAATACAATTTAAGACGGTTAAGCAGTTTTAGAGAAATCAGTGCAGATTCATTGGAATTTACTGAAGTGTAATCCCTTAATTACTGTTTTTTCTGCTTTTCAGGAAAACCGTATGTATCACGTTAAAGAAAATTATATAGTACCTTTGTGTAATATACCTAAATACTATGCCGTTTAAATTATCGAAATTGTCCAAGCCGTTTTTGAAAAAACACTGAGCATACATAAAAGAAACGTGCCGACTATTTGGTAACCTCCTTCTTTTTTTGAAGTCGATTAAAAACGGATATTGCTTGGCAATTTTGGTTGCTGTAAGACATATTACTGGTGTCTGAAAATGTATTTTGGTTTTTTATTATGCCACGTTGCTTAATTAGCAAAAATCGCTTGGTGTCAAAAATTAGCATTTATCATCGATATAACTATAAAAAATTTCGAGCTATTTGACGCTTTGCCGGGTCTAATTACCTCAACGCTATACAAATATTCAAGTTTCAGATTTTATAAATACGCATAAGAGGAATAGAATTTTAATTAACTATAGTATTATTTCTCTGTAACTCCGACAAACCCCGCACTTACTTCAGTTTAATAAAGCTATAAAATTCCGGCTTGTTTCTCTTTGCTTAATGTTACATGTTCCGTCGTAAAAGTTCTGGTTAAACAAATACTGAGGGGATTAAATTCTCCGTATTCTGAGGATTTAAGAGCTACGTTTGTTTTCTTATTAAAGCTTTTGTTCCATTCTAGAATATTGAGGAATTACATTGTTCAAAAGAATTTGGATAATTGAAAGTTACCTCATTCATATGATGTAGGGAATAATTTAGAACCTTACATATTAAAGTCTAAGGTAAATTCGCGATGCTGCAGGCATTTTCAGTATCGCAGTTGACAGAATTTTTAGAAGTAAATTTCCAAGATCTTATATCAATGAAATTTAGGAAACTAACGTCGTTGACAAATGTGCAATTCTTGTGCTAATCTTTCCTTGACAAATGTAAGAGAGCATTATTACTGTTAGTCAATTTATTTTAATAAATGTTGAAACACCTTATATAGATTGCTGTTCTATATTTGACAGCTTGCTGTAACATTTATTTACATAAAAATTGATTCCAGCTGTATCTAGTGAGGTATGTACGAAGAAGGGTTTTAATATGTTTAGAGTTACTATAGTGAAAGGAAAGTATTACACAGTAAATTTGTAAACAACCAAAATGATTAGCCCAATAAATGTAGCAAAATTAAAGGAAAGACAATGTCACGGTCAAAACTTACTGAATTACAATTTCTAGTAAGACGTATCCACCATTTATTAAGAAAATAAAGTTATATCGAACATGTCGGAGCTGGTGCACCATTATTGGACCTGTTAAGCTATGTGTTACCCCACTCGACAATCTGAAAGTAAAAAATAATACAATATTTTTTACCTGTACTATTGTAAAATCAAAGTTGTATATAAGTCTATCTTCATTAACACAGAGTAGTTTAATCGACTATTTTGGGTTTCAGTGTATTCCTCAAACCAAACCTCACGTTGAGTCCCCCATCACTTAACAGGTCCAATTTCTAGCAGCTGAAGAAGGTTAAATTAATATCTTTGCTCGTTTAGATGTAAATCCTAAAACCTCATCAACCAGTGCTTCTTCTCAAGTAAAGTTTTGATCAGTTCTACACATATAACTACCAATTTTAATAATTTTCATTCTTATGAAATAAAAATAATCCATGGAAATGAGAATTCTTAATAAAACGAAGCCGAAATGCAGTTTTAACACGCCGTCTTTCCTCAATCAGGTCAGTTAGAACATCAGTTTCGAGATAAATGCATAGAAGGGATGGATCAGTCAAAACAAGCTAGATTTGTACACATGAAACAAGAGTCAGCAAATTTCCAATGAGATGTTAGTGGACTAATTAAAGTCAGGAGGAAACACGAAGGACTACTAAGAATTTAATTAGGCAACATGTTACACCACAGGGAGTACAATCTGAATATGAAAGATGGAAAAATAAAATCATTGGAAAATCGCTGCTTTTTAAGTCAAATTAGAAGTGATACATCTTTCATATACGAGTATTACAAGTTGCTTTCACACTGAGTTCTGGGAAACTTTAAGTAGCAGGATATTTTCTTGTTTTTTCCAATTTTTTGGATGAAATGTGGTCAATGTTACTACCAGTTTTTAAACAATTCATTTAAAATTTACAAAAATGAGCTTCTGTACTTATCATAAGGAGCGCTTACATTGATATATAATATCCGTTTGAAATAATTATTATATATTTGTCCATTAATTTTCCGGTTTGTTCCCAAAAGTACCACGTTATACCTAATGAAGAGGCGTTAATATGTCATTTTGTTGTTATAGGTATATTAATGTACTTCAGACTATACCTACATATTAAAATTTTAGAGATATAAATTTAACTAGCTGTCGCCCAATGGTCGAAATTCGACCAATTGTGTCAATTCCTAACAAAATTCAAATTTTTTTTATATGCAGTTAATAGGACTTTATTTGTGAACACATTCTTAATGCTTAACTTAATGATATAAGGTATGGCAAAGAGGCAGTAAGTGGAAATTAAAGACAAAAATTTGGTTAACATGAAATTTCTTAAAATTAAATAATTCAGCTGTTAACCGGTAGGATAATATAACAAATAAACGTAACTGACAATTCTATTTGAATAGAAATTGTGAAATAATCTGTTTCATTTTACTACTAATACTTATTCAATTTCCATTTGTCTGTTTAATTAATAGGACATGGGTGACCGAGCTTTACTCGTAAATTCAAAGGTTCATCAAAAATGTTGGTAGGTACATACATATATACATATAATCGGAATATAATCGGATATTTGGTCTAATTTATCTCAATATGAAGTGATTTAATTTCAACTCTCTAACAGTCATTATAATAATTCCACTTTATAATATATTTCCGCCACCCTGTATATGTAACTGCCTATGGACTACCCAATATATATATATATATATATATATATATATATATATATATATAATACACTGTGTGTATGCAACTGTTTTTGGGCCACCCAATAAAACATTTGGTTTCTAACATTTCTGGAATCACCCTGTATAATTATAAGCTACAGCGACTTATATCTCAGTCAATTTATATATGCATATGTAACTGCTTAAGGCAACTTCATTGAGTGCCTCAAATTAACATAAGAACAAATTTGTATTGAATGAAACATAATTGTCACAATCTGGTTCTTTCTCGGTAATACGAATGATCCCGACTTGTACATGCCAAACCCCGAAATGGAATTTCGACAAAATCATAGTGCCAATTCCGAGAAATACATATAAATAAGATGCATGTAAATAAACAAACATTATAGGTATTATATTATTAGATAAATAAGAAAAATATATTTGCAGCATATCAGATCTCGTTAAAAGAATATTAAACAATTTCTGACTGACTGCTAATTTTTAGATAAGTTGTTAAAATTAATTTATAAGATTACCTTATATTAAATGAAACTGCAAATTGATTCGTTTTATTTTATTGCTAATACTGTAATACTTATTCAAGTTTTATTTACACATGGCATAAATGTAAAAATTAAAAATATATTTGCATGAACACATCTCCTAAGTATTTTAGTACCTTTTGATAATGGCTGCATATGCAGATTGTTATTAGATTTGTGAGATATTCATGACTGAAAGAATATACACACTTAATTGTTGCGGTTCGGAAACCAAATGTATCAGTTAACTTTAGAATCTCTTACATAAAACTTTTGAGGGATGCTAGTGTAAATGCACAAACTTTGTACCTATAAACACATTCATTCTATTTGGTCTTCATCGTTATTGTAAAAAATTAACGTGATAAGTGAATAGAAAAGAAGGCTTTTACAGCATATATCTTTGTAATTTGTAAGTAAAAGTCGATTATTTTTGAATTGTTTTAGAATATTTTTTTTACCTCGCGATTGTCCACAATTGGATTTTTAGTGTTGACTGTCAAATTTACATTAGATTAAGCTATTTGTTCATAGTGGGCGCCACTCACTTGAATTTTATTAATAATTTATCTCTAAATAACTTATTTTGAAAGATATAAATAAACATTCTTTATATATTCTGCACTGAAGGTCGTCAATAGCTACTAAACAAATCAAAAATAAAGAAAATCGGTTGAGAAACACAGGAGAAAATGGTACCTAACCGTTTTGTCTTTGCCTATTTATATATAGATATTTGACATACCATAGAATGGGGTAACTTTGATCAGTTTCAGAATTAAAACAATTTTTAAAAATTATAAAATTAAATGTAAATATCGGTTTTGTCTGTTTTGTCCATTTCTTTTATAAAAAAAATATTTGTCTCATTATTTTTCGCGAAAAAAAAATAAAATCCCTGTGATTAGTGTTAAACTGCGATCAGGGTTACTTTGATACCGTCCATTTTGGTTACAGAATTCGAAAGTATTTCCAACCAGGAACAAAACACAAATTTTAGTTTTGTAAATGCATCCATCTGTCTAGGGTTTATATCGCTTTTATGTATTTGGGGTAACTTTGAATATGAGAAACAAAGGAAATTTAAAAAATAATCAACTCTATTATGAAAAGATACAATTTTTGTCTTAAAAATATCTTATAAAAAATCTTAGTTTATTGTAACAGTTATACAAATGAGATCATGCACTTTTCGCTGCCGATTTCAATATTACATTCTCTTCATTTTCGGATAAAACTGATTGTGCACCACACCAGGTCTTTTAACAAATTTTCCATGGTACTTGTTATATATTGTTCCATAGGGAATATTACATTTTTCAGATGCATGTAATATCAATAGGTGTTCAATTACTTCCCTAATAGCCTTATTCAGAATATCTTCAATAGTCTTCATAATTCCGGTATTTTCGGGAGCCTAAACGCTTTTTATAGGTCCTTGGCATGATGCTACAACCATAAAAAACATCATTGTTAATAAAAAGACTTAAAATCATTAATCAATCTAAGTAACTCAAACTAAATAACCTCATGGGGTAACATTGATCATTGACCAAAGTAAATCCGCGTAGGTGATCAATGGCACTCCGTACAAAAAATGGCAGAGTGAACTTCGAGATTAAGGCTGGCAATAAACGTCGTTATTATAGCTGTTCAGGTGAAGTGTAAACATTTGTTAGTCATACTGAAAGTTGTAGTTTAGAAGTTATTCAAGCTTTCATTATTACAAAAAATTAGTACTTACCTATTTTAAATATTCTCAACCCGGCACAGATCCATCCACTGAGACTCATGACATAATCGAAGTGACATTTAGTACTGCCAACCGTAAATCAACAAATAATAAGATTATTATATTTAGTCATCCGTGGATTCAAAGTAAACCCAGTCCACGGTACTACATAATATGGTTGAAAATAAAATAGTTATTATATTTAAATTGTAAATGCTCCCTGCCAATTAAGTAACATTAGGATTTTCGCCTAAGTTTTCGTGTAAGTAAATATAATGCATTCATGGATATTCATTTGACCTTAAAATGTCAAATTCAGTTTTTAATATTCTATTTTGTAACCGTTTTTCAGGTTAAGATTATTATCATAGATCCTCCCCATGCTATAATTGCGATAATTGGTTATACTATGGAACAGAGCTTAAAAAAACATTTTCAAATTTTCAGTGTCCATATATCTGGATATTTTATGAACAATAAATACCAAATATTTGTTTTTTTTTCATATATTCAATAAGTTTGTCCCATTTTTGGTGGGGATCAAAAATGGCACCTAAATATTTTAACTCATTCACCTTAAGTACGTTCTTTCCGTTTATATGAACATCAATGTAATGTGGTAAACTGTCGCATCGAGTCCCAAAAAGCATATAAACTGTTTTATCTATATTCAGAATTTATTTAATTTAGCTCTTCCGATATTTGATTCAGGCAGTGATTCATTTTGGATTCTGCAAGATTTATGATAAGTTATTATCAGGTTATCTTCAGCGTAAGAAAAGATCGTGTTTTCAGTCATATCTTCTAGAAGGTCATTGACGTACAATATAAACCACAGAGGTCCAAGTCTTTATCCCTGAGGAAGACCGGTAGTTAGTAAGTTTTACACGATGTAGCCCGTTGCCAAGATAACTCAATAACAATTTATTGTTCATTTATATTGTACTTTTTTGTGAAAATACACATTTTTATTATTGATGAACTGGGTAGAAACCACTACAAAATTAACGCGGTACTAGAGACTGTATTTAAAACAATATACGAATTGTTTAGTTGTAAATGTAAGAAAACACAGATATTCAAAGTTTAATTTAAAACAATTCAACTTGGTTTGAAATCCGGATGCGGTATTTCATCAGTATATCGTATCAAACAATAGAGTTTAATGGGATTTTATATTAATGTGTTTCACACAAAACGTACATTACTGGCAACACAGAGTTGCAGTTAGCTGTTTTATATCAGTTTTATTTACGAGAAATCCCATTGCAAAACTCTCATAGTATACTCAGACACCATTAATGCGGAAACATCGTAAAAAGAGCGGTTTACCATTGCAAGTAAATCGTGCAATTTAGATCCCGATATTTCAAAACTCAAAGCAGCTTAATGTTAGTTTTTGCGAAGCTTCGATGTAAGCGCTATTATGTATTTACAATGTAGAGCTTGGTTTTGTTGCTCTATCCAACAATTTAGTAATTTACGTAGTCCGACTGGACATAAAATATATAGCAGAGATATGTGCACTTGTGCTGGATATAACTGTACAATGAAACGAAAGTTCCGGTTTTGCTGTCATGCTGGTCCCATAGAGAGGATATAAATATACAATAGCATTTAAGTTTAGGAATAGCCGGAATAAAATAATGATCGTTGTTATTTGCAGAAAGCATTGCTCTTAGAAGATCCGCAGAAACAATAGCAGTTGCTTCCGTTACTCGCATCTTATATGCATTTTAGACAATCTGCATGAAAGTGAATATAGGCCAGTTAAGAAATGGCCAAAAAGTGATTGAAAAAAAAAACGACAAAATTGGTTGAATCATTCTGCTGTGGTTATAATTCTATTTTATGTGTAGGATAGAAAATCCTAACAGTTGGGCCACTGCTTGTGTAGAAAAGTAGATTTGAAGAGTTGGAACACCATTTCTGGGGTTGGATAGTGGGAAATTTGACAAATGGAAAATAATAAAAACATTGTCTAGTGTTGCTACTCTACAAAATTCGTCTTTGCTGAATCGGATAAAACCTTTTATAGAGTTCACATTTAATAAGACATGATAAAAGCAGCTACGTTTCAGAGGTTTTATTTTCCCGAGCATAAGTTTTTTTTGACCACATACATACAGGGCCTCAAAAATGCTACAAGTATTAATAAAGTATATATTGTTATCTTGTCTACGCCGTCCTCGACTAAAGCAACGTAAAGCACTGTTCATCCCAATTAAACAACAATCGCTGGAATAGTAAAAACGAGAGAACTGGAATTTTTGACCGGAGCAAAAAAGGGTTATCTGGACGCTGTGCGAACAAAGGTGGAACGACCAGAAAATTCGACGTACGCTATATAAAGCAATATTAATTTAGTAGAGTTACTTAGTTTATTGGCTTCTGCTTATTTGTTGTTATGATTTAGATGTTATTGTATAGAATGAGCTGTTGAAAATATTTTATATTATACTTGTAAATAAAAGTTCTAGAAAGTGAAGTGAATATTAGTTTTTTTTTAATTAATCAATTGAACCCAGGGAGTTTATTGCATATATATATATATATATATATATATATATATATATATATATATATATATATATACAGGATGAGTTTTTTTTGGTGATCAGTATGGAGATCTCGGAAACTAACGGAGATAGAGCAATGGTTAAATTGGGAAAGATTTGCAGTTTTACTGGCCCAATTTAATGACACTTTCGGATTTTTGTAAAAACTCATAGCTTACTAGATATATTGAAAAAACGAAGTACTGTCGATTTAGTCAAATCCCTCTAGCTCCTTTGTTTTTGATTTTATAAAAGAAGTGTAAATATCACAATTGAAGGGAATTGTATCCCGAATATGATTGTCATGTCCTTGTTTGCGTGACAGCTCTCGTTTTCGAGATATGACACAAACTTTTCTTTTTTTGAATGGAAACCGTAGTTGGCTATGAGCATTTTTAGAGCTTTTCAACGATATAATACTCGATATAGTTATTCATAAAAATAACACAGTTATGAATGCTTTCCTCTCTTATTTTCACTTTTAACGTAGGTAGTCATGAAAAAGATTGTTTTCACTTTGACGTTTCGTCATTTGAGAGTAATTCCATTAGTAGTGCTGAACTGACAGTCGATATTGACAAGTTTTCGTGATAAAATGGAATATTCGAACGAAGAAAAACTGAATATGGTGGAATGTTATATCATATGCCATAAAAATTCAGTTCGTGCAGCTGAGGAATACTTTGATAGATATTTTAATCGTCGTCAACCTGCTCTATGTTCATTTAAGTGGCTTTACGATAGTTTACGCTGATATGGATCTTTTACTAAACCACCAAAGGAAAGTAATCAAATTAACGAAGCAACGCAAATAAATGTTTTGGCAATGGTAAATCAAAATTAAGGTACTGAAAGAGCACAAGTTCCACCCGTACAAACTTTCAGTTTCTCAAACTTTGCATGCTGGTGACGAAAATCGACGTATTTTGTTTTGTACATCGTTTAGAGATATGTACCTTGACAATCCACAGTTTCCATTAAAGGTGTTATGGTCAGATGAAACTAGATTTACTAACTGCGGTATGTTCAATAGACACAATGACCATATCTGGGCTAAAGAAAACCCTTTCCAGGTAGAACAAAGACACAAAGACGACCACAGATAAAATTTGGTTTTAATGTCTGGTGTAGTATCATAGGGTCTACTATTCTGGGGCCTTTTATCTATGACGAATCACTTACTGGGGAGCGCCACTTGCATTTCTGGCAATACACTTTTCAAGACATGTTGCATAATTTGAATTTGAGAACTCGTCTAGAAATTTAGTGGTTCCAACATGGAGCACCTGCTCATTACTCCTTATTAGTAAGACAACACTTAGATAATATCTATCCAAACTCTTAGATAGGAAGAAATGACCCACGCGAATGGCCACCCCGGTCTCTCGATTTGGTAGTTATAGACTTCTATTTATGGGGTGCGCTAAAAAACAAAGTATACAAAAGAAAGTATGAGACAGTTGGTGACCTAAGGGAGGCGGTATTACAAGCAATTGAAGAAATTGATAGGCGGTCTGTAAGGAAAGCGGTAATGTCAATCTTAAAAAGATGAAATTTTTCTTTATATAACAATGGTGGACTTTTCGAACATAAATTGTAACCATTATTATGTACTATAGTTTCTTAAGTTTTTAGTAAGTACCTAATTTTTAGATTTTTCGATATATCTGATATACGTAATAAAAAAATAGTTCAATGTTTTTTGGAAGTTATTAATAAATCAATCTATTTCATGGCTAACTACGTTAAAAGTGAAAATAAGAGAGAAAAGTATCCATAACTCCGTTATTTTTATCAATAACTATATCGAGTATAATATCATTAAAAATTAAATATGTCCGATTTTTTGAGGTCATAGCCAACTACGGTTTCCATTCAAAAAAAGATAAATTTGTGTCATGTCTCGAAAACGAGAGCTGTCACGCAAACGAGGATAGGTAGGTTATTAATTTGAACAGACTAAGCATCTTTTTTTCTTCACATTTTTTAGTTTTAACAACAGTGAATGTGTTAGTTTTTATATAGTGTTATGTTTGGTTAATTTTTTTCCGCTATTCAATTCTAATTTGTCAGTTACTATTTAAAAAATGTATTTTATGAATAATTAGAGAGGTACAGCTTTTTATTTACATCGTCAGAATAAATACTAAATAATTTCCGAAAAATATCTCTTTTTGTCTTGTTACTTTTTTGTTTCTCGAGTGACTTTTTTTAATATTGTATATTAATAAATAATATCGCTTGTAATAGTGTTAGCAAAGAACAATTAGAGATTCGGCTTATTAACAGCTGAAATGTTTACTTAATGGCACAGGTAAATCCCCAAACAAATTATATTAAATTGCTCTTACAGATAAAGCCTTTTTTCCATCATCTCTCTTTCCCAAACTCCAGGTTGGGTTTATAAATGCTAACCTCGAGGCGGTAATTGCGAAGCGACGGTAAACCTAAAACAGCTCCAATTTCTCCCCAGAGCGTATTAAAGATAATTTTCTCTTACGTTCGATACCACAGAATCGAAACGTAGGTGTTCTATATCTCTTTCTGAATTATTTTCGGTACGTTCGCTATCAAGGATCGAATTAACTTCCTGTAATCTTATCCTTGTGTCAACCTGAATCACATTCAACCGTCATGAGAGTTTCATTTACAGCCTGCGGTCGGATCTGCGAAGTGAAAAGCGTTAGTCGAAAACATGAAAAATATTTGCTTATGAAAATAAAAAAAAACAAGTTTTGTGATACTTTTACAGTTGAAATGAAAAGTCAGAAATTGTGAGTTTAAATTACGTTTTCAAAGGTTATGGCATACTAACATTTTTTAATTTAAAATCTATTTGCAACAGATTAATAAAAGTTGTATGTTCCTTTATTTGTTTTTTTATATATTTAGTAATTTAGGACAGCAAACAGGCCATAGGCCCAATACAGCATTTACACCTTACTCTACTACAATTACAATGGTTGCATATTATAAAACATATAAAGTTGATACAAGACTTATAATCCCAAAGAAAAATAAAACAAACTTGATAATTAGAATTTTTAATTTGAGCGAATTTCTTTAATTTGTTTTTGAAAAGACGTGAAAGAGGTGTTAAATATATCAATATTTTTACAAAAGGTATTGTGTAACATACAAATTTTTATAAGGGCCGAATTAAAACCTACATTGGTTCGACAAAGAACAAATTGCTATTTCGTGTAGTTTGGTATGATCTTTAGATCTCTGGCGTAGCGTAAGAACTTGATGTGATCTTCTTCTCTGGTAATCTTCTTCATAGTCTTCTCGTATCCTCAGAATTTTCCATTGATACCGGGTCTGTACCGGGCTTCCAATGTTAGTCTGAAGTTGGTAGACAATGTAACTCGTTCCTCAAAATTTTTTTGGACTTCCATCGTCTTGAAGTGGTTGATCTCACAACGTTTCAATAGCTGTGTATCTGCTATCGTCATCAAGAAATCAGAAGATGCACACACGTGAAGGACCACATGCCGATTTTTGCTTCGATTCAAAAACACTGTGACAACATCAGACGAATCGGACAAAAGGTGCACACTGATAAACTTAACAAACTTACCAGGAAGCAGTTGCCGAAGTATACGACCAACAGGAAAACAGTGGTGAACTTGTCATGCAGAGTTCTCACAGCTGTCGAGGAAACATTGCTTTCTAAGGGGCTAAACTACGCTGTAGTTCCAAAAAAGATGCCAGTACTAGATATCATCAGTTCCGTGGAGTCAGCAATAGGCAGCAAAGAGACACCGCAACTGGAGGAATTCCGATGGAATGTCAGAACCGCAATTGAGAAAACACAACACATCAAACAAAACATCAACGAATCCGAACGGAGAATCATAAAAATACTTAAGGACGTCAAATCTATCATCATTCTACTAGCTGACAAAGGAAATGCCACCATCCTGATGGACAGAACGGAATACAACAAGAAAATCGACGAAGTACTGTCGAAGGGAAATTACAAGCCACTGCCTACTGATCCAACATCCAAAATAGAACGGAAAACTTACATCACTCTCCGATATCATTCTGAATACATTCTACCCGAGACAAGGAGAAAATTGACGCCACATCACAGCAAGCCACCACATCTTTATGGACTACCCAAGATACACAAGGCTGGAGTACCTCTCAGACCGATTACAAGTTTGCGCAACTCACCAACAGCAGCCCTATCGAAATTCCTTCGGCCAATCATCCAACCTTTGGAGGGCAAAACATCATCGCATATCAAGAACTCAAAGCACTTTGTCGAAATCATCGGACCCATGGAAGTTGGACCAGAACATCGATTAGTAAGTTTCGACGTTGAAAACTTTTTCATGAACGTACCACTAGACGAATCTCTCAACCTAGTGAGAAAGAAACTTACTGAAGACGAAACCCTGATGGAGAGGACGGAGCTGCCTATAGACTCAATCATGGACTTGCTTGACTGTTGCCTCAAGAACTGCTACTTTCAGGAGAAGGACCGGTTCTTCATGCAAGAAGATGGATTGCCTATGGGTTCCCCGTTATCACCAACCATCGCCAACATCTACATGGAATGGTTCGAAGAACATTCACTGAGTAGTTTCGAGAAGCAGCCTAAGTTATGGTTGAGGTATGTCCATGACACCTTTATTATTTGGCAACATGGAGAGACAGAACAACAGACATTCCTGGAACACCTGAACCAATCCCAACCATCCATTAGATTCACCATGGAGATGGAAGAGAGTGGGTGTCTACCATTCCTTGATGTAAAGTGTCAAAGGACAAGGACGGGAATCCAAACAGCAGTCTACAGGAAGGCTACGCATACAGGATTATACCTTCACTACAATTCCAACCACCCATCAGCAACAAAAACTGGCATCATCAAAACATTAATACATAGAGCCAAAAATATCTGCAGCACACGAGAAGCCCTCAAAGAAAAACATGTGAAACTTAGAGAAGACCTTTTGGTGAATGGATATCCGAAAATGATCATTACCAAGGCGTTTGAAGAGCTGGACAAACCAACTAGGCAGGAAGAGGACACCACGGTAGCAACTCTACTATTACCGTACACTAAAGGCCTGTCGGAGAAACTTAAAAGAATTGCACACAGCTATGGGATCAGAATTATCTTCAAAAGCAACGACACCTTGAGGAGCATGATAACAAGAACGAGGCCCGACGCACCAGCAATACCAAATAACTGTATATACAGCATACCGTGTGAATGTGGCAATATTTACATTGGAAAGACAAAGCGACCGCTGGACACCAGGATTAAGGAACACCGCACAGCTACTCAAAGGGCAGAGGTAACGAAGTCTGGGTTAGCTAATCACGCATGGTCCGAACACCATAATATCAACTGGGATCAGGCTAGAGCAATTCACAAGGAGGAGCACTGGTACAAAAGAAAATTCATAGAGACGGCATATATAATCTCGAACGATAATATAATTAGCGAGCCCAGCGTCCAAATTAAAAATATTTGGAGAGCTCTTCTTGGGCCTCTGCCGCTACGCATCACCGGCAACCAAGGTACGACGACGCTGATTGGACCAGATAAGACCCAATGACCATGACCGGCAACGCATGACTGGTTAGGAGTATAATATATATACGACCGATACTCTGGATGTCCTATCATTCACCTGATTACGATAGTAGATACACAGCTATTGAAACGTTGTGAGATCAACCACTTCAAGACGATGGAAGTCCAAGAAAACTTCGAGGAACGAGTTACATTGCCTACCAACTTTAGACTAAATTTCATTTAGTTTCTTCAGAACTATTTCTTCTTTTATTAAGACAGAGTTTACGGTTGCATTAGTTTGAGAATTGGCTTTTTTAATAGTTGTTTGTGAACAAAGTTTATATACGGATTTAAAGAATGAGGAGAGCAGTTCGAAAATTTCTAGTTCATCCTTAGCTGTTTGATCATCATAAAATATTGCATTCGGAAAGCCTGAGTAAAGTTACATATCGACTATAATCCTGATAGATCAGTATTTTACTCTGACGTCTAAGTTCACTAAATCGATTGTAATCAGTCTGATTTTGATAATTTTTCCACCTTTTGTGTGATTTTAATTTCTGATTAACAATGTTTATGGTGATGAGTGAATAATAATGTGGATATTTTGGATATTTTTATTTCGTTTTTGGTATATGTTGTTGAATAACATCTTTTAATTTATTATAAAAAATAACAATCATGTCATTTAGAGACCTATTATGGCTATTATTGGCATTGAGGCGATTATTCCATTCAACAGCCATCAACTCTTGAGTTAATGGATAGCACAACCTTTTGAGTGTTGGGCAACTTAAAATAAACTCAGTAGAGGTGCTGATTTATCATATATATTAGTTGGAATGAAGTGAGAATCACTAGAACTTTTTTCTGCTAACTGACAAATGGCAAATTAAAGTCGCCACAAATGAGAATTATATTATCAATTGAAATTTTATCGTGAATTAAATATCAGTTTTTATTAAAACATTGCTTTGCATAAAGGTTGGTTCAAGCTCGTCCCTCACCAATATGAAACTACAGGTGAAGAAGAAGTTTAAATGCGGGCAAATTTGCGTGAGTTAGAGCTTGAAGAATTTTTTAAATTGAGAAGATATCCGAAAAAATTGACAACAAGAATTTTCATTTTTATTTTTTATAGCGTTTTTTGACAAGAAAATGCGAAACCAATACCACCTTTTTAGTTTTATTTTTTTTGGGAAAAACACCACCAATAGTCCAAAGGGTTAAAGATCTAAATCAAGCCCCGTTTTCAATGGTAATAAAAATTAACACAACTGTTGCTGTCAAATATAAGGTCAAATTGTAGATTACTAAATTTGTCATTCCAAACCTTCACAATTTTAATTGTCTTTTTCAATTTTGTTATTTTTTATTACCATTGAAAATGGGGCCTCATTTAGACCCTGAAACGTTTTAAATATGCAGACTTTCCAGAAACTGTGGATCAGATAAATACAAACGAGAGATGCCACAAGTCTTTTTCAGAATACCACACTTTTATTGCTACTTTTTCATGTATAATATGACTATTTCTAATTTGCCATACCAAGTTTCGTTTCTCGGTTACCGTCATCAACTGTAGTTTCTTATGGAAGCCACATTAGATTTTTCCACATAAAATGGTGCATTTCATACTGAGTTTTTTTGTGAATAACACAACATAAATTTTAAAGTTTACTCTAAACCTTTCAAAGTCTAAATCTGTCCCCGCTTTCAATGGTATTGAAGTTAATACAAATGAACAATTAAATTAAACATTAAAAAGGTTCGTAATAACAAATTTAGTAAATCACAATTTGACATTATTTGAATTATATAGACTTTCTTGTTTATGTGGTGTTATTCCCAAACATCCCAGGAAAAATAAAAATATATACCAGGTGTTTTGTAGAAGGTTCGCCAAACATGGACTGCAGAGATGCTACCTTATATAGCCCATATAACATATAGATAGCGTATGGTTTTTAAACTATTGTAACTTTATTATTTCTCACAGTATCTTCACCAAATAAACTAAAATCGTATGTATGATATTTAATGGCTCTTCTGCATTTGATATTTGACACAAATGATTGTTGTAAAAATTATATGAGTCCACAAATGGAAAGGTTAATAAAAATGTAATTAATTAAGTTTAATATTTTATCACATTACAAAAAAATAAGAAGCTCATCAAGAACTTTGAATGTTTACAAAAACTTCTTTACTTCAATCCCTTTCCAGCAATATATCACACATACTGAAAAGTAATTAATATCATAATAAAATTGGAGATTGTAACTTGCAAGGTGAGAATTACAAAAAATAAAACATACACCAAATTGCAATAATTTTTTATACATTTTCTTCAAACCGGCTTCTACCGTCTACCAATGTAATAGCGACACCTTTTTCTGACTCCTACAGTGGCAGTCTCTAGTCGCATCTCATCCAATATTATTACAAAAGCAACACTTATGCTTGCCCTTAATTGCTTATTGGGTTTTATTTCTCTCTCATAAACGAGTTGCTTGGTTCGTCCCCATACAAAAATTTCAAAGGGTGTCAGATTTGGCGACCTTGGAGGCCAGATTATAGGGCCAGTTCTTTCAATCCACGCGTTTGTGAATAAATTGTTCTGGAGCTCTCTGACAGTTCGCCTATAATGTGCTGGCCTGTCATCTGTTTTGATTTTTGAATATTATTAGTCTGCCTCCAATTGAATTTCATCTTATAAGATCGATAATCCCGCATTTCTTGTAACGCTCCTTGGTTTCTATTTCTATCTCATAAATGACTTGAATTTTTAATGAATTATTTATCGATTTTACCGAAATATTCAGAAAAGCTGGCTGTCCAGAAAGTTATAGACGAACCGCCAGAGAGCTCCTGGACATTTCATTCCCAAACATTTGTGTTGAGAGAACTGGCCCTATACTATGGCCCCCAAGGTCGGTAGACCTCACTCCCTTTGAGTTTTTTTGTATGTGGACGGGCCAAGCAATATGTATATGAGAGCGAAATTCAAACCAAACAGCTGTTAAGAGAAAGAATAAATGTTACTTTTGAGATAATATTGGATGAGATGCGACTAGAGACTACACTGTAGAAGTCAGAAAAAGGTGTCGCGATTGCATCAGTAGCGGTAGAAGCTGGTTTCAACAAAATGTATAAAAAATTATAGCAATTTGGTAATGGTTTATTTTGTTTACTTCTCACCTTGTAAGTTACAATCTCAAATTTTATTATCATACTGATTACTTCCAAATACGTGCGATATATCGTTGGTAAGAGGTTGTAGTAGAGAAGTTTTGAAATCATTGGAATTTATTGATGTGCTTATTATTTTCTTTTGTCATGTGATAAAATGTTTAACTTAATTACTTTTTTATGGAACGTCGCCATTTGTAGACTCATATAATTTTTTCAACCAATCATTTGTGTCAAATATCAAGTGCAGAAGAGCAAACAAACATCATAGATTCGATTTAAGTTTATTTGGTGAAGATACTGTGAAAAATAAAAAAGTTACAATAGTTTAAAGGTAAAAATCTGAGAATTAAGAAAAAAATGAAATAAAAAAAACCGTAAGCTGTCTAGATGTTATATATGGGCTACATAATATAGCACATGAGCCCACCTATCTTCACCCCATGTTTGGCGAATTTTCTACAAAACACGCTGTATAATTCATTACAATTTCCCGTCTAGAAAGCTGGAATATTAAAAAAACAAATATCACCCTAGTTGGCCTTTAATCAACCCGAGTACTGGTCAAACGAGTTTCACAAATTAAAAAAACAAATATGTTATGAATTTATTGCAAATTTAAGAGAAACCGGAAGCAGCTCAAATGCGTTTTGAGTTATATCCGGAAAGGAAACAGTGGCATAGAACATTTCTTAAAATTTTGGAATATTAAGAACAACGTTTATAAAATAACAGAATATGTTCCTAAATTAAAACCTTTCTCTTTGGGCACATAAGCCAATTGCTCATCTCCATTCCTCTATCACGAGCATGTAGTTTCTGAGAAATTTGTATTTTGCAGCATTTTAAACAACCTTATATAATCTTCCTCCAGGCACTAGTCTTTAGCATATCGATAGATAACGAAGTCTCGTTAATGTGCTACGATGAGGGGTCTACGATTACGCAACGCTTGTTTATAAAGACGACAGGCTTTCAGGGGATTTCTGTTTGGCCTCTCAATAGTTTTCTATTTATTTAGTTAAGTATCTTATTAATGTACAACTAAACAAAATGGGTAAACTAATCGTAAAATATTCTAGTTAAACTAACTATCCAATGTCAAATATAGCCAATATTAGAAAAGGCCTAATACGTGACACTAGACACTAGAATATTTTTTCAAAATAAATTTCCTCTTCCCGTTACGTAATGATTATATTTTATGATTTTATTTCACATCGATTAGTTTCATGCAAAAATAGAAGAGATAAACTAGTAGCTTAAGATGTTCTCTAAATTTAGTCGACAAGAATAATTGGGGTGGGATATTTCCACTCATTTTGAAAAAAGTAATGAAATTCAGATCGGGAAAAATCATGGTTTTGATAATATTCACTCATAGTTCCCAACTCACTATGGTAAAGGTCCCTTACTCTCTCAAACAAGCTAAATCCTAAGAGTATTAATCTGAGGCAAAACAAATGACCAACCCTAGACTTACCGTCATATAGTTCTCCTCTGTATTTATAAATTAAAGGAACGCATGATTTATAACAGAATTGGCGAGAAAATAATAGAACTGATGCCAGAGCTAAAAAATTTAGAGAAAACTGCTTCTACACAAGTTAAATTATCTCCTAACGTCACACATGGAAGCCAACTTTCAGTGGAAACTGGGAACTTCAGTAGGCTTTATAATCTAAACAATTTTTTTTAAACTGGAACCTTAGGTTTTGTAGATTAAGGAAACATTATTTCGAATGTCATGATCCACTATTATAGGGGCGGAAATGAGGGGTCAAATGGTGCACATTTCAAAATTCGGTCTTTTTTTGTTTATATCTCAAAGATAAATGGAGATATTTGTACGGATCTTTTTTAAAATTGTAGAGTTATTAACATCGATTGAAAAGATGTCTATTGCAGTGCTATCCTCCCAAAACTATAGGTGAAAATGGGGGGACCGGATGAAAATGTGAAAAATCTTTAAAAATACAGTTTAGTGATTTATTGGAAATTTACCACGGGCTGTAAAAACCATTTCATTATCATTTTCCACTGTAGAGATCGTTTATCATTATCTTTTTCTCGGGAACTAAAAAACAAAAAAAATCGTTTTTGAATGCAGTAAGTGAATTGTCAGTGAATTATTTTGAATATTTTTTCACAATGTTTAGTTGCTTAAATATTTATTATGTTTGCCCTTTTAAGGATTTTTTGTTTCAGAAGTATGGGCTAAATGATAAGAGGCATTCAGACGTTTTATTTTTCATATTTTTTTTATGATCTGACAATCTTTGGGTACCTGTTAACAAAAACGACTTTAAGTATTGTTTTCGAGAATGAAAATTATTATATAGCATTTTTGGAGATTAAAATGAATCAGACAGTCATTTTTATGCATATAGGGAAAAATAATAATGATAAACAATCTCCACAGTGAGAAATTATAACGAAATGATTTTTAGAGGCCTAGTCAGCGCCTAATCACTGAACAGTATTTTTTAACAATTGTTTACGTTTTTACCTTGTTTCTCATATTTTCACTTACATTTTTAAGAGGATAGCTTTCGAAGAAATATTTTCTAATTTATATTAATTACTCTACAATTTAAATAAAAACATGTGTATCAATATCTCTGTTCGCCTTTGAGATATACTGTGAACAAAAGACAAAAAAAATCAAATTTCGAAATGAGCACCATTTCACCCCTCATTTCCACCCCTATAATATTGGATGATGACATTCTAAATACTTTTCCCCTAATCTACCTGACCTGATCTTCAATTTAAAAAAAAATGTTAGGTTTCCGTTAAAAAAAAAGCTATTTGACCTATAGTGCACCGTCCTGAGGCACGGCGAAACCAACAAACTACTTCGCATCATCCCAAGCTTAGTAATAGCAAACCCTGACCCCACTGCCCACGTAGCGTCGCTTCATACGCATGTTTTCGTCGTTTTTCCCTTGCTGTGCGCTTGTTTGCATCTTGCATATGAAATAAACTGAACTGTGTCCACCAGGCGGCAGTCATTTAAATAAAACCCTAATGAAGAGTTTTCTACATATTTAGCTGTAGAGCAGGACTTTGAACACTTTTAGTTTGTATTTTATAATACTCTAGTACGTATGACTATTAAAGGTAACAAATAATAAGCAATGTAATGCAATTTACTTTGGTATATTTTTTATATTTCTATATCACCATCAACAGGTTATTCTTTATAGCACTATTTACAAATGTGATTAGTTATTTTTTACTCAATCAGGTAAAAAGGCTGAACGGTAAGTACCGAAACTTTCATCTCCCTACGTCAGAAAGGCTTCGGCCTTCGATATGGTTGTCGCCTGGAGAGATCATTGCTGAAATAACTAGCCATGGAAAATACAACAAATGCCATACATAGCTACAAAGACACCCGAAACGATATTGTAGAATTAGAAAAGGCGATGGAATATGTGTCGATAATTTGCAAAATATTGGTAAAGTTCCCAATCCATGGTGTGACTGCCTAGCTTCAAGACAGACCATTCTCCAATAAGGTGTTTCAACAGAATATTTAATGAATTCCTGAGTGCAACGGAAAAGGCTTTAAAATCCACTAAAACATTAGGAGTTTATTTGTTTATAACGCCTTATTCTTCAGTGGTGAATGTTAATTAAAAATGTGCTATATGCCATACTAAACAAATAAACCAATACTTCAGTGAAACCGTAGTTTATTCAAATTCTGTTGTAGTTTCATCAAATTGGTGTAGCTACTTTGCGTATTTCTATATAATTACATAATTTTCCGATAATTGTGTTTAATTTGTATACCGAAAATCCTTGTTAGCACTATGCTCACATATGAAACAATATTGGTTTGTATTACAATATACTTTCAAGTGGCATTTTATTCTACTTTTGTAAAGATCATGTTTCACCTGTACCAATTTTATGTTAAAGAATTTTTCAATAAATAATAAACATAAATATAAAACCACGAGATGAAGCAGTCATTTACTACACTACGCATACCATAAATCTGATGAGGCAGCAGTAAGTTAAAGAATTTTGACGCTATGGAAATTTATTTAAATTCGGAGTCCCTCCAAACTGAATGAACAAAATTATCTAACTATGTAAATATTGACCTCAAATCTTCGTAGTAGGTTAGGAGTTTTCACAAAATTCCAGTTGCTAAATTAGGATACTGTCAGCAAAAAATTACTATGCAAAGCCTTTGTTAACCGAACCTAATTTATTAATGTCATGAAAAATAATTTAATTTAATAAACTCTCAAGAGATAACTCATGAATTTCAAATTTTACCCTAAGACAATTTACTTGGAATTTTGTATAGAATACCTTAGAATTTTGCTATGTATAACAACAAGGAAATTTATTATATGTTTTTTTAATTAATTGTCAAAATTTCCTACGATACTGAAAATTATTTATGAAGAACTTTGTGAAGTTCATCTAAATTTTTGAATATTTAGTACTCTTAATCATAGAACTGTGGCTAAAGTAAATTTCCAGTAATATTGTAAAATGGCTGTATATGCAGTGTAACCACTTAGTGTGCCAAATATTAAATGCGTTTTATTGTAACTTTATTATAATATGTAAAAAATATTAAAGGAAAGATTAATAGAGAATTATAAGTCCGTAACTAAAAAAATATTTGAAGTAGGTATACATAGTAGTCATTATACCGGGTGAACCAAAGCTCTGTTTTAAATGAGACACCTATATGTTATAGCATTTTTTAATTCTACTCCTTTTTTCATTAAACTGATTTAGCTCTATTATATCGAGTGAGTTAAAAGTTATGAGCGTTTTTATAACAAACGTACAGTAACTTTGAGGCTCTTTATATGATATAGAATATAAAATAGAGCCTTACTTTACGTATTTTTTATTGATATAATGATTGTTGGATATACAGTGTGTTTTCAGAGACACAATTTTCGCAGATATTTCAAATGTAGCTCCTTGTAAATTATAATGCGATTGTACTCTTTTAACAACCAACTTACACATTTATTAAACCCTCCCTAAACGTAAATTCTGTCAATTATGCTGCTGTGCCACGCAATGATAGTAGTTGTTTTTTATCAAAATTTACAATAACCGGCCACACCTCTCCCTTATCGTAAACAATATACACGATTTTGGAAACTGCTTCCAATGTAGCTCTCTCGGTTCTAAACCTGATTTTCTGATTTTGTTTGTCACGTACAGCTCTGGTTTTGCCATCCACTGTCGCTCCCTCTTCGGGTAAAGAACCATTTAACCAATTCATCTGAACCTATAAAATGACAAAGAAAAATTACTAGTGACAATGGGTTAGGAAACTGTTGGCTGATTACTACTGAATTATTATGTCTGAGTGTATAATCGGAAGACGCTCAACGAAGTTATTAACAGAATCTTTCTCTAGGCTCAGTGATGTAAGTGAACTTAAACAACAACCGCTTATTTTGTTGTTTAATCCATACCGAAAACTATAATTATTATTTTTTAATTACAAATACCTGCAAAATCTATATTCAGCACATTCAGTCCATTTGTTTCCAAATACACTGTGATAGAAATTTCAGTAAACTTCAGTACAATCACCCTACTTTGCTCAAACATACAGGCAGCAGCTTTTCATCGGATATATTTCAAAGGAGGGTAGCAAATAATTATTAAACTAGGAAATAATTATTATTCAATTGTTTTAATTTTTGAAACTTTTATATACAGGTCAACTAAGATATAAAATGTTATTTGTTGATTAAAATTACGTTAAAATTTAACAGATATATTATAAAAATACTTCTTACAAATTTTCAACACAATATTGTTGCCTTTTAAATTTATAGGACAATGAGTCTCGGTGGACTGAATGAGTAATATAACACACCTAATAGATGAGTTCTTAATAAACTAGTAGCAAGTAGATAATTGTGATCAAAATAATATGAATTTAAAATTGGTTAAGAACTGACCTGGTTAACATATTAAAAAAAAATTAAAAAAATACAATCGGGGTCTGAAAAACTGTAGACCTTACCATGAGTTATCCGTATATAGGTAATTTAAAGTCCAACATTTATATTTTACCCTGAACTCCTGTACTCACCTGTATCCTAAAATTCAAAATGGCAGCTTCCATGTAACCAAAAAATCATGTGGAAAGCAACATTTTTGTTTCCGTTTTGCTATATTCCAACTAAATAGCATAAGCATAAGCACAAGTAATAAAATGCGTCCTTAAAATGTACCGATTTTTGACATACTAAAATTATTTGGAAAAATTGTCCTGCAAACTATTCATAGAATGTATGAATTAAACCTTTCAAATTCAAATTAATGGCTACATATATTTTTGGAAAGTCACGATTCTCAAACGGACAATTACAAACACACTTCTTATACACATAATTACAAATTTAATTTTTTGCCAAATACGTCCTTCTCTTATAATGACTGGATCGAGGAGCAGATGAAAATCTTCCCATAAACAAAATGTCGAAGTCACTCGACTGTCAATAGCATGGACTGACAGAAATTTGAATACCAAGAACCGAAACTATACAATAAAGTAGATAATTAAAAATCTCTTATGAAAACTGAATTTATTTGAATAAGGATGGGCTAAAATACTTTCAGTTATGTTTGAAAGCATTTAGCCTCTAAATTAGATCTTTCAAATTAAAGAATTATCTAAAATTATTCTTCAGTTAAATACTGTTACGAGAATTCATCCGATAGCTGGTGTAATTGGCCTTCATCCGATATTTCCTGGAACTCGAATTATTGGCCTGTCGACCCGAAGCCGGCGGATGACTATAACGGACATTAATGGAATTTCCTCGAATCTTCGAGAACACATTTCCCGACGTCTCACTGACATACTAGAGAATTCCGAGAGAAATATATAAATACGGATAGCTGGCGATAGGATTCATTCAGTATTCGACCGCCGTGTAGTTAAGTTGAGATAAATTGCAAATAGTTCTGTGAATATAAACTGTGTTTTTAAATGTGAAAATAAAATAATTTCCATACTTTTCCCAGACATAAGCAATAAAGACAGAAGTGCAATATTTTGTTGTTGTTTTAAACGAAAACATAGCAATAGCAATTGGAGTCAGCAAAGTTTGCCCAAATTTCGTCTCTCACATCAAATACAATAGGTCTGTAGAGAGACTATGTGGATACATCTACGTAATTGATTGATCAGCGAACGACCTAAGAGGTGGCTCTTTCTATAAAGTTTCAACTCTAGTTAAATGCATATTATTTTTTTTAATTAAAGAGGTCAGTACCAGTAGATGTAATTTATGCCAATTTAGAACATGCTTTACACCTTGCAATAATAATGTTACAACACAAGAACAACTGTTAAGCTTCGTCTGTCAATGTTACTCAAACGAAGTATCAGAAGTTCCAATTAAATTTGTTACAGGCTGTTTAAAATATTACTATTTATTGTCATTAACATCAATTTTCAGCTTACAAAAGCCCTAAAGCTATGTTCGAGTTTTATGTGTGATTAGACAAGATCACAAGAACGTTATTTCTCAACTTAAACGTATTCTCAAATTAATTATCAGTCTCGCTTTTAGGAGTCAACTTTATCAAGATTAATGTGTGAACGCATGAATACGTATAAAGGCAAAAATCCAAAACTACGATGTGTTCCATAGTAACCGTCCCTCTAATTAATTACACCCACAGCTGAACTAACCGAGTTACTTCTCACATAACGTCGCTTGTAAAGCTGTTGATTAGTTACATGTTACTATTCAATAACGCCTGTAGTGATTAGACTAACATGGGCAGCCACAACGGCATTTATACTGATGAAATTGGGGTGATGTTCAGCTTTAATGGAAACTGGGAGCAAATGAGAAATGTCCCAAGTTATATACATAAGTTTTCTGCACAAAATATCACTATTAAACTTTCACTTTACTGGTTCTCGAATATTCTGCCGATTTCCGTTTGTTATACAGCGTGAATCGTTTAAAATTGTGATAAACGATACAACTATGACAGTACTAATTTAAATGTCAAATCAAATTTTCATTTTGCAAATTAACATCAATAAATATAAAGCCATTGACAACGAAGTCAGAATAGACTTTGAGACGTTTGGTATTCCTGCAATATACGTAGTTTTATTTCTATTGTGGTGTTATTCCCCAAAGAAACACAAAAATAATCAAGAACATGCCACAAACAACGTTTAGAAGACAACAGTACTACTGAAAACATAAACTCGCGTGTAAGAGCCTGTTGATCTATTAATTCACATTTGTATAAGAAACTAGCGCTTTCACCGACGTACAGAGTGTGGAAGATTTTGCAAAAAGAAATAGCTTAAGAAACATATGGGGTATCCTATATAAAAATTTTTGTTTGTTTCCTACATAACTTTCCACCAATTCCGAATATATTTCACCCTAAGTGCTTATCGACCACTCCATATAACATGTTTATTCAACATTTTATCTTCACCTCAAATACAATAATCATGTATTTAGTATTGCTTATATAACACCACCCTGTTGTTTATACAAACTATTTCAACCATCCTGTATATGGAACTGTTTATGGGTCACCCAATAATAATATTTTTTCAAACAACTAACTATAACTTTGTGTCACCCTATATTTCAACTATTATATCTGTGTAACTCTTTATGGGCTACGCTATTTCATTTTTCGCCATATTTTTTTAACCACAATGTAAAACATGATTTCTCTCCACCCCATATTTATACCACCTTTGTGTGCAGTATCTACTCATTTTCTACCCTATATAACATTTTTCAACCATGTTTGATCCACCCTGTCTAGGTATAATTCTACTCCACCCAATATTTCAATCAATCTGTAAAATACTAACAGATGCATATGGTACTTCACCCTTATTTCAACCCAATAGTATATGTAACTACTTATGAGCCAAACAATATAACATTTTGTAATCTATCCTGGAAAATAATCTCCATCCCTTTTTCAACCACACCTGGTATATGCAACTACTTACGGCCTACCCAATATAACTTTTTCGAACCACCCCACATAAATAATTTTACTCCACTCTTATTTCTACCATATTGGAGCTGGGCTTATGGGCCATCCAATTTCTTCTAATTCTATATAGAGCATTGTGTAAAATTGCGGCATATTGAGAATTTTGATGAAACCTAAGCTAATGCAAATATCTAATATTTGGTGCGTGCGGTGGAGCTAATGGACTAATTGTGTGTTACCCAACATCCTAGAAGTTTTTTTTGCAATATCTACCATCTGAGTAAATGTAGCGATATAAAACATATACTAGGTTTTGAGTCTAATTATAACCTTGCCAACAAAAAAAGCTTCAGCAAAATCAGTTCAGTAGTTCTTACGTGTCGCACAAACAAACAAAAACAAACAAACGAACAGACCTAAACAGACAACAACAAATCTATTACAGTAAATAGATGCAGCTATAAATTATTCCTAATTATTAACGAGACTTACGGTTTCATTCACATATTTCTATATAAAATTGGATATTCTTATTTATTTTACTAGTGTATTGTACTATTGATCGGTTATTTAAACCACCTCAATAATAATAATAAGATTTTTCAGATTGCAGTTATTTTCAATTGCTAAGGAATAAATAAGTTTATAAACCGGGGGTTTTCAAATATTATCAAAAAACACATTAAATTTAAAAACAGCATGAATAACTAGAAAGAGATTATTGCTTTAAAGTTAAATTCTGAAATTACCCCACAAGATGATTAAGTTGAAAAGTAGTGCAATACGTTCTCTTCTTATAATACAACCAACAATTTTTCACATTAAAAATGACGTCTTACTACTATTGTATATCTATTATTAATAATATATTTTTATTTAAAGATATTGTTTGGGAATTATAGTTGCGTTTACAACATTTTGGTTACACAAAAAAGAAAAAATGTGGTATATTGCACACAATAAGTGAATGTCATTTACTTGTATAAAACATCTTTTTGAAAGGGTTCCCTAAAATCGAAAAACAATTTTCTTAATAAATTTAATGAATTAGACTACATTTTCAATTACCTTTAACAAATCTCCAGTCCATATCGGAGGCTAAATTTGAAAACTAAAAGTAATCCAGAGAAATAAACTAATCTTTAGATGGGATTCCAGTTGCGTACATTTTTTGCTAAAAAATGAGTCAATAGCATCCTCTTTGTAGCGTCCATAAACCAACAAATTACTACTTTAGGGTGGAATCGTTATTGTTTGTTAAAATAATAGCTCAGAATAAAATGAGTTACGAATCACATGAATTAAAACTCTATCAAGTGTTCAAGTTATACGAGTATTCTCTATTTGCCAAAAAATTAATTGGCTACTAATAAAAAAAATTTAGTATTTGTACATTGTATTTGCAGGAATATGTTTCATTTAGTGACCCGGTGGGGTGAGAATGGTCTTAAAAACAAAAAAAATATATTAACTAGTGAATTAGATTATGATTAGGTGAATGTCTCAAGCTTTGTAAAACTATATGTATGTACGAATCTTAAGTTTGTAATTTAAAAATAAAAACCATTTATGGAAGAAGAACGTCCCTCAGTCATCTGGGTTCGCCACAATCCACTAGTTAGTTGGGAACTTAATAACCACGAAGAGTAGATCACAATATTTTAAGATATAGGTAGCACTTATATCTTAAAATATATAATATAAATATAAACAATGTACCTGCAAAAAATTGGCAGAGTCATCATCAGTACGATTAATCGAAAAGTAAAGTCAAATCTGAAAAACATATTGTTTGATGTTACCAGATTTTGTTTGACGCGAAAATTATGATAAAAAGTATACGAGTAAAACATCATACGCTTAGTTTGGAACTTTAAAACACTTAATGACCTAAGATTTGTTTAGCAAAACTGAACACTGTGTTGACCATTTGATAAAATATTGCCATTTGCGACACTTTCGTCCAACCAATACCAATTATAATTTGAAAATTTTGAATCGGAAAATCTATGTGCTAGATAGTTGCCACGATTCTCACAATGAAGCAAAACAACTACGTACTGACATTTCAAGAGAGTTTTACAGTCAACCTATCGCTAGGATCCATCAACACAGTTAAGACATCACTTCACTCATGCGGCAGTCATCATCATCATCACGCAGCGATAGAAGTCCACTATTAGATATAGAACTCTATCAAAGATTGTTATCTCTGTGCCTTGGGCAGATTAAAACGAGTCAGTTTTCTAATGTTGTCGGTCCATCGGATAAACCTCCCTCTATTATGTTTATCGGCTCTGGGACGCCATTCAAGTAGACAAATTGACCACCATCAGCATCACTGCCGGCTGGGGCGACATATGGATTTTCGCATTCGGTTACAAACATCGTGGGTTTTTCAAAATTCTAAATGTATTCGTTGCATTCGTTGCATTAGCAGTAATAAAAGTCACATACGACCTCTTACATGCAAAACAATCAATTAAACAGGATTCGTTGTAAAGCCTACTAGGTTAGATTATAGCCAATTATTTCGTTATCAATAACTCCGGTCCAAATGTTGACAGTATATTGGTATTGTGAATTGGCTATTCTCAACAACAGTCGATTCTTGTCGGTCCAAGTGTGAAAATAGGCAATAAATTATGCTTCAACTTAGACAGGTTTGGAAAATCATTTAAATATAAAAAATTTGGTCAAATGCGAGTTGGACTCACGTACTAAGGGTTCCGTACCACCTTCAAGATTCGCTTGATTTTTATAATAATTTGGCCCCCAAAATGTAACATTAGAGTTTTGTTTTACTAATAAACTTTCAGGGAAGCCTTTTATAATCTACTGTCTGAATCTTGAGGCTCTATAGATTGGCAGATTAAGGGCAAATAGTTTTAGATTATAAATTATTATATCTGTTATTCAAATTATTTAAAAATACAAATAAAATATATTTTTCAGAATTTAAATAGTGTAGTTTCTAAACTGGGAATTAAGTCGATGTTTAATATTTTTGCTAATATCTTTTAAACAAATGATTTAAAAATATGATATATTTGTAATTCACATAATGAGCCTTTTATTTGATATATTACATGATGCGTTTGAAAATTGAATTTTTTCAGTAAATACAAAAATTTAGGTCCTATAGTTTGGGGAATAAAAGGGGAATGGGTATTTTTTAAATATTTTTTTAAATATGTTTTAAAATATTTATTTAAAAAAAAATATATTTGTATTGGTCATAATGAGTCCTATGATTTGATATATTACATGATCCGTTAGAAACAGCATAATTTATTATTTTCCATTTAATTCTATAATTTGCCCCCAAAAATGAATATTAGGGGTTTCTCCTTATTCTTCCAGTAAAGTTCAGCTGAGGCGCTATACCTCCATTTTTTTTTTCGAAATTTTACAGCTTATTGTTTTGGAGATAAGGGGGAGGAAATGGGTATTTTTTTGAATTTTTGTTAATAACTTTTAATTAATTTAATTTAAAAATATGAAAAAAATATAATTGTTTTCGTCATAATGCCCCCTTTCATTTAATATATTACACGATGCGATAGAAATAATTTTAATTTTATATTTTCCATTTAATTCTGTAATTTGCCCCCAAAATTAAAAGTAGTTTCTCCATATTTTTCCAGTAAAGTTTAGGTCAGACTCTATACCTCTAATTTTTTTCAAAACTTTACGTTGTATAGTTGGTGAGATAAGGGGGGGGGGAATGGGTAAGTTTTGGTATATTTTCGTAAATATCTTTTAAATTATTTTTTTAATATGAAAAAAATATATTTGTGTTCCTCAGAATGAGACCTTTCATTTGATGTATTATATGATGCGTTTTAAAAATGTTTAATTTTTAAATTTTCATTTAAATTTATAATTTACCCCCCAAAATTAATATTAATGGTTTCTCCTTATTTTTCCTGTAAAGTTCGGACAACGTTTTATGTTTCCTACTTTTTTCAAAATTTTAGGCTCTGTAGTTTCGGAGATCAAAGAGGGGAATTGTCGTTTTTTATTAGTTTTTCACCCCAGAAGTACCCCTTAAATTAAAATTTCTTCTTTTGCGATATGTACTCCTGATCAGGTCACCAAACTATACATTGATACCAAATTTCAATATCTTCCGTCCAGTAGAAAATTGCTGTGATGTGACAGAGGCAGAAATCCGGAGTGATATTATAAGGGTATCCGTATATTGTATATCCGGAACCCTAAAAGGAAAGTATACTCGTATCTTCAAATATGGTCACATGAATCTTTCTTTATACCAATTTGTGATGATATTTCCTTACTTCTCAGGTTTACAGTATCTTGACTAATTGTCGCACAATTCACGATAAGGATAATTTGTATAGAAGACTTTTAAACTACTGATAACTTACCTTTAACAGTGGATTTAAATACAAGCATTAATATCTAATTTTGATGTGAATCATCTAGTAATAACTTATTCACTACGAGTTTGAAATTTTGAGGAAATTACCGTTTAACTATGTATTTTATAAATAAACATAAAAAGATACCTTTAGAGAAATTTTTCTCTTAGTTTTGGACGGCAGGTTGGCACAGCGTTGGAGAATATTTTGTAACACCCTGCATAAGATATTTGCTCGATGCTATCCTAACAATTAATTAAAAGTTATTCAAACAACAAAAAAATATTTATATTTTATTACAAATATATGGAATCCAATTAAGGCATTATAAAAGCTGCGAAAGTGTAAGACAAACAGCACTCTTCATTTACAATTTGGCGGAATCACTTGCCGCCGAAAGTAAAGTAAACAATTTCTCCAAACCTTCCTGTGTGCGAGATTTCGGCAATGAATCTTGCAGCTCAACTTCGTTGATCCACCTAAAGAATCACTTTAATCCCCAAACTATTCCGCTTTCGTAAAGGACATTAAAGTGGAATTGCTTCTCATTCACTCTCTCAAAATCCCCCAATGCTTAATAGGTCTGAAAGCATTAGGTCTCCACTTTGTTGTACTAACTCAATTTTTTGCTCTGAAAAGATATACTGGAATTTGAGCTGAAACATTTTTAATTCAGCTTAAAGCAATCTCGACAGCGAGCTTCCCATGAATGGAAATAAAAGAGAACAACAAATCACATAGGATTCACTGAGGGTATGATAAAGTCAGTTTTTATTAACGTGAACTTCAGTGGCAACATTTTTTCGGTTTTTCGGTGAAAACTTGTTGGAAAAAAATTATACTAAATACAAGTTAATGCTCTATTGAGTTTAACAAATCTTCTTTGCTTCAATATCATCTTAAAACAGTAGGCAATATCGTCAGCTTCAACATTAAAAAGGCTGTCCATTTTTCGTTGTTACTTTGCTATATCGCTCTAATTACAAATGTAGACTTCGAAGGTTTTAGAATCTGACAAAAAAGTATATCCTTTTGTCAAAGCCTTTTCCTATAAGCGGCTTTTTATTTTTATTTTGTCTAGGTGAACTTCAAATTCCAGATTAGCTTGCACATGGTTCAATTACCATGTGCATGCATGTGAGACTTGCTACAAACTGCAAATTCACTAAACACCTACACTTACCCTCTGAGTACCTGTAGCCATCAGGTCCTCTGGCCCTGTGTATGCACACTAAAACGCTCCCTGTACTCTTCTTCTCTCACGTCACACAAGAACGCTAAGTCTCGCTCTTCTTTCACTTCTCCTTCATAACTCACTCCATGACACCACTAACAATTCTCCAGTGTTCCATAACCAAACTCTTCTTGACAATCTTGCGTCCAGTTTTCTTTCCATATGTTCGATCCCTATCTTCAAATTTTCACATCCAAAAAATTTGTGGCCAGGTTTGTCCTCCTCGCCATGTAAATTTAATTGCTATAACTTACGGTACAAAAGCACTTACAACCCCTAAGCAGCTGTGCCACGTAATAACATTTCACTATATAGCATATAGCTAAGACCATTCTAAATGGGAATATGAGGTTATAACTCATCCTTTAATTATTACTCATCAAAAAAATGCTGGAAACCTCCTGAATAAGCAAAAGTTGCCACAGATTTACTTCTGTCTGTAAAACATTAGATTAACATATATATAGTTATTTAGGGGTGATTTAATCCGTGGACCACGTTAGCCCATCAGGTTAGAGTTAAGATATTTCAAATCCAAAAAAATGTAAAAGGAAAAGATAAATAGTAAAAGGATTCAATGTTACAGTTACCCAGGCTCTGGGTTGGGGAGCTAAGAATCTCTTTGATGCTTTTTCAGCTGTCTTAAGTTCGAGTCCTTTCTGGACGGTTTTTAGGATATTAAGCTTGTAAGCTCGAGACTTTTGAGTTTTAGTTTCTTAGTTGAAGATGATGTAGAAGACGATGCTGCTAATGCGGAACAAATATATTCCGTTATTTAACTTATTTCAAACCGGAGTTCTACAAGAGAACGATAAATTCAAGGAGGTACCATTGCGGTTTAGACTTCGTACTTCACAATAATCTATTTTTCAGTAGTTTCAGTAGTTTGTAAAGACTTCATAATTTCAATATTGATGCGTATTGTTGTTATAATTGAGCCTCTTTATTCGTGTATTTATTTTCCTTTGTCTTCATAATATGGGTGTGATACCAGCTGTATTGTAAGCGGTATTGAGTCTAAAGTCTAAACACTATAACAACAGTATTTCAAATAGCATTATAATTGGGGTTACACCCTAAAGAAGAACAGCGACAGTGACAAAGCACAGTAAGTTGAAATATTCTGTAATAAAACCACGTATGTTTGATGGTAGTTTTTCCTGCTTATATATAAGAGTTAATTTGATGTCCTTGCTATAGTAAGTCGATGGGATAGTGAAGAACTAGCCTGATATATCTTTAGGGATTTCTGTGAGTTTATTTAAAAGCTCGGCACTTAAATACTGCAAATTATACCCAAGTTCACAAGCTTTAAATACAGACCACACATATGCACCCAAGGTAGTTAAAGAACAGTTTGTTCTTTAGTGGCATTAAATAAGCAAAAGTTCAATAAAACTCCCTATTTAGTGGTATAAGAAAACCTTCGGACATTAGATATTGAAGCAGTGCTGAACATGTCCTAATTAAGCGTGAGATTATTTCCATTAGAACATGGACACATATAGGTTGCTAGCCAGACAATGTTAAAATCTATAGTGATATCCAGTAATTATTATTATTAGCAAATTTATATATTTTTTAACTATATCATTTATATTACTGTTAGTAGGGGAACACAATCGGGGATTTTGCGCGTTACGCGAGCCCGTCTCAAAATCATATAGGGAGAAACCTTACTCATTGTAATGTACCCCTACTATATATGAACCTTAATGCAGCGGCGTGCGTTGAGGACAGCCTATCAGATTAGTAAGAAAAAATATCCTCGGAAAAACTCGAGCGCATTAAATTAAGGCAAAGTATATTTCAAAAACCTGACGATTTGAGCGTGGCATAAGGAAAAGGTCGAATCACAAAGTTCTAAACAAACTACGTCACCTCAAAATACTCGAGCGTGATTGATGTTTTTTTTTTATTTTGAAAAAAATCCTTTAAGGATTACAGAAAAAATGTAATCTAACCTTTGCAATAGGGCGATGTAGCTAAAATCATCAACAAAGCGTGGAGAGTACAGCTGCTAGCTGCTGTGTATTTCCCACACGGCGCCTCTCTTTCCTTCTCACTCTTTCTTTCACTCACTGACTCGCACCGTCTGTCGCCAGGATGCTATCTCACCTAATTATGCAGACATGGTCGTTTTAGTAGAAGTAGCGGTTTTGGTTTGTTGGTTGTGTTTTAAAACAATTTAGTGAATTTAGGTTCATATATACTACAACAGTGAGGGAAGCAAATGTGAAATGTGTATTTTGTAGAGAAGAAGAAAAAAAATTAAAAAAAGTATGACTATTTTGGAGATTAACTTGCTTATTTTTAATTTTATTTTTATTTACTTTTATATCAATACCTGATCGAATTACATTTTTATTATGTCCAGTAATTGAAACAAAAATTCCTTTATATATTTGTCAGATTATTATTAAGGACAACTAGGACATCCAGTTGAACCTTCTGTATAAAAATCTGACGCCGTCCAGTATTTCAAGGTCATATTTTTTTACATTTGCAAAAATCGGTCATGACTATTAGTCTTGTCCAAATCAACAGTCATTTGAATAGAAGACTTTGCCTTTAGTCCTCTTAACATTTCCTCTGAACATCTGACACTCTCGAACAACTTTTGTTTTTTTTTCTAGCCCGTTTTACAGCCATCCCCCTCTAATTTATTGTCAGATTAATATCTCTCGGTTAGCAGAAAGGCATTGGGCGTATACACTATAAATATCTGACGCGCTCAAATATTTCCATGGACTGTTTTTTTACATATTTTTAAATTTGTACGCGCCCTCCCCCTACTAAAATGACAAACTTTACATAAACTTTCGTTCGTTTCAGACCTTATCTTCACGATCCAACAGGCCCCCTTAACGCATTAGTAACTGCAATTTAGCACCCCGGACTCCCATACTATTTAAAAACGTATATTCCCATTGTTTTAACTAAAGTAAAACCCAATCTGTGAGGTTCGTTAAACCAGAAAAGCCATTGTAGCCGAAGTTAAAAATACCTATGTCATAACCTTTTAATAAAGGAACCAGGGGAAAACGATTGAAATCTACCACGATAAACTAATCGGTTATTTCATTGGGAGATTTAAATATTCTCTAGCTCAAAAGTACCTCTTTCAGCCAACATTCTATGTTCATTTGTTAATGGTTGCCTATCCTGTGGGGTCTATTGGGAAAGCAGTGTTGATACTGCTATACCATTCATTTTACGCCTCCCCTTTTTATAACCACCCCCCGTAAATAATTGTCAGATTAATATCTCTCGGTTATCAGAAAGGCATTGAGCATATACACTACAAATGACTGACGCGCTCGAATACTTCCATGTAACTGTTTTTTTTTAATTCTAATAAATTTGTAGGCGCTTATCCTTCCGCCCTACTAAAATGACACAGGACCTAACCTTCACGATACAAGAGATCCCCATGACGCTTTAGTAACTGCAAATTTAGCATCCCGGGCTCCCCTAATATACACAGTGACTAGTTTTGACTTTACGCAAGTGGTTTTCAAGCAAAATATAGACTAATCGTAATAAGCCATAAGAAAAAAAAGAATAGTTGCAATCAAGTATGCTATTGTGTAACTGTGATCATTAAAATTAGTAGATATAGTGGATAATTTCTTGATGATCTTAAATATTTCTGGACTTATATTGATTGAAAAAAACTTACTAGGCCAGTAGGGACCTACATAGTATTGTTCCATAAATTATTTTTTTAATGGCCGTTATGCATTCTGTCACAGTATTATGAATTTTTTAAGATGTTCACGGTTCTGTTCTTAGAAATTTAGGAAGTAAAAGAACTGACAAATGTAGTAAATATAATCTATATATAAATAGGCTAAGACAAAACGATTAGGTACCATTTTCTCCTCTGTCTCTCAACCGATTTTCTTCATTTTTGTTTTGTTTAGTAGCTACTGACGACCTTCAGTGCAGAATATATAAAGAATCTTTATTTATTTCTTTTAAAATAAGTAATTTTAACAAAAATTATTAATAAAATTCGAGTGGCGCCCTCTATGAACAAGTAGCTTAATCTAATGTTCGAAATTTAACGGCAGTTAACAGTCAAATTCCAATTGCGGACAATAAAATTCCAATTGCGGACAATACTAGCATGGTATAAAAACTATTACTAAAATAATCGACTTTTACTTACAAAGATGTATGTATGCCCTAAAATCCGCCTTTTCTATTCATTTATGACTTTATTTTTTTTAAACAATCCTGATGACAGCAATTACTTAAGTGACCAAATAGAATTGAAGTTTGTGCATTTACAGAAGAATCCAGATCAAAAGTTTTATGTATTTACAGACATTTTTCAAGTTAATTGATACATTTGGATTCCGAACCTCAAGAGTTGAGTATGTACATTCTTGCAGTCATGAATGTCCCAAAAATCGAATAACAATTTACTAATCTATATCTATATATAAATAGGCTAAGACAAAACGATTAGGTACCATTTTCTCCTCTGTTTCTCAACCGATTTTCTTCATTTTTGTTTTGTTTAGTAGCTACTGACGACCTTCAGTGCAGAATGCTAATCTTAATTTATAATATTGGTTCATTCATTAAATAAAATATAATAAAAATTCATTATTTACGTCATAATATCAACGCCAAACAACTGAATGTGCCGCGTTCCGCCACCGCCAGACTCAAAACATTGAGTAATTATATATAGAGAGACCAATGCTGTTTATACTTAGAGCATGTACTACTGGAAGTGGCATGCAAGAGTTGTTATTGTTTAGTGGTAAAGTAATCGTTGTATATTATAATTATACAGGGCAATTTCAGATATGTTCAAAATAATTTTTTTCGTGGGTGGCACATAAGCAGTTGTATATATAGGGTGTTTAAAATACAGAGTAGAGTGCAATTATAACTAATAAAATAATTATATAGGGAAGCCCATTAGCGGTTGAATTTACAGGGCTCTTGGAATAGAAGGTGCAGTAGAATTACGGTTATACAGGGTGGTGCAAAGAGTATTATACAGAGATGCATATACAGGGTGGCGGAAATGGAAATGCAACATTTTGTAACCCATAAGCAGTTGTATATATAGGGAAGATGAAATATAGGGTGAGAGGAATTATAGATATACAGGATGATGATAAAAAATGTTAGAAACGGAAATGATTTATAGAGTAGCCCACGAAGAGTTCCATATATATGATGATTGAAATATAGGTCAGAGTAGAATTATAGTTACAGAAGATAGTTAAAAATTTCATAAACAAAAAGAGTAAATACCGTGGCTCATAGGCAGTGGCATATACAGAATGGTTTACCGGGTGGTTCAAAAATGTTAAAAAATATTATGCGTGGTCCATGAGCAGTTGCATATACAGGGTGGTGGAAATATATAATAAGATGGAATTATTATAATGAGGATTTTAATAAATGTTTGAGAATTGAGTGCAATTATAGCTATACAGACAGATTAGAAAAAATAAATATGTATGGTAGCCCATTAGCGGTTGCGTTGTTGTCATATTAAATTAAGAATTACGAATTTGAACACAAATAATGTCGTATGAATTATATTTGAAAAAAACTTGAATATCTTTACTTATTTTTAGAAGCGAGATGTAAGACCGACATCTAGGATTTTCGAGGAAACTATCACACAGAGGTTCCTAATCTGGATCCTTTCCCTGTAATTGCTGTTCTCCCTAAAGTCCTAGGATAGAATGTCAAGATAAAATTTTCAGGTTATTTAACCTGCAGGAGATATTGACACAATTGGTCGAATTTCGACCACTGGGCGACAGCTAGTAATAATAAATTGTTGGTTGCACTTTCCGAAGTATAACTTTTTAATTAATTTTATATTATATGGTTATTATAAGTAATCGATCTGTTAACATCAACATTTAGTCGCAGTTAGATTAAATAGAGTATTTTTGATAACCCCAAATAGAAATTTTTGAAACTGTTAGATGTTGAGAATCATTAAAACGCCTAAGGTACTACTATATATAGATATGTATTATATAAAATATACAGATATATATTTTCCCACGCTTCTTGAAAAACCGATTACAATTATCACATTAATTGCTACCATACAGGCACACAAGACATTTTATAAATAATCCAATTTCTACTTTTCACATAATTTCTAATACTCACTTAAGGGACAACGAAATCATATGGACCATAAAGAACGTTACTTTTGTTTTCATTGTTACTATTCAGAGCTTACTAGTGCCTATTCGAATCAATGAATTTCAGCCGTTATAATTTTGTCTTGTCTCGTCACTTTTTGAACAAATATTTGATCAATCCAAGTAAACTTCAATGTTTGGAACGGGGAAGACTGAAGTGTTTTCATTCACTGGATCCAAAAGTTGTTTCTGGATAGTTTACTCTCAAGAAATATTTGCTTGCACCCTTGGTCTTTGTCGAAAGGGGCTGGGGAGACGACTTCAGATTTGTTCGTCTTGAAACTTAGAGTGAAGCTTGCTTTAACTTCCGAACTTCTCGAGAAGTCATCCTTACTTCAATAACATGAAGAGTCTTTAAGATATAATCTTTGAAGTTCTCAGTAAAACAAGGAAACTCTTTGAATGGAGTGTTAGTTTTTGTGTTGCTTGTTTACTTGAAATTCTTCCAAAATAAATATTGCTTTGAGAATATTAATCCCAGGAAGTTTTAATTAAACAAAATATGTTGATTAAAATTTTGAATACGTACAGAGTTTTATTATCTTAAGCAATCAATCAATATTCACAAGCGGAACTTATATTTAAGTTTAGAGTACATGAGAACGGCTGTGTAGATTGTCTTAGAATTTTGTAATAAGCACCAGGAAATACCCGCATATATGGTTCCCAAAGACCCAGATATAGTCATAAATTGTTGAATTTACGATTTTTATTGTTATTTATATCGAAAGAATTAATCTTGATATTTGCAATAATAAAATACTTGTTATGGAGAAACAACAAATAATGACAAAGCATATTCCTATTGTGGCTTTTATAATGAGGCCAATACGACATTGTGTTGTCTTTGAAAGAAGATGTCGTAGTTGTGTTGCTAAGTTTAGAATACGTCTGTCATGGCTACCATCACGACAATGCACTCATTTCTTTATATCGTTCTGTTGTTTTTCTGTTGATTGTATCTCTGTTATTGATTCATTAATTTAAACAATCAAGCATTTTGAAACTGCAGGATGTATTTTTAAATTTTTCATTATTCTTTGCCCTACAGATTTTTTAACAATGTTAGTCATGTCTGATGATTTGTGCTATCTTGTCCATAATTTTCATGTCTTAGATTTTATTCTGAAATGAAACAATGTGGCCGACTTCCCCATAATGTCGCCATAAATCAAAAATGAATGAGTCGCTGTATTCAAAATATTTTATTAAAATTGCGATTCTGATAATAGCGGATCCAATATGGCGACTGCTATTTTTAAAAATAATATCATGCCTAATAAGAAATGTTTTGTTTTAACACTTTAAAAATATTTCATAAAATTTTCTATTTTCAAAATGGTCAATCCAATACGTCATAAACAAATGATGAAATTTCATATGGTACCTCAATTGATTGAAAGAATTTCTATTTAAAATTTTTATAATAAATTAATCGTTTGGAAATATAAAGTTTATTTGTGAATTGAAATGATATTTCTTAAAAAATTGCTTAAACATTGACAAAATAAGTCGCAACTATCCTTCAGGAAACAAATAACCTATTCATGAAATGTAAGTAACATTTTTTTCACATGTCCTCAAAGCAAAAAAAAGAATTTGATATCTGTTTATTTAAAAGCATGGGATGGCCATGATTCCTCTGAAGAACCACTTGTACGCGTATTTTCATTATTTTGATCTTTAGAAAATTTACCTTGCCATGGTATTCAATAAATAGTTTATTACTTTCATTATAATTATACAGGGTGAGTTTTTTTGATGATCAGTATGGGGATTTCGGAAACTAGAGGAGATTGAGCAATGGTTAAATTGGGAAAGATTCGCCGTTTTCCTGGCCCAGTTTAATGACAGTTTCGGATTTTTGTAAAAAGTCATGGCTTATTAGATATTTTGAAAAAAACAAAATTCTGTCGATTTAGTCATCTCCCTCTAGCTCCTTTGTTCTTGATTTTATAAAAAAGTGTAAATATCAAAATTGAAGGGGATTGTATCCCGAATATGATTGTTATGTCCGCGTTTGGGTGACAGCTTTCGCTTACGAGATATGACACAAACTTATCTTTTTTTGAATGCAAACCATAGTTGGCCATGACCTCAAAAAATCGGACATTTTTAGAGCTTTTCAACGATATAATACTCGATATAGTTATTCATAAAAATAACGAAGTTATGGATGCTTTTCTCTCTTATTTTCACTTTTAACGTAGGTAGCCACGAAAAAGATTGAAAACAATCTTTTTTGACGTTTGACGTTTCCTCATTTGAGAGTAATTCCATTAGTAGTGCTGAACTGGCAGTCGATATTGACAAGTTTTTGTGATGAAATGGAATATTCTAACGAAGAAAAACTGAATATGGTGGAATGTTATATCATATGCCATAAAACCTGCTCTATGTACATTTCAGAGGCTTTACGATAGTTTACGCAGATATGGATCTTTTACTAAACCACCAAAGGAACGTAATCAAATTAACGAAGCAGCACAAATAAATGTTTTGGCAATGGTAAATCAAAATCCATCTACATCAACTCGTGGGATTGCTGCTGAAGCTAGCACATCTCAACCAACTGTAGTTAAGGTACTGAAAGCGCACAAATTCCACCCATACAAAATTTCAGTTTCTCAAACTTTGCATACTGGTGACTAACATCGACGTATTTTGTTTTGTACATGGTTTAGAGACATGTGCCTTGACAATCCACAGTTTCCATTAAAGGTGTTATGGTCAGATGAAACTACGTTTACTAACTGCGGTATGTTCAATAGACACAATGAGCATATCTGGGCTAAAGAAAACCCTTTCCATGGAGAACAAAGACGACCCCAGAAAAAATTTTGTTTTAATGTTTGGTGTGGTATCAGAGGGTCTACTATTCTGGGGCATTTTTAAGTATGACGAATCACTTACTGGGGAGCGCTACTTGCATTTCTTGCAATACACTTTTCAAGACATGTTGCATAATTTGAATTTGAGAACTCGTTTAGAAATTTAGTGGTTCCAGCATGATGGTGATGGAGTACCTGCTCATAACATGTTAATAGCAAGACAACACTTAGATAATATCTATCCAAACTCTTGGATTGGAAGAAATGACCCACGCGAATGGCCACCCCGGTCTCCCGATTTGGCAGTTATAGACTTCTATTTATGGGGTGCGCTAAGAAACAAGGTATACAAAAGAAAGTATGAGACAATTGGTGACTTAAGGGAGGCGGTATTACAAGCAATTGAAGAAATTGATAGGCGGTCTGTGAGGAAAGCGGTAATCATAAAAAGGTGCAATTTTTGTCTAAATAACAATGGTGGACTTTTCGAACATCAATTGCAACCATTATTATGTACGTTAATTTCTTAAGTTTTTAGTAAGTACCTACTTATTTAGTTTTTTCGTTATATCTGATATACCTAATAAAAAATTCCTTCAATATTTTTTGGAATAGATATTAATAAATCAATCTATTTCATGGCTTACTACGTTAAAAGTGAAAATAAAATAGAAAAGCATCCATAAATCCGTTATTTATATGAATAACTATATCGAGTATTATATCGTTGAAAAGCTCTAAAAATGTCCGATTTTTTGAGGTCGTTGCCAACTATGGTTTTCATTCAAAAAAGATAAGTTTGTGTCATATCTCGAAAACGAGGGCTGTCACGCAAACGAGGACATGACAATCATATTCAGGACACAATACCCTTCAATTTTGATATTTACACTTTTTTATAAAATCAAATCAAAGGAGCTAAATGGTTTTGACTAAATCGATAAAATTTTGTTTTTTCAAAATATCTAGTAAGCCATGATTTTTTACAAAAATCCGAAAGTGTCATTAAATTGGGTCAGTAAAACCGCAAATCTTTCTCAATTTAACCATTGCTCTATCTCGGCTAGTTTCCGAGATCCCCATACTGATCATCAAAAAAAAACTCACCCTGTATATTTTTGCTTCTACAGTAATAGCTTGCTTAACAAATAGAATGTTACTAAACTATTTCACATTAAAATCTACCCCAATTTATAGAAACTGATAAGTAAAAATTATGTAAAATCCTGGAAACTAGAATTTGTTTAAATTTATTTTTCTATATTTTGATAGTGTTTCATAAAATTGATGCTCCAAACTTTCTTGTATTAAAGAAATTTATTTATTTGTGTATACGTAGTTTTAAAAAATCAATAAATACTGTGGGTGAGTTTTATTTTGTCCAAAATATTAACAAATTGTTCTTGAAATCGCTTGTCTATCCGTTACAGATCACGGTTGTTCTCAAATTAAACTTACCATTTTAACTAATGACATCATAAAGGATTTATCATACTCATAATTCATCAACTATTTTCATTTCTTAAAATGTTATTGAAGTTTTATAGTTAATTATCAAATGGCATGGAATGTCTTTAGATCTAAATGAAAATCGCCCCACTGTAGTGTAATTAGAAGCAAAATCAATAATTATATTCTCTTGTGATGCTGAAGTAATTACACATAAATGATATTTACCAGACAATATTAAATTTGAGCTCCCGGTCGTCCTATAGCCATTTAACAAAGCTAATATAAATTCTAATAATACTGCAAACCTGCGTTATAAGTAATAATTTCATCCACATGGGGTGATTCAATTTTGCACAGTCGGTAATTGAGAGGCTGCGAAATGAATATCAGTCTGGGAATTATTAATTGCCATGGAAACTGGTCCTACAATGGAGAGCATAGAAATGGATTAAAGCTCACAAAAGCATTACACTAATCAAGTTGACACGACCTATGGGTAAAGAATTAAAGAGAAACTGGAAATATAAACTGTTACTTGAACAAGATTATGAATTATCGTTCTAAATGTATATGATTGCTAATATTAGTCATATTAAATATTAGTCATATTAAATTGTTTGACAATTTTTGCGATTTTTCTAGACTTTAGAAGAACTTTTGATATAGTCCCTCACAGCCGGTTATTATTTAAACTTGAACAATATGGCGTTCGAGGAAAACTGTTAGCCTAAACTGAAATTTTTAGCGTGTTAGTCGGCTCGCGTTCTTGTCTAAGGTGAGCTGTTTGCATATTATGAAGTAATAAGAGGTGTTCCTCAAGGTTCAGTACTAGGCCCTTTGCTGTTTAACGTGTTTGTAGCTAACCTGACTTTACTGTGTGGTTCCGATGCAGTGATATATACTGACGACACCAAGTTTTTCGAGACTCCATTAGCCCCAGAAAACCAGCTAAGTAGTGATATTTCTAAGGTAGAACACTGGTGCAGTGATTGGTTTTTTCATTTAAACTCCGACAAGGGTTCGGTATTTCACATTGGTTACAATAACCCAAACAATCATTAGTTTATTATTAAAACTCTAATACTCCCTGCTGTTACTCAAAGAGACCTTGGATTAATTATTTCTAACGAGTTGAAATGGTCTGCTCATATTTCTAAAGTAACAAGAAAAGCCAACTCTATGGCATATGTAATACATTTCTTTGTTTTTTTTTAATATCTCTCTTACAAATCTAACATACGTACATCACTTGAATTCCCAATTCTCATATGGAATTCATATATTACTAAAGATATTCACTTACTTGTAGAGAATCAACTGAGAATCACAAAACTGCGCCTTGCCCTTCGTAACTGTCCATACGACGAACTAATGCTTATTCACAATTAGTCCGAATAGCCGACCAGGGGGTCATAATTTAAAATTGTGTCCGGAAATACTTTATAAATTGTGTCAACAATTCCTCATATCCAACTGAATCGTAAGTTCATAGAATTTGCAGTCGTCCGAAATAAAGAACGCTACTTCTATTATTTTTGTTAAGAATATATATGATAGATACTGTAATTCTATTTATCATATTTCAGCTCATTGGTTTACTGAACTACCATGGTGCAGTTCTTTCGGCACTTTGCGCCTACGCTGCTTCTCATGTAATAATAATAAAACAAAAAACAAATGATGCATGCGGATTTGTTCTCAGGCATTTAAAACCTTTTAACGCAGCAAGAATTATACCAATTGCGTTTACAGTGTACCTTGTGTTTCTGGTCTAAATAAAGAAATGAGACCTCGATGACTGTAGTAGTAAGGAAAAAGAACACCGTTTCAACTTTTCCCGAAAACATTTGGACACATCAAACCTAGACGATTAAGCAGCTCTGGTAGCCTGGGAGAATAGAAAAACGCGAAGATCATATGAAAGAATAAAATTTACAACAAAGAAAACTTAAGGATGCTATTTTTTAAACTTATCCAATTAAAATCCAGTAGACTATGCTGGAATCAGCAATTTTGGGGACGGGTTGTTTCGCAGATCGATGTCGTTATGATATTTGTACTGAGCAAGCCCAAACTCCCAGAAATTTTATAAATATTTTACTACTCGCTACTTCTAGATACCTTATATAAATGAATTTTTGGTATGCGCCGTTGCAATGTTTAAAAATTCATTGTCTACATATGCTTACAAAATTTGGCACAAATAGAATGGAAAAAAATCTGCATCCCTACCCATCTTACACAAAGAATCCATCATGTGGCTTAATTTTATTTACTGTTTCCTCAACTATTATGCCTTGGTTTATCAAAAAATGTTTTTCCAAACAAAAATATTTGCCTAAAAGCGAGAATTTAAGAATAAACCTCCAGCAAATACCACACAGCTATTGATAACGATCAAATTTGGACATAACATGTCTCTAAATACAGACCAGAATCGCACAATGTGCAAAATACTTTTTATAAAGAGATATAGAGGAATAACTTGCTTATCATGTTGCAGACATCTCTTTCTCTTGAATATATGTGAGAAAAAATTCTGCGCAGACAACCACATTTTTTTGAAAATTACGTTACTACACATTGCTGGAAAGATCTGAGAACTGAAAATACAATTGAATAGGCAGAATAATCAAATACCTTTTTGAAATGTCTTTCCTTGACTATGTTATAAAGCCAGTCAACATGTATATTTAGATCAGACCCAAAATTAAAAAATACCCCATATTCATTAAAACTTCAGCTTGAAATTGACTGACCTAATAGTAATTCGTCTAAGACCTTTGTACGTTAAAGGAAACTGTCTCAAAACAAACTAAAATTTAGTATTCACACAACGTTGTGTCTCGTGAATAAATAGGAAACGTCACATAGACATAAATTATGCCCGGAATTATTCAGTGTCGGTACTTCACAGGGGCAACAAATTATTCCCTTATTCGCGTTAATAACAAAGAGAGGCGCTATTTTTGTTGGAATTATACCAGGGACACACAAACCACTTAATGAAATTTTTGCTCGGACAGAGCGCGAGTATGCATATAGCCGCCCCATTTTTGTTCTTGGTCCGGAATGTGAATATGTATCCTGAATATTCATCAGTGAAGCTGTTTTCCAGCCATGACCCGACCTTCAAAAGGATGTGTTGATAATTGGGTGACCATAAAACCTACAAAAGTTAAAGACGGCTGAGGACAAATGCGGAATTAAAAGAGGCGTCATGTCATATTTTATAGTATAAAAATATGTGGAAAATTTCCATGTAATACTTAAGAATGTTTATAAAAAATAGCAATCTTTAGAATATCTAATCTTATCATTTAACATTTAATTCACCCTTAAACATATAATATAATTTCATGAAATGCTTAACGATTTTTTAGAACAAAGAACAAGGACATTGTCAAATCTTTTATAAATTATTATCTTTATTATTTGATATGTATTGCCTAATCTTTTGTAAAATATTTCATTGACGTATATATATTATCACATTCACTACCATCGCCCTATTGTTTATAGAAGATTTGACGTACATCAAAGATCTTAATTTTTAAGTGTGAAGAACGTTAATTTTGTATAATCTATATACTATTATAAAATTGTAGTTGTTTGTTTGTTTGTTTGTTTGTTTGTTTGTTTGTTTGTTTGTTACCTCATCACGTAAGAACTACTGGACTGATTTTGCCGAATATTTTTTTGTTGCAAAGCTTATAGTTTGACTTAAAATCTGGTATACATTTTATCTCGCTACATTGACAGAAACGGTAGATATAGGAAAAAATCTACTATCATGTTCGATAATACACAGGTACACAAATTTTAGATACTTGCACCAGCTTAGCTTTTATTCAAAATTTGGAATATGCCAATGTAACCTGTTCCGATTTTAAAAAAATCCAACTGATATATAAAGTGTAATTTTACACGGTGTTCCATATATAGGATAGGTAGAATTAATGGATTAAAAAAATCTTGAAGAAAGGTATATTAGGTCGCCTGTAAGTAGTTGCATATATACAATGTGGTTGAAATAAGGGGAAAGTTATACGGGGTGGTTCAAAAAAGATATATTGAGTGGAACATAAACTGTTGTATATACCAGTTGGTTGAAAAACGGGTGGAGTTGTGAATGAATTATATTTATAAGGGCGGATAAGAAAAATGTTATATTGATAGGGTCATAAGTAGTAACATATACAATGTGTGGGAAATAAGGGTAAAATAGAATTACATTTATACAGGGTGGATAAAAAATATCTTAACTAAGTAGTTAGGATATTTGAATTTTCTTGAGCTATTATTATAGTAATGAAATAGGTTGAAAAAAATGTTAGAAGCAGTTGTTTATACAGGATTGTTGAAATGTTAGCTGGAGTGGAATTATAGTTTATAGGGTAGTTAAACATTTGTTTTATAACCACAAGAAGTTCACAAGTAGCACATATAGGATGGTTGAAATATGTAGCCGAGTATAATTACAGCTAAACAGGTGGGTTTAAAAAATATTATAATGGAATGATATGATCTGCAAGCTGTTCCATATACCGGATAGATTAAATATAGTGTAGACTAGAATTCTAAGTAAACAGCGTGGTGCAAAAATGTTATATGTCGCATAAATACTTGCATATTCAAGGTTGTTGAAGTATAGGGTGGAGTAGAATAATAATTATACAGTGTGTGTAAAAAAAATGTTATATAGTATAGAGAAATGGAGTACCTGAAATATGGGGCCAGGTCAAATTATAGTTACACAGTGTGATTCAAACAAGGTTAGCAAACGTTGCAAATGAAGCGTGATTTAAATGAAGTGTGGAGAGAAATTATACTTTATACTGTGGTTCAAGAAATATGAGGAAAAATTGGGAAATAGCGTAGTTCATAATGAGTTGCACAGATAGAATATTTGAAATATAGAGAGGATTAGAGTTAAGTAGTTGAGTATTTAAAAAATTGTTACATAGTGTGCCTAATAAGCAGTTGCAGTTTTGGTGAAATTTACTGGGAACTGATGGATTCATATTTATGCAGGATGGTACAAAAATGTTATATTGGGTGGCCGATAAGTAACTGTACATACAAGGTGGTTGAAATAGAGAGTGAGTACAGTTTAACAATGTGGATAAAAAATTGTATGAAAAATTTTCTAGAATGGAACATGAGCTGTATTGCATATATGCAATATCTGAAATATGGTGTGAAGGAAAATTATTGTTATACAGTGTGATTAAAACAAAGTTAGTAAAAATTGCATATAATGGGTGGTTGAAATATAAGGTGGAGACAAATTGTATGTTCCAGGATGGTTAAAAAATGTAACAAATGAAAAGAGAAAAATGGTTATTTAGCATACTCCATAAGTAGTAGCATAGATAAGATAGTTGAAATATAGAAGAGATCAGAGTTATAGTTAAGTCTTTAAAAAATGTTATACCTATATGGTGACCCCTAAGCAAGATGCATATGATTGAAATATTTTGTAGAATAAAATTATGGTTATACATGATGGTCTAAAAAATGATATACAAATAAGTTTTAATGGTTGCCTAATTGGAAGCAGTATATACAAGAGGATTTAAATACAGCTGGAAGTAGAGTTCTAGCCATAGAAGGCAATTCAAAAAAATATTGAATAAAATTGTTACACAGGGTGGCCATATAAAGTTGGGGTTTGGGTAAAATATGTTGGGGATTGGTGGATTTATAATTATACAGAGTAGTACAAAAAATGTAATATTGTGTGGCCTATAAGTATAAGTATAAAGTAGACCATGAACAGTTGCATCCTGATATATGGAATACCTGACATATGGGGCGAAACAAAATTATAGTTATATATTGTGTTTAACACAATGTTAGACAAAGGATGGTTAAAATATAGGGCGGATGGAAATTATTTGTTACGAAGTGGCTCAAAAATTATCTGAAATAATTGGTGGAATAGAATTATAGTTAGGTGATTTAAAAATGTTATATTGGTTGACAAATAAATAGCAGCTTATACAGAAAGGTTGCACGATAGGGTGAAGCAGAGTTATACAAGTTGGTTCCAAAAAATGTTAAATACAATTATTATATAAGGTGGCCCATACGTGCTTACAGTGTCGGTGAAATATATTCGGGATTGGTAGCTTTATAGTTATGTAAGGTGGTCCAACAAAGTTAGAAAAAAATGTTATATTGCATAGCCCATATGTTTCATAAATTATTTTTTTGCAAAGAATTCTACATTCCATACGCGGGTGAAACCGCTGGTAACGCCTAGTGTTAGGTATATATAAAATAGAAACAAAAAATTTTTAACCTCTATCTTACTACTATAGTGCCTAAACGTATAAGGACTGTTCAAGAAAAACCTTGATGGTTTCAAATCTTAATAAATTAGCTGAAAAACTGAAAGTAATATTTGTTGCTCTTAAACAAGAGCTTTAAATTACATCGCAGATATACCCGGTGTCAAGTCCACTCGTACACCCCCAGTAAAATGTTACCAACTGTTTTTTGTTTCCATGGGGAACACGGGTATTCTTTAACGATTGAACGCAAAATAAACTTTCGTTGTAAACCAGAAATGGTTTAAACAGACCGGACATTGATTTTTCAATTTGAACATCCATAATTGTACAGCGGATTCGAATTCTAGGTTGCAAAAAAGACATTTTATAATGCACAATAAGTTCCTGTGTAGGATACTCGTGCCGGATTGCTGGCTCTTGCTAATTGTCCTCCTCTTTTCTATTATCTACGAGGTATCACTGCGTCTGGGAAAAAATCACTGACTCACGGCAAACCATCCCAGGGATCCTATAACTGTTTGAACACTCAATTTTTCATCCAAATTTTTTATAATACGTCATAGTAAGATAAGGTCACTTTTCATATAAACCAAAACGAAGCACAAAATGCTAAAATTCACATTTTGAATAAATGGCTAATAAGATGTATCACTTATCAGGCCGACTACTGGTACAATGTACCTTACTGAAATTCAGTCCAGCCCTAAGAATTTATCTATTTTTAATTTGGGAAAATAAAACTAATTTTATTTATTTAGGTATTCTATTTATTTAAGTATTTGACAAACAGTTCGAACCAGTAAATATTAATAAGATATAAACAATTAGGTATGTGGTTATTGTCCTGCTGCATCGTAGAGTTATAGGGTAAAATGGAAAGGCTCGATGAACATAACTATTACCTAGATCTCTGGAATGAAGCAAGGATGAACTTGAAGAAAGTTATTAAAAAGGATTAGAATCCAAAAAAATATGTAGAACTGAACTGAAACAACTTTAGAATCTTTAAATAAAATGAAGAAGACATAGCAGAAGGTTAATAGTAAATAAATATAAAGCATATCAACTATGAAAGCCTTGTGGTACAACTCGGAATACTATTGTTATAATTTTTTGTGGGAGCTAGAATATTAAATATTCTCCACACGATAATCACTTTTGTTTGAGCCGAAAAAAATCACAATATGTTGCATTATAATAAATATCTTTACTTTTAATAATTTGGTCAAATGCCAGGTGCACTTATATACTAAGGGTACCGTATCACCCTTCAGATTGGATACAATGCAGGTAAATCAAAATGTATATTTTTTTAATATTTCAAATTTCGTAAATCACAATTTGATTTACGAAATGTGTCATTACGAATTCTTTTAATTTTTGAATCTCTTGTTCATTTGTGTTAATATTATTGAAAACGGGGTCATATTCACGTTTGGATTTTTTAAAATATACAGGCTTCGAAGTTTATGTGGTGCTATTCCTAACGATATCAGAAAAAATAAAAACCAGAGATGCCACAACTATCAGAAAACATCTAATATTTCAGTATCAGACAAGCAGGGAATGAGTGGATTTTCTCGTATTTACCTTAATATCTTTTAACATAAGTGTTTTAAATTTATATTTTTTTATTTTATTTTATCTGCTACATGATTCCATTGATGTTTATAAAATTATTTATTTCATTTTCTCATTTGGCTCCCAAAATTAATATTACGATTTTTCCTTTATTTTACCAATAAATTTTCAGTGAAGCCTAATAAGTAATTTGGAAGAAGCGAAGAATGTATCAAATTTTAAGTAATAAATTATTAAATCTTTTATGATGATTCTTTTCATTTGATACATTTCGTTACGCGTTACTTAAAAATACGTTTAGTTTATATCAATTAGAATACTTTTCCTATTGAAATTTGTATTTTTATGATGAAAAAAAAAGTTTTTCCCATAATGACCCCTTTCATTTGATACATTTACGACCGAATAGGGGGCCTTGGACGGGTGTACTAAAAAATATTTTCCGTTAATAAGTTTATACCTTCAATGTTTTTCAAAATTTTAGGTCACTATTAGAATTTTTGTCCTCATAATACTTTTTAATCCAATAATGTGTTGAAATTTGTATATTTTTTAATAATTTTGATTTGACATATTACAAATAATTTGAAATTTGCCCTAAACTATGTTAAATTTTACGCCTTACGGTTTCGGAGTTAATGGGAGGGATGTGTAATTTTTGTTAATATATTTTAAACTAATTAAAATTTTAAAATTAAAAAATCATTAGTGTTCTTCAGAATAGCCTTTTCATTTGATGCATTTCCAATGCCTTTCATTTCCGGGTTTATCCTAATTTTTACTGTAAACTCTGAATAACATATATTACATACAAATAGTACTGCCAAAACCATACGATCAAAAAAATTTTGAAAAAAATTGGAAGACGAAGAAATCCGGAGTGATAGAATAAGGTTTTCCGTATGCCTTGGACTTTAAATGTCGATGTAAAGATATACTGCTACCCCGTACTGAACTTAAAACCATCTAAAGTGCTTGGCTACGTGTTAATTTTGGTTCTGGATGGCAAGGGTTCCGTATTACAATATACGGAATTACTCAGGATCACATCACGCATCGACATGTAAGTTTGGTGACCCGATCACGATCATTTTAGGGGTACTTCTGGGGGAATCGAGGTGAGCCCAAAATTTTCGGGAAATATAGATTGCCCGAACTACAGGAGGATAAACATTAATGTTAATTTTGGGGGCAAATTATAAATATAAAAATTTTTTCCATATCAAATCAAGTTTTTTTCATATTTAAAATATATTTTAAAAGATATTGACGAAAATATACCAAAATTTAACCATTCCCCCCCTTATCTCCGAAACTGTAAAACGTAAAGTTTTGAAAAAAAAAGATTTATAGGTTCTGACCTGAAGTTTACTGGATAAATAAGGAGAAACCTCTGCTTTTAATTCTGGGGGGCCAATTACAGAATTAAATGGAAAATATAAAATTAAAATTGTTTCTAACCCATCATGTTATATATTAAATGAAAGGGCCCATTACGACGAAAACAAACAGAAACATTTAAAAAAATTACCAATTCCCCTTATCCCAAAACCATAAGCTTAGTCCCTCACCTGAACTTTACGAAACCATAAGCTGGATGAAATCATTTGACGAAATAAATAATTGTTTAACTAACGGCTGTCATGTAATACCTGAATCAAATCCTTCTAAGGGCTCATTATGACTAATAGGTACAAATATATTTTTAAAATTTTTTTAAACTGAATATTTTAAAATATATTAAAAAATGTTTTAAAAAAATTACCCATTCTCCCCGTTATTCCCCAAACTCTTAGACCTCATTTTTTTTTGTTTATAGGAAAAATATGAAAAAAAACCTAATTCTATTATTTGGCCTTCATATAATAGAATTTAACGGAAAATAAATTACTAGAAAACCCCCTTAGTAATTTTAGGGACAAATTATACAATTAAATGGAAAATTAAGATTCAATTTTCAAACGCGTCATGTAATATATCAGATAAAAGGCTCATTATGTGAATTACAAATATATCATATTTTTAAATCATTTATATAAAAGATATTGAAAATATTAAACATCGACTTAATTCTCACTTTAGAAACTACACTATTTAAAATTTGAAAAATATATTTTATTTATATTTTTAAATAATTTGAATAACAGATTTAATAATTTATAATTTAAACTTTGACCTATTTTGCCGTTTTTCTTCCAATCTACAGAGCCTCAAAACTCAGACAGTAGATTATAAAAGGCATTTCTGAAAGTTTATTAGTAAAATAAAACTCTACTGTTACTTTTTGGGGGCCAAATTAGAAAATTAAATACATATGTATTGTGATAAAAATCAAGCGAATCCTAAACCAAATAAAATAAAAAGTCTATGTGTGGAAAATCAAAGTGTATATTTTTTATAAATTTAAAACGCTTCCTTTAAAAGATATAAGGGTAAGTATAAGAAAATGCACTCATTCCCTGCTTGTCTGAAACTGGAATATTCGAATCTTGAAGCTGGTACGGAACCCTAAGTATGCGAGTCCAACACGCACTAGACCAAATTATTTATCCTTAGTTTTGTGTTCAGAGAATTGTTTATCCATCAATCAGTTTTCTAAGCATCGAATGAAAATACGATGTAAATATATAACTGCACAGATTTCAAAGGATATGGAAACAGGACATAGAAGAAGACAAGATTAATTCTTATGGTAGTGGCATCAATTTTATTAGCAAGGGAACTCAAATTTGGACATTAACTAAAAACGATGAAGGAGCAATACAAAGAGAAATTTATTAAAAGGCTCAAGGGTGCACATCTCCAAACAAAAAAAATAAACACAGGTACTATGAACAGCAAAATTTGGGTTGGAAAATAACTGGTAGATATAGCAAATCGAACTAACGGAACACACAAGATTACCGTAACCAGTACAACAAACACGAGATTTAGCTGTACCGAACTTTCTATATATTTTCTCCATATATCTTTTGAAGTAAACGCACAGGCATAATTTGAAAATAATGTCTTCTTTGAGAGCTCAAGCAATCACGATGCAGAAATCCATCGAATCTGTTTGCAAACTGCCTTTCAAATTATCCATTATGCTCTTTAGTTCTCTTTTTATTACTGCTATTCCAGTGAATGCGAGGCCAAGCTTATCTTTTTTAAATCCGAACGCTGAAATAAAAAAGCTTCCCGCATGGAGCTCAAGGCTCGCTGAAATTCAAATGTACATAAGAGAGTGAAGAGCTTGCTTTTTTTGGTGGTAAGGATGTGATTCATTATTTGAGATATTTTTTTCTCTCGAGTAACAACCTTTGTGCAATGGCGTGGAACAGTTCCCTCGGCGTTGTTTGCTGTATGATCGACGACTGGATATTGGAAACGATATTGGACTAAAAATGATTTATGAGAAAAGGAGAAAAATATAACGGAAATTTTGTTCCCGATTACATTTATGACATTGTTCTGTTTTCAAAGCTTCCGATATGCAAATGATATTTAAAGTTAGGACGTAGATTTACGTTATAAACTGGTTTACAAGAGTAACTAAAAATTGGAACTGATTTAATTATACAGGGTGTTTTGTAGAACGTTCGCCAAACATGGAGGGCAGATAGGTGGGCTCATGTGCTATATTATGTAGCCCATATAACATCTAGATAGCTTACTGTTTTTGTTTTTTTTTATTTTTTTTTCTTAATTCTCAGATTTTTACCTTTGAACTATTGTAACTTTTTTATTTTTCACAGTATCTTCACCGAATAAACTTAAATCGAATCTATGATGTTTGTCCACACATGGCGAGGGTCCATGAAAATAATTAAGTTAAACACTTTATCACGTTACAAGAAAAAAGAAGCACATGGAGAACTTCGAATGCTAACAAAAAATTCTGTACTTCAACACCTTTCCAACAATATAAACCGCTTCGGATGCAATCGCGACACCTTTTTCTGACTCCTACAGTAGTAGTCTCTAGTCACATCTCATCGCATATTATTTCAAGTGCAACATATATTCTTACTCTTAACTGCTTCTTGGTTTTTACTTCTCTCTCATAAACGAGTTGCTTGGCCGACCCAATACAAAAAAATCAAAGGTAGCCAGGTCTGGCGACCTTGGAGGCCAGGGTATAGGGCCAGTTATCTTGATACACGCGTTTGAGAATGAATTGTCCAGGAGCTCTCTGACAGTTCGCCTATAATGTGCTGGTCAGTCATTTTTTTGAATATTATTGGTCTGCCTCCAATGGGATTTCATCTCATAGTATCGATCGTCCCACATTATTTGGAACGCAACTTTGATTCTTTCCCTTAACTGCTCCTTGGTTTATATTTCTATCTCGTAAATGACTTCAATTGTTAATGAATGATTTATAGATCTTATTAGATGAAGTCCTGTTGGAAGACAGACCAAATAAATTCAAAAAGATGGCTGTGCAGCACTTTATAGGCGAACTGTCAGAGAGCACCTGGACAATTCATTTCCAAACGCGTGAATTGAAGGAACTGGCCCTATACTCTGGCCTCCAAGATCGCCAGACCTGACTCCCTTTGTATTTTTTTGTATGGGGACGTGCCAAGCAACTCGATTGCGAGAGAGAAATAAAAACGAAGGAGCAGTTAAGAGTAAATATAAATGTTGCTTTTGAAATAATATGGGATGAGATGCGACTAGAGACTACCACTGTAGGAGTCAGAAAAAGGGGTCACAATTGCACCGTAGCGGTAGAAACCGGTTTGAACAAAATCTATAAAAATTATTGCAATTTGGTGTATGTTTATATTTTTGTAGTTCTCACCTTGCAAGTTGCTCATTTTATTATGATACTGATTACTTTTCAATACGTGTGATTTATCGATGTGGAAATTGTTTAAGTCATTACTTTTTTATGGAACCTCGTCATTTGCGGACTCATATAATTTTTTCAACCAATCATTTGTGTAAAGTATCGAATGCAGATGAGCAAACAGACATCATAGATTACATCTAAGTTTATATGGTGAAGATACAGTTAAAAAAGTTACAGCAGTTTACATGTAAAAATCTGATGAAATAAAAAAAAATTTAGAACGTTCTATGTGCTATATAATATAACACCCTGTATACGTGAAGAAAATAAATAAAATAAAATGAAATAAAAAATTCGTTAATTATGTCCATGCCAAACAAGTAATAACAGTGCCGCCAGATTTTGCGGAGAGAAAATCATCAAAAATATATCCTGAACATCGTTATTATACTCCAAGCATTTTTATGATATGCCCACGATTTTTGATCTTCCAGACCGAACTCTGCATTAATAGTGCCTTACGAATTCCTGACTGCATAACGTCAGTTTTCTTCTAGAATTTTTTCATAGCTTCTTGTCTGAATTTTTATATTCAGGGAATATCACACCCCACTCTTCTGGTATTGTTTCTATGGTTCATGCATTTTCTATTATTCTGTACTTAGAATATTACCACACTTGTTAACAACACTGAATTGATTGATTTTTCAAGTTGTAAATGACATGATCGTTCTATATTCGAATCACCTCGTCTTCCTTACCTACGAGTGGCTTAACTTAGAATTTTACGAAATTTACCTCTACAAAACCAAATAATGCCATCTTCGTCAGGTATCAGTCTATCTTTAGAGAACATAGGTATCTTCCTAGGTTATACTTTATTCTCATTCTTCGTTTCACTATAAAACTTCCTCGTCTCCTTATATCACGTTTTAGATCCATTTTTCTTATACTTTCTTCTTGGTGATTCTTCTTTTTTGTTCCCAAGTAAATTTGTCTGTGGGGTTTTCGAAAAATACAAGCATTTTTGTTGTTTTCTCTTCGACGACATATTCTTACTCTTGAACGAGCCTTCTTACTTGTTTTTACTTTGCCTAAGTTTCCTTCGGCTGCATTATTAGTTAATATCTTAATCAATTGCTAGCGCCTTTCTTCACATTCTCCTGTTAGTTCAGTTTCTATGGTTTCGAGTTAATTTCTGACAACTACTTGGTACTCTAGGTCATTTGTTTGTACACTGACATTTATGTTGACAGCCTTGTTATCGGTACTGTCCTTATCAGTAAATAGTTAGGGTAACTGCCCGCTCACTTTATAGTTCTTACCTCAACTCTACTTGATGTAAGTCAGCCTTCAATTAACATTGCTGCTTTCATTTTGTTCCATCGTCCGATGCCGATTTGTTTCGCATATAGTTTATTCTTTGGGGTGGGTGCTTTTATTGATTTTGTTATTTCTAATGGCAAAGTCCACGAGACTGTCCCCACTATTATTTGTCACATCGTGTAAACTATGTTTTGCCATCATTCTGGCAACAATCTCCCCAGTTCCAACTTCGAATTTAGATCTCCTTGTATTGGTTTGTTTTATGATTAACGAGAATTCGCACGGGTTAATCCAACGCCATCTATTTTTTTTTTAGTTTTGCCTTTATCTGCTTTATTAGGGAATAAACTAGCAATAATGTAAATTTAAGCCGCTTTCATCCTCCCCGCGTGACGGGGTAGACGGAGTACCTAGGTAGTTCATAGGAACAAAACGAGACTTGTCCTGAAGGTTAGAGGTTACGATACATGACAGCATTTTGTGTGCCGACAACATAAGAGCTACTAAGCTCACACTATAAGATTTTATAGAAATTACAAATTAGTAATTGAAGAGGTAGCTGGTGTCAGATCTAGATCTGCCCTATTTTTCCAATACTCCCTTTGCGAATAAAATCGTTAAGGGTGGTAGAATTTAACAACAAAATATGTGCATCATGCTATGTAATATCTTCTAGACGTTAATAAAGAACATATCGTTATCGACTTACAGTTACTTAACAGTGCTATAAATGTTAAAAACTTTGCCTTTCATGATCATTAACGATGTTGCAGCTACTCAATAAATTCCGTTTCCGGTTTTATACCAAGCAACTTTCCAAAGTCATTAACTCCATCACTAATTCTGTTCGAAGTTGTGTTTCGCAACAGTCGTTAAGCCGACTTGCATAACAAAAAAATCTCAGCCAGCAAAATCCCGGAAACGGAACGTTCTAAGTCCAGGCAACAAAACAAAAATAAAACAATAAAGCAGCATCGTACTGGGAACACTCTGTTTTACTTCGCCACACTTTACTCTCGTAACCCACTTGGTAACTTTTCTTGCCGGGAAAGGCGAAGGGGTTAGCTCAAAGTTGCAAACGACAATGGAGGGGCATTGAAAAGGACGAACGAGTTCTGTCAACCGAATAATACATAATGATTGGATGAACATGAACGAGCCGAGTCGGCAATACGATTGAAAATGGTAAATCGTATTTGAGGAAATATTTCTTTTATATATTAGCGACATGGTATGTAGTAGATTCATTTGATTGGGGATAGAAATGAGCGAAAACGGATTTGAATCGAGTAAAGTAAAAATGGGACCAGACGGGTTTATTGTACTGGAAATGAATTGCAGTCGTATTTTCGTTAGACGTTTAATCGTTTCGAAAGATAGCGTCCTCTCTTCGTTAAAATTGAAAGCCAATTTGCGATATTCTCAAGTATAAAATCAAACGAAAACGTTGAATGAAGAAAATTGTGTGATAGGGAGACGAAGTTAATGGGTTCATTTCTTACAGTTTCTCAAAAATTAGAGACGTAAATACATTCAAGGGTTATTGCTGTTGTAATTAAAGCTATAACTCAAGACGAAGAGCTATCTGCAATTCCCAGAAGATAAAACTATAATAGTACGATATTCTACTTTAAGATTTCTGCGTCCTTCTGTTCTTTATTAAAATACTAGCGTACCGCACTTCTTTGCATGGGTAGCTGTACATATCTGACTATTTTTTTCTGTCTTAGTGTTGTATCAGATTTGCGTCCGAGATTGTGGATTGCCGTAGTATATGCAAATCGTTTTCGATAGTTGAACACGCAAAATCTATCAAATTCCGCCGTCTTATTATCGGTTCGGCTAGAATTTATATCGTCGGACGATAATTTTACTAACTCCTGTGATTTTAATTTAAATAATATTGTTATAAACTCCGTGGGTTCAATTAAAATTTAAAAACTGATAATCACTCTCATTTTCTAGAAACTTTTATTTACATCAAATATACAACAGCTGATTCGTATATCACAAATATAATACAACATAATCTCTTCGCCGCACTAACTCACTTCTGCGATGATGGGTCGCTCCTTTTAAAATTCGCATCTTCTAGTACAATCCATTATCAATTCTACAGTTGCCGAGCTATTTCGTGATTAATTTTTTTGTCCTCCCTAGCAATCGATGCCGTATTGAAATGAAACCAGGGCCGGCTTAGGTAAATATCGCAACAATATTATTTACAGGGTGTTCCTAAATTAGAGGTACAAACGAAAAGGGGAGATTCCTTTTTTTCTCATAGTATCTACACTTCACAAGATATTCAAATGAAATTTGGCATAGATATTACAATTAAGAGTTTACACCTTGTGACATGCCAATTTCGATTGCAAATCTACAGGGTGATATTTTTTCGGGAACACTGTCCACTGTTGTCCTTCAGAACTTTTTTTTGGTGAGCCGCAGGTACTTTCAAAAATCGTAAAGAAAAGCTTTGTTGTTATAGCAAACTTTATGTTCTCTTGTAGTTTTGTCGTATCTACTACCGATTTCGAGAAAAAAATTTTGAATTATTAAACTAGCAATGATTCGTAAAGATTCGATAAACTGGTATAATCATCAAAAAAAATGTATTACTGCAAGAAACGTACAACTCAAAAATTAATCATAATAAAAAAACTAAATAACAACAAAGGAACTAAACTACGGCAATTGTTGAACAATGTCCCCCAACCCGTATACAAGCTTCCGTTCTTCTTCTCATAGACGATCGAACTCTTTCAAACACTCCTGGAGTATGCTAATGTATGCCTAATTGTATCAAAGGCGCCTATTATACGATTTCTCAGTTCGTCTACGGTATTCGCTGGCGTTATGTACACTAGAGATTTCAGATGGCCCCATAGAAAGAAATGTAAACTATTTAAATCTGGGGATCTGGCGGGCCATGTCCACCTCGTCCAATCCACCTGTTTACATAAATTTCGTTCAAATACTCCCTAGCCAAAAGTGAAAAATGAGCAGGAGCACCGTCGTGCATGAACCACAGTTCAAGTCGCATCATAAGAGGTATATCATCCAATAACAAGGGCAAATCGTTCTCTACAAAAGGTCTGTATGATTGACCAGTAAGTTGCCCTGGCAAGAAGAAAGGACCAATCAAATAATCGCCAATATTACCACCCGACACATTTAATGAAAATTCGTCTTGAAAATAAGCTTCTGCAATTTCATGTGGATTCTCCTCAGCCCATATGTGTTCATTATGAAAATTTATGATTGAAGTCCTTGAGAAACAGGCTTCATCAGTGAATAGGATTTGGCAATCAAAATGAGGATTGTTCAATAGTCTGTTGAGGTACCACTGACAAAAAATAATTCTTGGATGAAAATCTCGAGGCAAGAGCGCCTGCACCCTCTGAATGTGATAAGGATAGAGCAAAGAATCCCGCAAAAATCCGCCAAACAACTTGATGACTTGTATTTAAGGTAACACTAATTTTTCTTGTACTGGTTCCTGGATGTTCTTCTATTTTGTTCAGCACTGCCTCTTCGAGTCGTGGTGTTCTCACACTTCGTGGTCTACCTGCATTAATATTTTTCGCAGAAAAAGATCCAGTATCTGAAAGACGCCTGTGAATATTAGAGAACATCCGATGACCAGGCATCACTCTATTGCGATAGCGTTCCATGTAAAGACGCTAAGCTTCTCTTGAATTACCATTTGCAAGACCATACATGAAATGCATGTCAGCCATTTCGGAATTCGTAAAATTTGGCATGTTTTGATATTAAAATGCCACCATCTTTAACTTTCAAAACACCGGAGTTTAATTTGATGTGTCAAAACTTACAATAAATTTATTCATTCACCACAGCCTAATAGGTAGGTAACTAGATTTCTATGACAATTCGGAATTTTCTGAGGATTTCAAGAGAATCATTCAAAATTTTTTTCTCGAAACCGGTAGTAGATACGACAAAACTACATAGAACATAAAGTTTGGTATAACAACAAAGCTTTTCTTTACGATTTTTGAAAGTACCAGTGGCTCACCAAAAAAAAGTTCTGAAGGACAACAGTGGACAGTGTTCCCGAAAAAATATCACCCTGTAGATTTGCAATCGAAATTGGCATGTCACAAGGTGTAAACTCTTATTTGTAATATCTATGCCAAAATTTCATTTAAATATCTTGTGAAGTGCACATACTATGAGAAAAAAACTTAAAAAAAATTCAAAATTTAACACTCTGTATCTTGAAAACGAAACGTTTGCGGACCCATGTTTATGGGACTTTTTCTTCCTAAAACTATTCAAGGAATCTCCCCTTTTCGTTTGTACCTCCAATTTAGGAACACCCTGTATATGTACCTGAAATGATAATGGTCACTAAAGTATTTAATTTAATTAGAATTAATATGGTATCCGTCTAATACCTTTTCAAGTTTCCACATTATATGTGAACAGTTTTATAAACTTTAGACAGGGTACTGATAAGCTGTCCTTAAAATGTTAAACATTTGCCTTTCGGGACTTTTATGTAGACCTAAACAAGTAGAAGGTTGTTTTTTTCTTAGATTTCCAAGGGCAAGCTTTTTCCATACAATTTCCCAGTCGGCTTGATTTTTTCCGACATATTCAACAATCATTGCATTGTTCCAACCATTTTACATAAAACCTCCGTCTTGAATCTGCTGGTCTATTTGTGAAAATTGTATAAAAATCAGGTCGGCAAATTATGAGGGGGAAGGACTTTTACGTTAAACATAAAGAATAATGGACCCAACGAAGACAGTGAATGTAGAGTCGTTTATTCCCTAATAGTTCTACTTAGAGGTGATACCAGTTCAGTAGTATTAGCATCCCTTTATGAAAATCGTTTTTGATAGTTGAACACGCAAAATCTATCAAATTCCGCCACCTAATGATCGTTCAGTTACTAGTTTTCGGTTCTTGGCCTTTCTGTACAACCTTCTGACAGTGCCCTAATGTGTTTAATTTGAATCTTCGTTTTCCTATCTTACAGCATCCTAGGTTTTACATTCCCCTTTTATTTTATCGTTATTTTTCGGTCTCTTAGAGTATATAATATAATTTTTCATAACTCTCGTTCTCCGTTCACTGTCGGCTGTGATTTCTGTACCGAAAGTAATAAGAGACTAGTTATATAAATTGTAATCCTGACCAGTTTACTAATAATAACCCAAGTGCTCCGTTTATTATTGTTGTTGTCTTCTTTGCTTGGTTTTTGAGTTCCAAGCGTTTTGGTTTGGGTTTAAGTGTACTCCTACTTACGTCATATTGCATACATCTATTGCAAATTTTCATTGGCCCTGATCTCAACATAGTCGTAGTTCATAATTTCCAATTTATGCTTTAGAAATTCATAGTAGTAGGCAGCACCCTTTATATCGTCTGTTGTACGCTTTTAGCTTAAAAAAATTCCATTGTAGTTCACTTTCGGTTATATTCATCTGTTTATACTACTTGGATCACTTTAATATGTTCTATTAGTAAATAAGGAAAATGTTGAGGAAATCAAAATTCAAAAGGGAAGGCATATTTCCTGAACAAATTCGGCTAATGAAAATTCTCATGCTACTGGGGTATTTGAATACCAGTAAAGATTTTGTTTCAGACTATTCTGTTTACTGCAAATATATGTTTAACTTATTTCTTATCTCCAGTTTGATTTCACAAACTATTTGCCATATATCTTCTTCAGTATTTTTTTATTTGTCTTGAAACGCTATCATTTAGTAAAGATACAATTGCAAGTTATTCTATAACATTCAATCGATGATCATCCATTTTGGTAAGCTATTTGCTTGCACCTGTCAAAATTGATTTTGTGACTTCTTTGTAATTGATGTTGAAATAGCACAGTTTTTGTTTGATTCTGACATCTACTTTCTGCTCTTTTAATCCATTAGAGATTCTCCTGTTCTGTTATCCCACATACCTTTTGTCGCAGGTTTAATAAGCAAATTATATACGAACATGAATTAAAATAACGAACGGACGTACTCCTGTTTAAATAATTCTTCAAATTCTACGGGAAAGAGATTTTCACCAAGTTCTACAAAAACTGACAATATGTGTTTCTCAGTTTAACCTCAGATTTCAACTGAATAACCATAAATAGCATCTACTACGGAGATTCAGAGAACTGTCGTACCACACCAGGATCAGAAAAAAAAAATAGCAGAACCTGGAACGTAATCAGTGAAAGAGAACACCAGCGAATCAGAAAACCAGCTTTGTAACCTCCACTTAAAGCATAGTGCCAAATTTCATGGACTAATGAGCGACCGCCTTGAACATCTAACACATTGGTGGACCGACAGAAAAAAACTTTCAAAAAGGAACCTAAAAGCTAAGTTTCTGAAACATGAACGAGAAAAAGTCCTTGTATCCAAGCATACGTTTGAAGAAGCTCCGGAGCAAATCTCGGAGAATGAAGACCACCCAAACCTCATAATAGACCTCTCAAAACACTTTCTTAAAAACGGTTTTTTATATTCGATGATCAAATACATAATAAAAAAGATGGAGCAGCAATATCGTCACCACTGTCTCAAACAGTGTAAAGTCTGATTATGACATGTTTTCAAAATTGAGCTCTAGAATCAGCAAAGCTTAAGCCAAACATATAGATTATATATTTAGATGACGTATTTCTAGTAGTATTTTAACAAAGAAGACCTAAGAGAACGAATAGCAGCATTTCATTAACGTCCATGTAACAATAACTCAGACTGAACATCTAGAACACACCATTGTAGAAAAGCATTTCACATATTACTAAACATCTGATTGCAGAGCACCATCATCACCTGTAGCTAATACAAGAACAAGAAATAATTTACAGCTTCTCTTCAGTAAAATACAATCAAAATGCAAACAAACAACAAAAAAAAAACACAACAGTAGGTAGGATATATTACTGAAACAAACGGAAGATTTGACTGGAAAACCAAAAACCACCCTGCAGTACATCAAGGGAACACCTGACAATATCTGCAGCATTCTCCACAACACAGCTACCGCCTATATACGACACCAAATTATAGGTACAACTTAAAGATATCCAAAAACTAAACTCAAACTAGAACATCAGGATGTATATAGCATTGCATGTGAAAACTGTGACAAAAGGTATGTCCATCAAAACCACATGCACCTGGGAAAGAAGAAACGACTGGTTATTGATAAGCAGAATGGTAAACGATGGAAAGACAGAACTACACTAGTAAAATCACCAGCAAATAGAGAAGGTTCTCAGTTGGTCTCAATGTGTCTTCATAAAACGATTTATTTCGACAGAAACGTATACTATAATCACTACATGGCACGCTATCAACTGTATACGAGGTTTGTCAACAAATATGACCTTTGCTTGAGAGAAAATACATTTATTTTTGATAATATTTAAAATTCTTATCAAACAGGAGTAATTAGAATTATAAAATGCATCTAGTTATGCCACATTACTATATAACTATATAACTGTATAATAAATATTCATTTCACTCTTTCAAATTTAGGTTTGACCAAGAATATAAATTATGTTTAAGTTAAGTACCTATATTTTCAATAATAACTCAAATTGTTATCAAACATAGTTTATTAGAATTGAAAACTGCGTCCTATTATGTTAAATCAAGAAAGACTGTAAAATGAGATATTATAAGATTTCACGGAGAAGACTATTAAATGAATGTCAATATAATTAATAGAGCTAAAAAATGATGATACTACAATAAAGTGGATCCACGTAAGTTGGAATCTCATGCAAAACTTCCTTATATATATATATATATATATATATATATATATATATATATATATATATATACAGAGTATTCTACCTCAAATGAGCCACCTTGAATATCTTAGTTATTTTCAAAACTATTGCAACAAAAAAACAGGTCGATGTTTGTTTTTTGAGGTGAATAAGCGCTTGCGCGCATTCAACATAAACAGGCCACTACAATGACCTTCAAATTTGAGATAGGGAAAATAGGTGTTGTCGTATACCATTGGAAAGCCCTTTTTACGGACCATATCGTCGTAATAAAAAAATTTATTGCATTTTCTGGACATGTAGGTAATAATAAAAAAGTATAAAAAAACGAATTTACATTACAATATAATGCCTCTAAAGCAAATGTTCAAAGTGTCCTCCACTGACTTCCATACAATATTACAACTTTGATTAACAGCCGTCTCTGACATGGTTCAGCATAGTCGGTATTATCTGACGACACTCCGCTATAATAAGTTGGCGTAGTTTGTCTAAATTCTCAGGCTGAGTCATAAAAACTTTGATTGTTTCCTAAATGTTATTTGTAGCATGTTCTTTGGATTTAACATTTCCCCACAAAAAATGCAAAGGGTTCAGATCAGGTAATTGGGCAGGCCAATCCAGCGACCAGGGTATTCCAAATCGTATTGACGAACTACTGAGGCGTAGTGAGGAGGAGCTCCAAATTGTTGAGAATGCAATGGCTCTTCATGTAGTTGAGGATCATTTTCTACTTTTTTTTATTATCAATGCATTAATTTCATTTTCCAATATATTGTGTTAAATTTCACTCTTTTAAATTACCAGGAATAAACAGGGGTCCAATTAGATGATTTCCCAAAATCCCTGCCCAAACGTTTAGTTTGACCGGATGTTGACTATGAGCTTCTCGAAATAAATGATGATTTATGTCGCATCAAAATCTACAGTTATGTCGGTTAACCTCCCCATGAAGTGAAATAGTCACTCATCCGAAAAGTAAACTTTGTACAATAAATTCGGGTTTTCGATCATACGCTGGTTCATAATTTCGCAAAACTCTTGCCTTCGACCCCAATCATCCTCATTCAATTCACGAAGTAACTTAATTTTGTACGGATGGAATTTGTACTTATGCAATATTCTAAAAACCTTAATTTTGCTAATATCGGAAGCTGCAGAGATTTGCTGGACACACTGCGTGTTTGGTATAAGTTGGACATGGCCCAATGTAGCCACAGCTACCCCTTCATTATTTACAATTCCAATGGGTCCTCTTTTTTATTCATTACTGAGCCCGCCTTAACAAACTTTAAAATCAACTCCAATACGTATTTATGACGAACATTACATTCGGGATGATTTTGGTTAAAAACCCTTGCAGCAGATCGACTACAATTTTGATTTTGGTAATAAAGACTTTCCAGCTCAACACGTTTTTGCAATGTGTATACCATAATTATCTTTTAAATTTTTAACAAATCAGTAAAGTAATAACTTGACAGATAAATGTACAATGCTTCAAATGGGTGAATAAAGGTCAGAACAGATAAACTTGTTGCAAATAACAGCAAAAAGTAATGTTAAATAAATTAATGTTTACATTTTATGTTTTTTGTAGCGTGTGTTATTACAGGGTGCGGTAGTGAAACAGGATGGTTTAAGAGCGTACTATAAAAGAACTCCTTTTTAATACTTTTCCATGAAGTAAAAATTTTTAATTTAATTATCAGGTTTTACTACTAGGTCTGTTAGGTTTTCTGTGACATGAGCAGAAATTACAATAAATTTTTTTATTACAACGGTATAGTCCGTAAAAAGGTCTTTCAAATGATATACGACAACACCTATTTTCCCTATCTCAAATCTCAAGGTCATTGAATTGGCCTGCTTATGTTGAATACGCGCAAGCGCTAATTCACCTTAAAAGATTTCTCCATCGAAACAAAAATCGACCTGTTTTTTCTTATTGCAATAGTTTTGAAAATAACCAAGATATAAAACGTGGCTCTTTTGAGATAGAATACCCTGTAAATCTTTCTGGTTTTTCGAAAATCTCGTGTATAATTTTGTTTCTTTAGATAAAAAAAAATATCTACGTTTCGATGACTTCTCATTCATATTCGTTTGAACTTCACTGCTTGGTAACTTATTTTAGGCAATATCGAAAAAAATAATTAGAAATCTGCATCCAATTAAGTTTTAGTGATATAATATCACTAAAAATGGTAAAACAAATCAATTTAAAACAAACGACTTCAAAAAACGTAACTACAAGGCATGAAACAATTGAATACTCTCTCTGAAGTCCGTGCCAAGCTAAAATGAAAATATTTACAAGTTGTACTTCGCAAATTCGCTGTTCAACTATGTACCTACTTTAGAAAATGTATTTAATTTTTGCAGTAAAAAAATATTTCAAGCTTTTTAATTGTTACTTTTTTTGAAGTCGGTCTTTTAAATATATTTATATCTTTTTGATTTAACCGAACTCCTTGACTAGGACCCTTTCATTCTCCTTAATTTCTGCTGCAGCTCTTTGTCCTTTTTGAATAAACTTTATTTAGAAGCGGGTGAAATTTTGGGAATTCTGCATAATCTGATACTCCTTTGGGTATCAATTGAGATTAATCAACAGACAATGTTCGTTGTTAACTGACTGCCTACGCTACAAAAATTTTGTTTAGTGGACCTCCATGATAAATGAATAAATATTTATTTTGCTTCAATAACTCTCTCATTATTTATTCTTTTCGTTAGTCCTCACTGTGACGCATTTAAAACCCCTTTGTGAAAAAAGTACTTAATTAAGTCTAAATTCGTCTTCCTATTAATAACGACATTGATCGATATCAGATAATTAATTGTTTGACGGCAAACGAATTGGTTTTAATAAACAGAATGTGACAATAAATATTGAAGTAATTAGCGATGTGATACGCAACTTGTGATTGTTTTCTAGCAATTGATACAACCTCTATTTATACTGCAAATATTCTGCACTGCACATATGTAAACATAATTTGTAATAGAACGCTGCTGCATAGCGTAATATTTCACAGGTAGAAATCATTTAATTTGAATTGAAATTTAGGATGTTTGTTTTTATATGCTGTAAGTTTATTACATACTTTTTAGTTACTTAGCTTCTTGGCCTTCGCGGCTAGCGGTTACTAATTGCATATTGATCGAAAATGGTAATTTAGTTTTATTATCTCAGTGTAAGCACAAATTCCTTATTAGCTAAAAAATCAAACTTTGTCACATTACGGAAGGCTACTTTTTGTTTTTAATTTAGTGTTTTTCAAATTTATATTTTATTGTTTAAGGTTAACATCAGCATAGCATGACATAATTTTTAGGGTTCCGTATATACAATATACGGATACCCTTATATCACTTCGGATTTCTGCCTGTGTCACATCACAGCAATTTTCTCCTAAACTACTGGACGGAAGAGGTTGAAATTTGGTATGAAGGTATAGTTTGGTGACTTGATTAGGAGCACATCGCAAAAGCAGAAATATTGATTTAAGGGATACTTCTGGAGGGAAAAACTTTGGTGTCAATGTATAGTTTGGTGACCCAATCAGGAAAACATATCGTAAAAGAAAAAATTTCGATTTTAGGGGTACTTATGTGGGAAAAACTAAAAAAATCGACCGTCCCCCCCGCCTGATCTTCGAAACTACTTAGCCTAAAATTTTGAAAAAATAGGAAATATAGAACGTTGCCTGAACTTTGCAGGAAAAATAAGGAGAATCCATTAATATTAATTTTGAGGGGCAAATTATAGAATTAAATAAAAATTTAAAAATTAAAAAATTTCAAACGCATCATGTAATATATCAAATGAAAGGTCTCATTTTGAGGAACACAAATATATTTTTTTCATGTTTTGAAAAAATTATTTAAAAAGATATTAACGAAAATATACGAAAATTTACCCATTCCCCCCCCCTTATCTCCGAAACCATAAAACGTAAAGTTTTGAAAAAAAATTCCATCTATAGGTTCTGAAGTTTACTGGAAAAATAAGGAGAAACCTCTACTTTTAGTTTTGGGTGGCAAATTAGAGAATTAAATGGAAAATATAAAATTAAAATTGTTTCTCACCCATCATGTTATATGTCAAATGAAAGGGCTCATTACGACGAAAACAAACGTATTTTTTCATATTTTTAAAATAAGTTAATTAAAAGATATTACAAAAATATAAAAAAATTTACCAATTCCCCCCCTTATCTACGAAACCATAACCTAGAAAATTTTGAACAAAAATGCAGTTATAGCCCCTCACCTGAACTTTACTGGAAAAATAAGGAGAAACCCCTAATATTTATTTTGGGGGGCAAATTATAAAATTAAATGGAAAATATAAAATTAAAATTGTTTCTAACCAATCATGTTATATAACAAATGAATGAAAGGGCTCATTATTACGAAAACAAATATATTTTTTTCATATTTTTAAAATAAATAAATTAAAAGATATTAATAAAAATATAAAAAAATTTTACCCCTATCTCCGAAACCATATGCTGGAAAATTTTGAACAAAAATAGAGGTATAGCCCCACACCTGAACTTTACTGAAAAGATAAGGAGAAACCCCTAATATTCATTTTGGGGGGCAATATATAGAATTAAATGGAAAATATAAAATTAAAATTGTTTCTAACCCATCATGTTATATATCAAATGAAAGGGCTCAGTATGACGAAAACAAATATATTTTTTTCATATTTTTAAAATAAATTAATTAAAAGATATTAACAAAATTATAAAAGAATTACTCATCCCCCCCTTATCTCCGAAAACATAAGCTGAAAAATTTAAAAAAAAATAGAAGTATAGCCCCTCACCTGAACTTTACTGAAAAAATAAGGGGAAACCCCTAATATTCATTTTGGGGGCAAATTATAGAATTAAATGGAAAATAAAAAAATATAATTGTTTCTAACAGGACATGTAATATATCAAATCACAGGGCTCATTATGACGAATACAAATATATTTTTTTAATTTTTTGAAAATGAATATTTTAAAATATATTAAAAAAATATTTTAAAAAAATTACCCATTCCCCCGTTATTCCCCAAACTATAAGACCTAAATTTTTTTGTATATTGGAAAAATATGAAAAAATTTCTAATTCTATCCAAATAATAGAATTAAACAGAAAATAAATTATTAGAAAACCCCCATAGTAATTTTAGGGACAAATTATAGAATTAAATGGAAAATAACGATTCAGTTTTCAAAAGCATCATGTAATATATCAGATAAAAGGCTCATTATGAGAATTACAAATATATCATATTTTTAAATCATTTGTTTAAAAGATACTAACAAAAATATTAGACATCGACTTAATTCCCACTTTGAAGCTACACTATTAAAATTTTGAAAAATATATTTTAATGTATTTTTTAATAATTTGAATAACAGATTTAATAATTTATAATTTAAAACTTGACCTATTTTGCCCTTCATCTTCCAATCTAGAGAGCCTCAAAACTCAAACAGTAGATTATATAAGACTTATCTGAAACTTTGTTAGTAAAATAAAACCCTAATGTTAATTTTTGAGGGCCAAATTCGAAAATTAAATACATATGTATTCTAATAAAAATCAAGCGAATCCTGAAGCAGATAAAATAAAAAGTCTATGTATGGCTAATGAAAGTGTATATTTTTTATAAATTTAACACGCTTCTTTATAAGATATTAGGGTAAATATAAGTAAATTCACTCATTCCCTGCTTGTCTGAAACTGGAATATTAGAATTTTGAAGGTGGTACGGAACCCTAAGTATGCGAGTCCAACTCGCACTTGACCTAATTATTTATTTATTAATGGATCACAAGATTTGATTTCAATTTCCAGACAGACCTGTTAAACAAATTCCAAAACTGTTTATACAAGATGACGAAAATACAATAATTTTTCATGAAAGTTTAATTACAATTTACATACCTTTACAAAAAATATAAATGTTAAAGTAAAGAAAAAATAATGAAAATATTATGATAAACTACTAAAATCAAGTATGCAAAAATTAGATTACGTGGTAAATTTTTCTCCATTGATCAATGCACAATGTTGCTTGTCAAAAATGACATTTATACATTTTGTAGGACCGTGGACATTCTGAATTAGTTGTCGGAGTCGGGCTGCAATCAATGAACATATTTTCTGTTCTAGTAATAGGGTCGAGGAGGTAACAGTTGGTCACTTTTTTTCCAGTAACCTAAACTGGATTTGGGAGAGTGTTGGGAATACGTAAAGGCATAGTATATAGTGTAACTAATGCATATTCATTATTTTAAACTACTTAGCTCAACAAAGTAATATTTTGGGAGATAAAAGTAAATTAAAAAAAAAGTAATTTAATCCACTGTGTACTGGTGGTCGGAGACGGTGAATCGGCCCTCAGTTAACAGTAAATCAACTAGATTCCCAATGAATCCTCTACAATAAAGCCCAAAAAATAAAATAATGCAGCTAAAAGAACTTGCATCAAAAAAATATATTCAAGCCTAGAATGTTAATCCATTAAGAAGGAAAATTATCTCATGGAGGTGGTCGACTTTTTGGGACATGAGCTTCAAAACGCAAAATATACTGGTAATAGAACTTGCAAGACTTCACTACGTAGCAGGCCAATAACATTAAAAAAAACGTCAAAAACTTTAAAAGGTCAAAAAAATGGTCGCGAACATCAAAATCTCAAAAAATGTCAAAAAAGCCAAAAATGTCAGAAATGTCACTCAAAAATGTTTAAAATGCCAAAATTGAAAATATATCTAGTTTAATTTTTATGTCTTTCCCTTTGACTGTTATTTAACTAAATTTAGACCTAGAAACCCTCCACTCGTAATAATCCCCTACATCACCAAGCATGTTAGAGGCTGAAATACGATATGCCATGAAACTCATCAAAACAACAAAGATTTAGGATCCAGCAACATACAGTCAAAAAACTTCCACCATCAGTGAACAAACACTTATGTTACCTACAGGATATATCCCTGAAGATAGCGACGTTCTGCTTTTATCACAGTACAGAAAACAATTAATGCAACCTGCAGAGGTTATCGCCTCATTCGCTTATTGAGTAACGTCCTTTTTTCGAATTCTAGACACCAATTTGGTTTGAAATGCGGTATCGGAACCAGAGAAGCCTATTTTCGTTCTGCGAATATTAGTACAAAACAGCCATGACCAGAGAAGAAATGTCTTCATATGCTTCATCGAGTATGAAAAAGCATTTGTCAACGTTAAATATCATGATATCGTACCTCAACGATATAGGGCCGGATGGGAAGGACATATGACTCTTATGTATCCTGTAATGGAATTAAAAGGAACAGATTCGACTAAATAACTCGAGAACGACACAAGTGTTTGAAACCAAAAAGGCGTCAGACAAGGAAGCATTTTATTTCCAACGGTATTTAACCTAAGTATAGAAACTGTATTTATAGAACCATTCCCGAACAACTTAATTGGGATCAGAGTAAACGAAATTCCCAACAAAATCCGGTATGCAGATGACACCGCTATAATTACAAATACTGCAGGGCCTTCGGACCCTCCTAAATCATACTACTGAATCAAGTAGAAATTTAGGATTAAAAATTAACATTAGGAAAACCAAGTGTTTGGTAATTGGTTGGAACAACACAACTGAAACAAGCACGTATAACCTTTCTAAATCAAAAGAATCCTTACAAACAGGAACTTAAGCCTTAGCTTCAGATATTGAATCGAAATATATTTGAATTGAAAACAACTGTAATTAACAAAATCGATGCGTTTGAAATATGGACTCTGAGGAATATTCAGGGTTGATCATGCAAGAAATGAAGAAGTCCCCCAAAGAGCTGAACTACCAGATCGACAATTCTTCGTTACAATTGAAAATGAAATATTGTGTACCTGGAACATGTAGTAATATGGATAACAATATCGTTTTCAAGACCTTATTCTTAAATGTAGAATCGAAAGAGGAAAAAGGGGATAGGAAGAAAGTAACTGTCTATCCCATCCAAGAGAAATTTTTAAGTGACATATAATTTCAACAACAAACCGCTTATGCCATCACATTAGTAATAGTTAATAGACAATAAATTTCCTGATTTTAACAGCAGACGAAAATTATTTAAACTATTTTTTTTGCTTGTGTTATGAACACTTATGGAGGAATCGTAATACTCTTAATGGAAAGGTTATAAAGAATTGGAAAAGCGTTTACAAGTCCTGATGGGAAAATTTATCTCTGAGAAATTCCAGAAATACCGATAAAAAATTTCGTTTTTTCAAAAAATTATAACTTTTTTGTAATACAAACTGCACGTTTATTTTCCTCTCAATAATAGACTACAATGCTAGAATTAATTAGGCTCAATATGGATTTTGTCCAATAAGTAGTTTTGCAGAATTTTAATTTAAACAATTAAGAGATACCGGTACCGTTTTAACTGCGTTCATCTAATAGGCATATGCCAACTATATTTTAAAAGCTTGTATCATGTGCTTCAATGTGTATATCTTGGAATTTTATTAAAATGATATAAAAGTGGTTAAAAACGCATGTGAATATTGCATTTTACGTCAGAGTTCGTTCCAGAGGAAGACAGAAGAAAATGTGATTATGGTAGTCAAGCTTATTCAGGGGAAGCGGCAATGATGGGTTACGGACTATTGGGGGCAAGTGATTTTACATGAATGCCGCAAGTAAAACTTGAAATTTCCGATGCGGTAATGGAAAATTCTTATTATATACTTTGTCATCATATATGTGGTACATATTTAAATATATTATCACTAAGACATTAATCTCAAATGTCATGAATGATATGTCCAAATAAGTAGAGTCAGTTAAATGGATGTTGATGTCATTATAATTTATTGAGCATTTTACGTAATGAAATATGCAATATGTGTAATTATTTTTGAAATATCCTGATCGGATTCTTTTAAGGAACACAAGGATTGCTAAGTACATAAATTTCATAATTCTTGATTCAAGTTATTAAAAAGTACATATGTACATACATTATAAATCTTCTGCTCTTGTTTATTTACAAAAGTGTACAACAAATGAAAAAGTCTGTGTTTTCATCTAAAAAATATTATATAATCATACATATATCCGTTATTTGTTATAAAAACTAATTCTCACTATTTTTGACATGCTCAATTATAACCTACCGGATTAGAAAAAAAATTAGCTGTCATTATATTAACAGTAATATTATTAAATGAGTAAATTATATAGAGTCAAATTTTGAATAAACACACAAATTTTAATTTTGTCTGTTCATTGGGTTTTCTCTCCTCTAAAATTTTTTCCTGCAACAGATAAGTATTTAAAAATTGTATATGTAGAACAAAGTGTAGTAAGGCAATTTCGTAAAATTGCCCGGATTACTGGCTGTCCGTACAGAGATTTTTCCTCACAGTTATTCTGAGAGAAAGAGATGTCTACAAAATGATCAACTAGTATTCCTCTATATAAGTAATGTATTGTATATTGTGTAATACTTATCTTGAATTACTTGTTTGTCAAAATTTGACACTCAAGAAATTCAAGATCAAAGCGAAAATTTTGTAGAAAATACCTCGAAAACAACACTAAACGATTGACAACGACTCCAGACTCGGAGTTCAAACGTCTCCAAACACAGATAAGTATTAGACAATATACAATACATTACTTATATACAGGAATACTGGTTGATCATTTTGTAGACATCTCTTTCTCTCAGAATAACTGTGAGGAGGAATCTCTGTACGGACAGCCAGTAATCCGGGCAATTTTACGAAATTGCCTTATTACATTTTGTTCTACATATACAATTTTTAAATACTTATTTGTTACAGGAAAAAATTTTAGAGTAGAGAAAACCCAATGAACAGACAAAATAATTCAAGACCTCCTCAACAATCTTTTCGAAATTACACAAATTTTAAAATATAAAATGAGGGTTTATTCATTACTGTATAGATAATCCATTGAACTGAATACAAACTTATGTCGCATGCAAAACATTCTACATCTAAATAAGTCTTGGCCCCTAATAGCGAGTACCCAGGCTTACGTAAATTCTCCTTAAATAGCCTCGCTCCCCACCTGTCAAGTAATTGTGCCCATAGCGCAATTTACACAACCCTTTTATACCACCTTTACAGGTTTTTAAGGAAAATCTAAGATAGACAAATGGAAATTCAAAAGATCCAAGCAGCACTCTAATAAAAAGAGCGTGGTTAATATGATACAGTTTGTAAGATAATAATTTAAATTGTTTAAATTGCAATTTGACAATACATATCTTGAGCATCGTTAATCGTAACATTATAGGCTGCCTTTTTATGAATGATTAATATTTTAACTTTCAACACAACTAAGTTATGAGTATGATAATTTTTATCGATTTTTCCAACTTTTCTCGGTGGCAAATACCCCTATAAGGACCTATAAACACTCATTTTGAAAGCATTTCAATTCTCTATAAATTTTCCATTATTTTTCTCAATACAACCCAAAAACATATAAAATCCATATTTTTGATAGTTTTTATTGTTTAAGTTAATAATTTCTACGAACTTGTTGTTAAAATCATTTAAAATATCACCTATGAACTAGATGATGAGATTGCATCCGTGGTTTTCCGTTGAATTTTATGTCCTAAAATCCCTTCAATTTTGCTCTATTGACTGATCCAATCCTAGCGTTGAAATATTCGCCAGAGAATAGGAATAACAGACCTCAAACTACAAAAGACGCTGTAAATAAAGAAATTTCATAAGAATAAAATGGAACCTGTATGGCACAGTAAGAAAAAGTTATTTAATACTTAAAGTAGAGCGAAAAGAACTTCTTCTCATGTTGCTTTTTCTAATGATAGATAATTTAAACGACAGCAAGATAGTGCAACTCACCTAATATGACATGTGACCTCAGTTTTCAGGATTTCTATATGCCCTTAATAATAATAGGAATGTGTAGAGCTCTATCGTTTTTTCCATTTCTGACTATGTTCTCATTATACTTCGATGATCCACAAATCCATTTTAATTTTAAAATCATTGGAGCAGTGTCTAAAAGCACAATGGAAGTTCATTTCATCCTTGATAGAGAACTCATTTCGTGACAGTTTTATCTGTTTCCAATATTGGAAACTCGTATCGGAATTTCAATTTATCATGCTCGTGATAATTTCTGCAGTTCCATACAATAAACAAAACTGTATAAATCACTTCAAAAGCAAACTTTTATCGGGAAGCAGTAAGCGTCGCCAACAATATTCAATTATATCGCTTTTCGTTTCCGAAAGCTAGCTAATAAATCTGCACAGAAAACGAAACCAGTTCAGCATGTTTACACCATGGACAATTTTTATTGCAACAATTTGACATTTTTCTGCGCTGGCAGCGAACTAAAGATATTTTTTTAGTTTTTGCGGTATAAACGGGTTCAATCGTCCGTGCCAAAATTTATGTTTCTTTTCGTCGAGTCTTAGTAGACAAATTCGGGAAGTTTCGATTTTAAATTTAAAACTCGGACTGGAGTAGGTACAGGAAAATAACGTTCGTTCAGGTTCGTACGAAAAATTTGTTTCTTTGGCTAAAATAGTTACTGAAGTATTCTTCTTTCCCTTTGAACGTAGTACATTTTTTGGGTTCTGTATATTTAATACACGGATACACTTAGAATCACTCCGGATTTCTCCTTATTTCATATCACAGCAATTTTTTCCTAAACTACTGGCCGGAAAAGGTTGAAATTTGGTATCACTATATAATTTGGTGACACGATCAGGAGTACATATCCTAAATAAACAAATTTTGATTTTAGGGGTACTTCTGGGGGGAAAAACTAAAAAAATCGACCGTTCCCCCGCTTATCTTCGAAATTGTAATTCCTAAAATTTTGAAAAAAAAATTAAAGATATAGGGCCTTACCTGCATGTTACCGGAAAAATAAGAAGAAAACTCTACTATTAATGTTGAGGACAAATTACAGAATTAAATGAAAAATACAAAATTAAAACTGTTTCTAACGCAACATGTAATATATCAAATGAAAGGGCTCATTATGGCGAAAACAAATATATTTTTAAAATAAATTATCTACAAGATATTAACAGAAATAGAAAAAAAAATTACCCAGTCCCCGCACCTTAACTCCGAAACCATAAGCTGTAAAATTTTGAAAAAAATTAAAGATAAAAGACCTCACCTGAATTTTACCGAAAAAAAAAGAGAAACCCCTAGTATTCATTTTGGGGGACAAATTACAGATTTAAATGGAAAATATAAAATTAAAATTGTTTCTAACGCATCATGTACTATATCCTATGAAAGGTCTCGTTACGGCAAAAACAAATATTTTTTTTGATATTTTTTAAATAAATTATTTAAAAGGTATTAATATAAAAAAATACCTATTTCCCCCACTTTATCTCCGAAACAAAAAGCCGTAAAATTAAAAAAAAAATAGAGATATAGGACCTCACCTGAATTTTCCCGGTAAAATAATGAGAAAGGCTTATTATAGAATGAAAAGAAAAATATAAAATTAAAATTGTTTCAAACGCATTACGTAATATATCAAATCAAAGTGCTCATTATGAAAAATCATCTTTTAATAATATTTTTAAAATAAATTGTTTAAAGGATATTATCAAAAATATAAGAAAATTACTCATTGCCCCGGTTTATATCCCATCTGTAAAAAAAATTAGTGTAGGTTTAAGTAGATATTAACATTACATAACCTTACTTGACCTTTACAGGAAAAATAAGGAGATACCTAGAATATTAATTTCGGGCGGAAATTTATAGAAGTATGTATGTATCTATGTAACGGAAATTTTCAACGTAATTTTCACCAACTTAAAGAAGTATGATTAATTTGAAAATTTGCATACGTGTCCAGGGCCGATGACAATACAAATCTTTAAGTTGAATTTTCCCATTGATTGTCTTTTTGTGACTGTTTTTGCCTCTATAACAAATTCGTCTATTAACGCTGCGTTTTTCATCTAGTTGGCATTTGTAGAACTTGGGGTAATGAAATGGCAAGGTTACGCAAACATGAAGTAAACTTGAATTTATTTACAAACGAAAAATTTTCTAAAATCAAAGTTTTCAATTATAAATACTATAGACATCGTTATGAGACTGATAACTTAGAAAATAATTATAGTTAAAAAAATTAAAAACACCCTTTAATAGCAAACTAAAAAGTAGAAAATAATTTTTAATTATGAACAGTTTAAACTGCAGCAGTAGAAAGTCGACCAATCAATCATAATTAATTACCTCAAAATAAAAATACAATTAATTTTTAGTTATTAGCAGAATGATTCGATTCATAGTAAAAAGCGTGGGGTGCTTGGCATATTAAATTTTACAATTATTCTATTGACGATATTTATGAGAGGCGAGCTATGGAAATAGCGTGTAATGCACTCACGCTTTTTTCTCTGAATCAAGTTATTCTGTCAATAACTTAAATTTTATTGTATTTTTATTTTGAGATAATTAATCATGATTGATTGTTCGACTTTCTACTGCTGAAATATAAACTGTTCAATATTAAAATCATTTTCCACTTTTTAGTTCGGTTTGCTATTAAAGTGTGTTTTTTATGTTTTTAAACAATAATTATTACAAAAACATTTACTAGTCTATTAGTTGTTATTTGACAGAGGAGTTACTTGTTTGTATAAAATACGATTACTTTTTTCTTGAGTATCCATGTCCAAAAATCAAAAAGTCCTATAAATAAATAAATAAATAATAGATTTTTTGTCCAACAGTATAACCATTTACAGGACAATTTTCATACAAGCTAATATCAATGTATTTTTAACCTAATTACAACAAGAAAATAAGTGAATGAGTTTATACAGTTAAAAGAGGTATATGAATGTAAGTATATATAAATGTGTAACTCATTAGCAGTTTTAACCTAACAACATATTTAAATAAAAGTTGCGATTGGATTTATGTAAAATATAGGATAATGAATTATGAAGAATGTCGCAATATTGATATAATTTAAGAACATAAAGTGCAGCGGAGAGTTAGTAAAGATATTGGTTCTTGCACCGTATAAGTAGAACGTGGGGAGTATAATCTGGGAATATGGAAACTGATTTGGCAGAGGAGATTAGGAGCATCTATGAAGTTGTGAAGTAACTATGACTATATTGCTGAACAGAGAATAGACAATCCTTTTAAACGGGGTATCACACGCTACTCCTTTTCATTTAAAATATTTTCGGGGTAGTAATTATTCCTAGGGGTTTGAAGGGGCAGGTGAATAATTTTATTGGAAAAGTGTAGTTTCACATATAAAAGTTACCTATTTCAGGATTTTTTATTTACACTCATAATTACGTAGAAAATTAATTTATGATTTACTTTAAGTCCTTTCTATAATATAGGTTTACGTAGTGTTTAGTGTTTCACGGATAGAAATATATGGTTGATTGTTCAATCAGGTGTAAGTACATCTGTTCGTTTGATAAAGAAACTTTTTTCGAAAGGTACCTTATTGTAGAATATCTGTTCCTAACTCTGAACTTGTACCTGACTCTTAACGCCTCATTAAAATTTAATCTCCCAGGTTTTTGGTCTCGTTTAATTCAGTTTAAAATACACATCATTAATTTATCTGGACAACAAAAGCAACTTGTTAATGCGTGTCTGTTCTGTTTGAAACACCTTTAGAGCTTATATAAAAATGCATAACGATCTTTGTACGTTGCCTTGCTGCAAAATATGTTTCATTTCTGCCCACTACCCAAGATTTTTTCTGTAGAACAAATAAGACATTTCTGGATTCGAAAATACCATAAATGTAATTAGTAATTTGCCGAAGTAAATGATATTGCATCAAAAAAACCCTTTGAGTATTACCAATGAATTCTTGTCTCTGTGCTGTTTCCGCAAAAGTTTAGAAGTATACGGCAAACATTTGATTCGTCGTTTATAAGCACTTCGAATTCAAAGCATTCACTGCATAGCGATACCCAATGGAAGTTTAGAATTCGTGGCATTTATTTCACTGAAAGAGACCACTAGAATATCGATTTTCGTCATCTGAACGAACACAATGCAGAGGGTTTTCGCGAATCTTCTTGATGGATAATAAGTATTGTTTGATTCCTTAAATAAAATCATTTGTATTTCGACGTTTAAAATATAGACCGGTATAAAAAATCATTTAAAATAACCTTTTTCTCAAGCAACTGAATAGCCTTTACTATTAGTTGGAAAGCACATCAGTCAATAGTCAATTGCAACGTCATAATAGGCTGTAGTATAACTATAATCACAAGAACTTTTAACTTATTTCAGGACCGTATTGGTATTTTTGGAATCTCTTTTCAGAAATTTAAATGTGATATTAAAAAGGTGTTTTAACTTTGAGAAGATAATTGTGATACATGATTTTGTAATTTATTTTAGCGTGCTTTCGTCATTTGCAATAACAAAAAAAAATATTTTAATCAATTCATCAAGGGGTGATACCTGTGGAACTATATCCTTATAATAAATAATCTTAGTGCAACTTTTAATTTCAACAGACACACATTTATATTACTAGCATAATATGGATTTATGTAATAGATTTAGCAAAATCGAATAACTAAACTCTACAATTTCAGTTAATAAAATGTACCTAATAAAAAAATCGTTCAATGTTTTTTGGAATAGTTATTAATAAATCAATCTATTTCATGGCTAACTACGTTAAAAGTGAAAATAAGAGAGAAAAGCATCCATAACTCCGTTATTTTTATGAATAACTATATCGGGTATTATATCGTTGAATAGCTCTAAAAATGTCCGATTTTTTGAGATTATAGCCATGGTTTCCGTTCAAAAAAAGATAAGTTTGTGTCATATCTCGAAAACGAGAGCTATCACGCAAGCGAGGACATGACAATCATATTCGGGATACAATTCCCTTCAATTTTGATATTTACACTTTTTTTATAAAATAAAAACAAAGGAGCTAGAGGGATTAGACTAAATCGACAGAATTTCGTTTTTTTCATAATATCTAGTAAGCCATGACTTTTTACAAAAATCCGAAAGTGTCCCCGTAAAACTGCAAATCTTTCCCAGTTTAACCATTGCTGTATCTCCGCTAGTTTCCGAGATCCCCATACTGATCATCAAAAAAACCTCACCCTGCATAAACGATTAAATATATTTTTAGAATTTCGGGTAAATGTTCCATTATCTAAGGAACCAATTAATGAAGTTGAGCGTATAGTAGCTCATTTTGTAAGTTTTTCATTTCACTTCAACATTGCTCATAGTAGCAAACACGGTTCCATGGGTAGATTTTGTGTAAAAAGTAAAAAACGAAGTTGTTACCAGTTTTTTGAAGCATTGCATCCATAAAAAATGTTGAATTTTATGTCAACTGGCCATGTTTTATCATTAGAAAAGTCTGTTTCCCCGTAAATGACCTGAGCTATCTGGAATCCTGAGTATAATAAGTAAAGTGTATTGCTTTGAAAATATTCAAAGGCGATACTGAAACTTTTAAAAACCTTGGTATCCCATATGTATGTTTAGGTTTCCTCCAATCTCAACTACTGAAGAGATTTTCGCTTGCATGATCGATGTAGAGCTCACTGACTTGTATTTCTAAGTATGTTGTTACTACAGTAATTAGATTGTACTGATATCTAACATCACGTGTCTGTGCATGTACTTTGACCGAGGTACCGTTATAACATTTTAGTATACACTGCCAGAATAGGAACTCTTCGAGAAATGCATTATCTGTAACAAAATCTTGCAAACAAACAAACTCTAAAAACCATTCAAGTTAACAATTCCAACAAAAAGGGGTATTATCGAAAATATGATTGATGTTAAAAATGATTTCGAATCCATTCCGGAATTGAAAATTATTACCGTACTAGAAACTGACGCAGAAATTTCGAGAATAATTATGAAGGCAATAGGGGATTGACGGACATCAAGAGACAAGTAGATACCATCCAGGCGATGATCTGTTCGGTTGGAATTATTGCTGTTGTAAATAAATCGAAGGTATTGTGATTTATTTTGGTGCGAATAAAGGTGTTTATTTTGAGATACAAAAAATTTAAGTAAACCCACGGGGTCCGTAATAATACATTTTATCTGCCAAAACCTAGAACTAAGTTCTCATGTCGATAATTGCTACTAAGTAAAATTAAACATACTTAATTCCTGCATATGTATGACAAAAAAATATTTTTCTGTTCTGGTAATCAGAAGTAGAATGTTTAAGTATTTGGTAATGGTTAATTTATATATTTGACCCGCTCACCGCCATTCAATTGAACAGCAATTCGCTTATACCATCATGTCAGTAACGGTTTATAGAGAATATAGGCCAAGATTATAACAGCGAACTCGTAGAAATAGACTTTTTAAATAATAAAAACCCGCTAAAGTACGAATTTCTTTGGTTTTTTGCTTATATAATCAAAAGTAATGAGGGAATCGTAATGTTGTCTACAGGAAAGATAAAGAAAATCAGAAATCCTTCTTAATGAGCTTTTATATATTTTGACTGGATCATTTTTTACGAAGAAAACTCGGAAAAAGTGGTCAATAGTGGATTTTTGTAAAAAAATTAACACAATTCACAGTTACTTCTATCAATCAGATGGGCTTGTGTCATTTTTCGAATCGCCAGCTTCATCTTGTGATTTGTTCTTTCTCCCTTCAGGAACCCAAATACATGATGCAACATCTTTTCGTGTGATACTTAGCTTGCTCTTCATCCATTTTGGCAATGGTTTCTTGAAGAAGTTGAATATCTTGTAACTCGAAACATTTTTTGAGATCATTGGAAGACTTTCAAACACATCAACCGGATCCAACCCACCAGGACCCAAACGTTTTTGTCTTTCTTCCTCTTCTGCGTCTTTTATTGCTTCATACATTTTTTCAGCTGCTCTTTTCCCAATTCTCGGCATAAACTGTTCCAATTCATCATCAAAGGCTTTCTTGTATTCGACTTCAGCTACTTGCATTTTGGAGAAGAAGGCATCAACACAGGCCATTGGATCATAATCTAGTTGTTTTGCAAGTTTTGTTACTTTCTGGTAAGTAACACTGGAATATTATTCATCGTCAAAACGATAGTTGATGATATTAAGTTTATATCGGTTCACGATATAAACACTATTGAGTAAGTAGTTTTTGAGGTATTGGAATTTAAATAATTTACCCTGATATTTTTCAGAACCCACCGTTTAACGCTACTCCTCCAATCGAGATATATTAGAGATAATTTGAAAGATCATAAATTCCACTTCAATTTGTCTTGGATTTTCGCTATAATGCCGGAAAATTGGTTTAAAATAATATTAAATATTGCTCTAAATGTACGAATATGCGACAGACGGCTCTAGGATTCTCTTGAGGTGGAGGCACAAGACGAAAATTATCGTAAATTGTATTATTATATGTTCTTTTCTCAGAAGTTTATTATGCTTTTATTTACATAACTACTCCCTGCCTATATCCTATGCCTATCTATTTTTCGACAGGGTTATTAAGTTCATGGTTATCATTATACAGTTTATTACCTATTTAGTTAATTAAATTACTTTTTCCACTGACGGGTTCCACCACTTTGAAGGAATCGGAGGAGAATTAAGGGTGGGTTGTTTAACCAAAATTCACAAGCAGTATTAATACATTTTAGGGCACTATAACAAAAATCCAAGATATACAAAGTGAAGTTCATTTTATGAGCTTTCAAAATATATTATACCAATCGCTATGGAATTTAAATTGCAATTCTGCAAGATCTATTTAATGTACCCTATCGATCGTCAGCGTTATTACTCTTAACGTTATAAGCTATCATTAGGAGGCACATTAAGGGTCCAGCTGTTGTTAGAACCAAGTTATGATTTTTTTAAAACACTCGCTTTATTTGTTTCCTGAATGATATTTGTGGCATATTTTTCAATGTGAACATGCTTGGGACCTTGGTCATAAAATACAGTTTCAAAATTCAGTTATATTACACAAAGAACACAACACCAAAAGAAAACTAAAAGAGTCTGCTTTAATTTTGTTAAATGAAAGCGATTGTATCGCTACTACCTCCGTAGAATTCAGTCGTTTCTGGTAGCCGATGGGTAAGGAAGAAATTGCTATATATATATAATAGTTCATAAGGTTTTTCCTAGGTTTTCCCTTATAGTTTTAATGGGATCACTGAATCAACAAAATTCTTTGGTCGCATTTTTGGCGAATGCACTATCTTATAACAAAGTCGCATCTAGGAGCGCCACATAAAATTCTGAAGATCCCCCTTTCAAATTCTTCCAATTTGAAAGAAACTTTATGATTATATGAACTTTAGGAGTTTCTGTGCTGCCCTGTATATTACAAATAAAATTCTCTTAGTTACGTCAGAAATCAAATAATACATATTATCAAATATTTTAATTTACATCTTAGAATTGTGTCTTTTATATACAAGTTTCTTAACCATTGACAACGGGGTCTGACCTAGACCCCGAAATGTTTGGAATACACAGCAATTTTCTTAACTGTGGTGTTATTTCCCAAGAAGTACTTAGACACTCGCTTTATACCGTTTTTTCAGCTTTTCTTTATGAAAAATGTTGCTATCAAAATGTATGAGAACTCATTTTGAAGATTTTGTGATTCTCTACAATTTTTCTATTAATGGCATTATGAATGGATCATTACTTTTTACACTATAAGCAAAAAACGAAAAAAAAAACATATATTTTTTGGGGTTTTTAAGACTCAAATAATTTACTTCTACGAGTTTGCTAGGAGTTATGTCAATTATGACTGATAAACTATTATTTACGTGAAGGCGTATGCGGTTGCTGTTGAATTTAATGTCACCTTAAATTCTTTATTGACTGGTGTAGTTGTTTGGAGACACTGGGTCTGAATTATAATTTCCGACCCACAATTAATTCATATAATACGACTATTTTTAGAACTTTAGAGCTCTTTGGCTCTTTATAAGAGAAAATATTAAAATGTAATGAAAATATTTGAAATTCGAGTAGCAGAACCAGCCATTAAATAGATAATAACTAATTGAACTCATTAAAAATATTGGTCCTCTTCAAAAAATTTCCCAGCTTTTCAAACAATACTCCCCACTAAAGTTACGCGGGAACAAAATCAATAATAACATTAACAAACCAGATATTTTCATTAAAATGCAGCATTAACATAAAACACTCTCTGTACTTGACATAAGTAGAAGTCCATTCACTTCCACGATGCATCCTTTTATGCAAATCGTTTTCGGTAGTTGAACACTAGCAGCTAGCAGCTAGTGGCGCAATGCGGTGGGTTTATATAGCAAATTCCGGCCGCTAAGCCACGATGCCAGCAATTTATCCTCTAATTTTGTTCCGTTTGATGAGATTAATGTAAATTATGAGCATATGAATTTGAGAATATTGGGACGTCCGGATGAATTATCGCAACAGTTTTTGCTTCACCATAAAATTTCATTAACTGTAGCCATGGAAATAATTTTATCTAATTTGAGCAGAAAATGTTAAATATTACCATTAAATAAAGTTTTATGACGATATATTATTGCTAACAATGAATGCTATGGACCCAGAATAGACCCACTCGAGGGGGGGTGGCCCAAAAATATATATACTCATATATGAGGTACGTATGTAGTCTTGGGATATAGAGGTCAGGTGTAAATTAAAACACTTTAATCATTAGATTACAACGTTTCGAGGCTGAATATTAAATAATAATTTACTCCTTCATCAGGTAATGTGATTATATTCCTTTTAACACCGTGAAGTTACAGTGCACAGATACTATAACTATGTCCCATTCAAACTTCAAACGATAAAATAATTTCTTATCACATTAAAATACTATATAGTACAATAACCTTTAAAAATTGCCAGTGATGGTGACAACACAAGTTGTAATGAAACAACATAAACACAGGCCATATGATTAAGTAATATAAATAGTCCTCAATAGTTTTTAACCGACTTCCTAAAAAGAGAAGGTTATCAATTCGTCGCGTATTTTTTTTTTTTGCTTTTTTTTTGTATGTATGTTACCTGATTTCTTCTCCTGTAGTGCACCGTTTTGAATGAATATGGTCTTGTTTAATAGAGTATATATCCGCATAGGAGAAACTTCAAATTTTGGAAAAGAATTCTATTAGTAAAGTGATAAAATTTGTGAATTAACACATGCGTGCATGGTAATCGACCAATATCCCTAATATTTTAGTCGATTTTCGATAACTCCTTATGGATATGTATAGTTTTTTAGCGTTTAATCTATTAAGGAAGATCCTTAGGTGATCTCATATACTTTTCTGCGCCGTGCAACTTGCAGTATTGCAGAAAATTGCCGAAAATTCCAAAATTCTTATCAAAATTTCATCGAAATGACATAACGGACATTTCCTCGTAAAGATTTTAATTCCAACGTAATAGTGCGGTAATTTTAGGCACTTGGAGTTTTAATTGCGAATTTGAAAATTTTTTATGTACATCTCAAGCATGTAGGTAGTAAAGCATAATATTTTCTGCTCCTATAATCGATGAGTACCGAGCTCATTTTGTTTGTTTACCAGGCAAATACCTATTTAAATGCAAATAGACAGGGTGTTTAGTTATAGGAAACAAAATCACAAAGTAAAGTGATAGGAGTTGCATTTATATGAAGATTGAAATATAGGACGGACTAGAATGATAGTGGTCCGTAGGCAGCCGTATATACAGGATGGTTAGAATATAGGGTGGACTAGACGTTTGGTGGTATAAAAATGATGGAAAAAATGTGAATTTAAAATTATATAGGGTGATTAAAAAACGGTTATATGATGTGGACATAAGAAATCATATACAAGATGGTTGCTGGAGTTGAATTATATTTATACAGTGTGATTAAAAATTATTTCTTATAGCCCTTAAGAAGTGGCATAAAGTGTGGAGAGGAATTAATGTTACACAGAGCGATAATTTAATATGTTAAAAATGAAATAATTTATGGGGTAGCCCACAAGGAGTTATGTACTATGATTGAAATATAGGACAGATTTGACTCCGTAAATATGGGATGGATTCTACTCCATCCCATAGTTTACAGAAGGCAGCTAACAAATTTATGCTTGTGCGTGGGCAGTCGTATGTAAAGATTTGTTGGTACATAGGTTGAAGTGGAATTATCTATAGTTATACAGGGTTGTGAAAAAAATTTGAAAAAAGGTTACATGGCACAGTCCATAAGGCATAAATATATTTTGGGCTTATTAAGTCAACGCGCACTAGTACATTTTGTTCGTAAAGATTTACCTGTCAATTTAAATGAGAAAGTATCATTGTGTAATGTTGAGACTTTCGATGTTACCTGGTTCTGTCTATTAAGGTTATACAAACAAAATAAAAAATAAAGAATGAAAACTACCTGAGTTCAAAAAAAAAACTAAAAACTTGAAAATAAAACATTTAAAAAAATATAACCGTCTTCTACCTATAACTAAAAAGCTAAACATAATTATAAGAAAATACAACTCTAGCAAATAAAGAAGACATTAAATGTTGTTAGGTACCTACCCAGGAAGTAAAAAAATGTAAATATTAAAAAGTGCTCATTCTGCACAAATTAATTACCTACCAATCTAGTATATTTTGAAGCCGGTGCCAAGCAAATCTAAAATCCTTCATTGCGTACTTATCTGCTAATTCATCAAACTTGATTGTTGCTTGGCACCGACTTCAAAAATATATTTATGCCTTATGAACCACGCCATGTAACCTTTGTTCAACTTTTTTTTTTGACAACTCTGTATAACTGTAGATAATTCCACTCCACCCTATATACCAACTATCCTGTACATACGACTGCCCAAGTACAAGCATAAATTTGTTAGCTGCCATCTGTAAATTATAGGAGAGTAGAATCCGTCCCATATTTACGGAGTCAAATCTGACCTATATTTCAACTATCGTATGTAACTCCTTGTGAGCTACTCCATAAATATTTTTAATTTTTAACATTTTATATTATTGCCCTGTGTAACATTAATTCCTCTCCACACTTTATGCAATTTATTATGGGCTATAAAATAATTTTTTTTAAATCACACTGTATAAATATACTTCAACTCCAGCATATATTTCAGCACCTTTTATTTACTTTATTTTTATTTTATTTGTTTACGTCCACATCATATAACAACTTATTAATCACCCTATCTAATTTCAATTCCACATTTTTTCCAACAGTTTTATACCACCAAACGTCAACTCTACCCTATATTCCAACCATCCTGTATATATGACTGCTTATGGACCTCTATCATTCTACTCCGTCCTATATTTCAAGAATCAGATAAATACTACTCCTTCTATCACTTTACCTTGTGATTTTGTTTGCTATAACTAAACACCACGTGTATAAACGCACCAAATAGCAGTTTAGAGTTTGACATGTGTTGTCACTGAATTTTCTATTAGGCCGGCACTGTCTTCGCAAAATGAAAAAAAATTCATTTAAATAGGTATTTGCCTGGTATAGAAACAAAACAAGCTTGATTCTCATTGATTTAAGAAGCCGAAAATACTAAGCTTTACTACATATATGCTTGAGATGTACAAAGAAAATTTTCAAATTTGCAATTAAAACTTCCAGTGCCTACAATTCCCGCACTATTACGTTGGAATTAAAATATTTATGAGGAAATGTTCGTTATGTCATTTTGATGAAATTTTTGATAAGAATTTTGTAATTTTCGCCGATTTTCTGTAAAACTGCAGTTTCACGTCGCAGAAAAGTATATGAGATCACCTAGGGATCTTCCTTAAGAGATTGAACGTTAATAAAACTATACACATCCATCAGGAGTTTTCGAAAAATCGACCAATATGTTAGGGATATTGGTCGATTTCCATGCACGTATGTGTTCATTCACAAATTTCATCACTTTACCAATAGAATTCTTTTCCAAAATTTGAAGTTTCACCAATCAGGATATATTATCTATAAAACGAGACCATATTTATTTAAAACGGTTCACCACAGGAGAAGAAATCAGGTAACATACATAAAAAAAAAATACGGGACGAATTGATCACCTCGTCCTTTTTGGAAGTCGGTTAAAAAAAAGTATAAATGAAAAAATATGCACCAAACTTTACTATATTTTAATCATTTCTTCCTTACTATAGCATCTACGTTTTACCAAAACAATAATAATTTTAAACATCTCCTTCTGGGTATTGCGACTTCTTTATTAGTGAATATAATTTCTGAACAAAAGAACTTTTGTCGACATGTTTTTTATCAAATTTTATTTCTCAGTTACCTCACCAAGCGTGTTATTAAGGCACAGTCGAAGTTGCCGGCAATTCAGATATTATTATTCTTTATATTGCGGCAGCAAACACAAATGTATCGAAACAGATTTGTAACTCGCACGGCGAGCAAGAAATAATGGATTAAATGATACGTAAACATTGTAAGCACGTATACGCTATTGATTTATGTTTCACAAAACGATATAAAATGTTGACGAGGCAATCTATACAATAAAGAAAGCGTTACTATTCGTCCGCCGATCGAGGTAGCAATCAACAAAAATTGTTGTAGTCTGTGATTTGTTTTATAACTATTAATTTGTTCGCCAATGACAAGAAAATTTATGGATAAAGATACGTAGGACGAATGATATTTAGGGTGTTGTACTTAATTATTTCGTTAAATTAGTTTACATTCTTCATTTTGTGAAAGTCTAGTCAACCGTAAAGGAATAGGGAACATTAACTTTAGATTCTCAAGAGAAAAACGTGTTTCAGAGTTTTATATACATACTCAGTTCTGATGAAAAATTTAAGAAGAAATTTTCGTTTACAATAAGATCGACGAAGGCACTTTAACCAGTTACAAAAAAATGTTAGAAATTGTCAATTATTTTAAGAATGTCTAAAATTGCATTAAGGCCATCAGCGTCAAACCCCCAAAATGTTGTAAACATAATAAAGCTAAAAATGTTTAAAATACCAAATTTCAAAAAAAAAATTATATGATAAAATTCAAATCACATTCAAATCAAGATAATCAGTATTCTACACTTTATCTTTACCAGAATATAATAAAGCAAGTGTCTTAATATTAAGTTTGGGGGGCATATTATAATATTAAATGAAAAATCAAAATATAAAATGTATTCAAACGAAACGTTTAATATATCAAATGATAGGGCTCATTATCGGGAGTACATTTTTTTTCATATTTTTAAAATAGTTCATTTGAAAAACCATTAACCCTAAAATTAAAAAAATTGGATTATGGGACAAATTATAAAATTAAAGGAAACATAAAACTTAAATTTATTCAAGTGTTTTCTGAAATATGTCAAACGAATGGGCTCATTAAGAGAAATATAGATATATGTTTTTCAAATTTTTTACATAATTCGTCTAAAAAATACCGGATAAAATATACCAAAAATGGCACATTCTTTCCCCTTTATCTGCTAAACTACTAATCTTAATACTAAAAATATAAGACTTCACTCAAAGAATTGCTAAAATCTTAATATTAGTATAGGGAGCAAAATTATCATTAAAAGAGAAATAAAAAAAATTCAAAAATTTCCACGTTTTACATTATGTATCAAATGAAAGGCCTTCGTTACAAGGAATACAAATAAAATTGCATCAAAAACATCATGTAATATATTAAATCAAATGGTTTATTATTAGTAATGCAAATATGTATATTTTCTAAATAATTTATTTTTATTTCCACCATCCCTCAGAAAATGTTGAGCTTAAATTTGGTGAATTTATGGGCCCAGTCAAATTACAGAAATAATTTTACTAAATTCATAATATTAATTTTTGGGGCAAATATTGAACTGATAATAAAACATGATTTTTATTTGAAAACATCAAGTAACAAGTAAAATGAAAGACATCGCCATGAAAAGTACCAATTCGAATAACTTGGATTTTTAAAATAATTTGTTAAAAGGTAATAAGGAAAAATTTTATAACTATTTCTCCCCATAAATATAGAAACTACTGAAACTAAAATTTGAAAAAATCTTAATAGTGGAAAGCAAATTAGGGAATTAAATAAATATATAAAAAATATCAGAATGTAGTAAACTGAAATGGCTGGTTGTGAGAAATAAACGGGTATAATTTTAGTACTGTCAATTTAATAGGTATTTAGTTTCAAACGTAAATTTTCAAGGTATATAAACAGCCTATGGATTCAGATCACCATAACGAAAGAGCAACTAGCCTTGCTCATTGTTTTCTTTAACTGACTTCTAAAAAGGAGGAGGTTATCGATTCTTCGTTTTTTTTTGTATGTATGTTAGCTGATTTCTTCTGCTGTGGTGAACCGTTTTGAATAAATATGGTCTTGGTATGGTATGGTATTGGTGAAACTTCAGATTTTGGAAACGAATTCTATTGGTAAAGTGATGAAATTTGTGAATGAACACATGCGTGCATGGAAATCGACCAATATCCCTAACATATTGGTCGATTTTTCGAAAACTCTTTATGGATATGTATAGTTTCTCAAAGTTTAATCTGTTAACGAAGATCCCTAGGTGATCTCATATACTTTTCTGCGACGTGCAACTTGCAGTTTTGCAGAAAATCGCCGAAAATTCCAAAATTCTTATCAAAAATTTCATCGAAATGACATAACGGACATTTCTTCATAAATATTTTAATTCCAACGTAATAGTGCGGGAATTTTAGACACTGAAAGTTTTAAATGCGAATTTTAAAATTTTCTGTGTACATCTCAAGCATATAGATAGTAAAGCATAGTATTTACCGCTCCTTAAATCAATGAATACCAAGCTCGTTTTGTTTATATACCAGGCAAATACCTATTTAAATGAAAGATTTTCCATTTTGCGAAGACGGTGCTTTTGGTTGTCACATTCTCCCGGCCTAATAGAAAATTTAATGACAACACATGTCAAACTCTAAACTGCTATTTGGTGCGTTTATACACAGGGTGTTTAGTTATAGCAAACAAAATCACAAAGTAAAGTGATGATTGAAATATAGGTTAGGCCGTTTAGCCGTATGTACAGGATGGTTGGAATATATGGTGGAGTGGACGTTTGGTGCTATAAAAATGTTAAAAAAAATGTGAAATTAAAATTATATAGGGTGATTAATATTTTGTTATATGATGTGGACGTAAATAAATCATATTCAGGGTGGTTGAAATATATGCTGGAGTTGAATTCTATTTATACAGTGTGATTAAAAAAATATTTATTTTATAGCCCATAAGAAGTTGCATAAAGTGTGGAGAGGAATTAATGTTACACAGGGCGATAATATAAAATTTTAAAACTGAAATAATTTATGGGGTAGCCCACAAGGAGTTATATAATATAAATGAAATATAGGACAGATTTGAATCCGTAAATATGGGATGGATTCTACTCCGTCCTATAGTTTACAGAAGGCAGCTAACAAATTTATGCTTGTCCGTGGGCAGTCTTATGTAAACGATGTTTGGTACATAGGGTGGAGTGCAATTATGTATAGTTATACAGAGTTGTCAAAAAAAGTTGAAAAAAGGTTACATGGAGTGGTCCATAAGGCATTAATATAGTTTGGGCATATTAAGTCAACGCACACTAGTACATTTTGTTCGTAAACATTTACCTGTCAATTTAAATAAAAATGTCTCATCCTGTAATGTTGAGGCTTTCGATGTTTCCTGGTCCGGTCTATTAAGGTTATACATACAAAATAAAAAATAAAGAATGAAAACTACCTGAGTTCAAAAAAAACTAAAAAGTTGAAAATAAAACATTTTAAAAAAATATAACCGACTTCCACCTTTAACTAAAAAGCTAAAAATAATTATAACAAAATACAACTCTAGCAAATAAATGACACATTCAATGTTGTTAGGTACCTACCCAGGAATTAAAAAATGTAAACATTAAAAGGTGCTCATTTGGTACAAATTAATTGCCTATCAATCTAGTATATTTTTGAAGTCAGTGCCAAGCAACAATGAAGTTTGATGAAGTAGTAGATAAGTACGCAATGAAGGATTTTAGATTTGCATGGCACCGACTTCAAAAATATACTAGATTGGTAGGTAATTAATTTGTACAGAAAAGAGCAGCTTTTAGTGTTAACATTTTTTACTTCCTGGGTAGATACCTACCAACATTGAATGTGTTATTTATTTGCTAGAGTTGTATTTTGTTATAATTATTTTTAACTTTTTAGTTATAGGTGGAATTCGGTTATATTTAAAAAAAATGTTTTTTTTCATTTCAAAAATACACTAGGCCACAATATATACATTCCAATCATCGTTCGTATTCTCACTGGTATTATATACTGACTTAATAAAGTATCAATCTGAAATTGAAAGTTTGCCTTTTCTGTCGGTATTATTTATACCTTAGTAAAATTGACAGATTAATCTAATTTTCAAATTAAACTTTATATGTTGTTAATTATATTAATTAAATTTTTGTTCATAGTAAAGTGTCGCTAAATAACATAACAAGAAGCTAGAATATGTCAAAATAATTATCAGAAAACAAATAAGAACAGAGGAGTATTTCCTTAAGTTAGTGGGTTGGAAAAAAACTCTCCAAATTTATTTTAATGATAAAGACGTCAATATATGTTATGTGTACCTTCAGTAAAGTACCCTCACTTCAACACTGAACATTAACTAATGAGTTTATTTCTTTTTCATTGAACTAAGCAAGCATTTTTTTTGTTTCAGGCGTGAAAATGATGCTTCAGTAGCAAATTGAATAGTAAGTATTAGTTTATTATTTTCAAATAAGAAGGAACAGCTAATTATATATATATATATATATATATATATATATATATATATATATATATTTGTATTTACAATGTTTTTGGGTATATTTATTTCATTTGAACACAGCCAGTGTCTTTTAAAATACTGTTTAAAGTCCAAATCATAACATTTTGAGCATAAAGTGTTGGCTGAATTGGACAATGAATGTTTTTGTATTTTAAAATAGACATTCTGTTCAAGGTAAAGATGCTCTGTGTGTTACCCAGAGCAACTTTATCTTTTCATAGTATACAATACAGTCGATTTTCGCCTTCTGTCCCTCTATACGCTTAAATCTTTTAAACTATGCAACCGATATTATAGCGGTTTTCATCAAAAGATAGTATTTCAATATGAAGGTTTATAAATCTAGTACATTTTTTTTGTGTTAATTTGTTTAAATATGAGAATAATTTTTCTTCACTGCTATACTCGCTCAGTACATCAGTAAGTACATTAAAAACTGTCGTGCCAATAAAATAGCACAAGATGCAATGATCCCTTAGTATATTTTCTATATACTAAAATTTTGCAATTTACATTTTCCTTAAATATTTTAAAGCCATTGACAACGAAGTCAGAATCGACTTTGAAACGTTTGGTATTTTCTTTCAATATACAGATTTTTTAATTCAATTGTGGTGCTATTCCCAAGAAAAGTTAAATATAAGCTTGCATAAGTTTTGATCTAGGGGGTGAAATGAACGTAATTCTCACTTTTCATAAAAATGGTTTTACTGGCATAACTTTTCCAGGTTCGGACTTTTTTTCTCCCTAGTCACTGTAGTATGAACTCCTTATGCTTATGGGGTACCCTATAAAATTACTTTTTCTGGCTTTTCTTCTAACTCAACTATAATTCCATTTGACGCTATGGACCATCTAACATATTTTGAAAGACCTTGTATAATTATGATTTTACACCACAAATTCACATTATATGCATCAAATTAACATGCGAAATGTCTTGCTATAAAAATGTAATGCTAGGAAAATATAACGGCGGCATAAAATAGTTACATGTCCGGAACATACAAATACAATATTATAATTCCAGTACATCCTATATTGCAACCACCCTGTAAATGCAAATGCTAATAAGCTACGCTATAGGTATAACATTTTATTAACATTTTTTAGCGGTCCTGCATAATAATACTTTTACTCAGCCCTGTATGTCAGCTGTTATTAATTTCCAACTGCTTATGGGGTACCCTATAAATTTTTTTTCTGGCTTTTTTTCTTACTATACTATAATTCCATTTGACGCTATATATATTTTAACCATATCCTACATAGCAAGTCTTATGAACCTTCTCACATATTTTGAAACACCCTGTATAATTATAATTTTACACCACCAATTCATATTATATGCACCAAATTAACATGCGAAATCATGAGATCTTCCTCATCCAAAAATTGCCTATCGTGCTAATTTTTTCACCTTGAAAACTTGAAATGTCTAGGTATAAAAATGTAATGCAAGGAAAATATGACGGAGGCACACTATAGTTACATGTTCGGAACATATAAACACAATTTTTATTGAAAGAATGTTTAAAAAAAGTTTGATTCTCAAATAGGTCACCATATATCCCTGTATAGGCCTTTTCATTTTCAGTGCGCATGCGTTCGCATCAGCCATTTTTTTCGTACTGTTATTTGTAAACAAACGTGTTAAAGTGCCCACGTTCTAAAACTTAAAATTAATAAATACTATTATAAATGTGTTTATGATTTAAAAAAGTAATAAAAGTAAAGTAGTAAGTGTCAGGATTCAATACAGCAATTTTGCTGTAAACTATAATTATGTTGTCTGTACGAAAAGGTACAACAAAGCGGTGTTGTTATGGAGTATGCAAAAGTGATACACGGTATAAATCTTTTAAAACAAATACCTATTATTTTATAAACTTTCCAAAGCCTTGCCTGGAATATCGCAAGAAAGTAATTAAGTCATCCAAAAAAATACATATTAAAACATGTCAAAAATGTTCTAAATGTGATTCGTGGGTGAAAAAATGTGGCCGAAGTGACAGAGGATTTAAATCTATTGATGATGTTACTAAGGACACTTATATTTGTTCATTGCATTTTTCTGGAGAAAGTGGTCCAAGTGAACAAAATCCTGATCCTTTATCAACATTTGGATCGACAGGTATATTATTTCTTATACCAATTTTTACCCTGAAAATAATATTTAATATTTTATATTCAACATACTTATTTTTTATTGAATACATCTTCGATTTAATTAATTATAAGATATAACTAATGACAATTATTGAATTTAGCTTGCATATATGAACATTATTTTAGTCTTAGAATTTTCAACTCCTTTTTAAATGTCATGTTGATTTTATAAATATTTTATTATGACATTAGTTATATTTGTCAATTTTTATATTAATTAAGGTGCTTTTACATGCAAATTCGAATGAAATCATGATTTTTATTTATTTTTTCTGATTTTTTACAAGAGTAAATACAAGTATTGATACCTAACCTCTCAACCAGCACACTTTTTTTTCCTTGCTGTGAACGTCCTTGACATTTTAACCATCTTTTTAATTGCTCACAGCTATGTGCTTCCACAGAGTTATAAATAAGTGAAGCACCATCAATTAATTCTTCAAGTAATTTATTATTTGGCAGAGATATTATTGCATTCCCAGCCATTGTTAACTAAAACAGTACGAAACTTTTAAATTACGGCTATTTCAAAATGGCTGCAGCACTTGCGCAATCACCTGATGAAAAGGCCTATTAATAGAATTTTTACAACAGGAGTCACTCTTACGTAGGTTACCAAATCACCCTGTTTTGAACGCCTTGAAATTACAAAGTCGCCGCCTTGATTGTCATAAACTGTCAATAAATTTTTTAATAATTTAATTTCTCAGTAAAATGATTTTTCTCAAAGATGAGACCCTCACCAATCGATTTCTATCTATCGAAACTTCCAAATGGGAAAATTTCATCGAAATCGTTAGAGCCGTTTTCTAAAACTCAATTACAAATATATATATATATATATATATATATATATATATATATATATATATATATATATATTTATTTATTTATTTGAATTTCTGAAATTATTTCATGAATAAATTTCGCTAATATATTTCGTTCTGATGTCAATCCTTTAAATATTTCGAATTGAATATTCAAAATTCCTTTCTCGTAATTGTTGGCCAAGAAAATACATTGAGGAAAATTTCTAGCATAAAATAATCATAAAAGCTGAACTGCGTTTAAAATTTTATTCGCCTTTCATGAAGGAACTTTTGATTGCTCCTTAATTGTGTGTAATTGAATCAAGCTATGTCAAGTTCTGCAATTTATCTTCCAGAAAGTGTAATCAATACTTCATTAAAAGTCTTGAAAATAAAGCCCGGTGGCAGGTTTATCAGAGAAAGGGATTTGCGTTTCCTGATTATTTCGAGTGGAAATTAAAAAATAAAATTCGCATGAGCGAGGTACAGTAACAGGAAAAGATATTTATACTTGGTTTTCAGGAAAAATCCTGTTTAGTTCATGTTTATATATGTATAATGTATATATGTCAATATTACAGTTTGTAGTAAATGCAGGGAATCTTTAGGAATGCAAATTAGGAATACTGACGAGGCATAATATAAATCTTGATTTCTTTGGGAATAACACCACATAAACTTCAAAGCCTGTATATTTCAAATAAATTTTGGAAAGAGGTCATCACGAGCTTTGAAATGATATACAAGTCCAAGTACTGCTGTGATTATGCCTGAAGCTCATAATGAAACAGGCGAAACCTGCCTGTCATTATTTGACTTGTCCACTTACATTACTATTTAATATTTAAGCACTTCTTGAGAAATAACTCCACATTTATGAAAATTGCTGTGTATGCCAAACGTTTCGGAGTCTAGGTGAGACCCCGTTGTCAATGGTTAAGGAACTACGATAAAATAGGCACAATTCTAAGATGTAAAATTAAAATATTTGACAATATGTATTATTTGATTTCTGACGTCAGAAAGATAACTGCTTTAAACCACAATAATATGTAGAAAATTGCAAAATTTCATTAATCTATTATTATTGAAACTTTTGAAATAATTGGAAATTTTTTTTTGTATTTCTATTTATTTTTTTAGAACAGTTTTTTTGCACGGCTATATTATATAACAATTGTATTTAACAATATCATGTCGAAAAAAAAAGTTGTCGTACAGGATCAAATGACCATTCAGCTTTATAAATCAAGCTTTCGATGAAATTGAGAAAAAATATTGATATACATTTAAATGAACATTAATTTTTTGACGGCATTAATTGTAATAGTACTTTTGATTCCTAGATAATGTTTTGGAACCGAAGCCGTACTTTTTCAAATCAGCCCCCGTACCACGGAAAGGGAGAAGGTTGCACCCCGGATTTCTTCCACTCGCCGCATGATTTTTTGTAGGGCGTTGAGTAATTATGGATTAGAAAAGGTATTGAACCGCTGCCGTACAAATTCAGATGACCAAATTTAACTTAAAAAAACGGAGGAAAAACAATAATTTTTACGACTTTGTGGCGCACAACTTTTGTACGGCACTGCGCGTTTTCTCATTATTTTTCATGGATCTATTGATGGTAAGAATGCCGTACAAAAACACATGAACAAAATGTACTCACTCTGTACTTTTGAATTCCCCTCTACTAAGTTGGATAGCTTACAAGTGACGGTATAGTTCTGAATCTTATTATTTTGTGCCCTTATATCATTCTATATAGGTCTTCTTTTGGTTCAAATAACCCATCACATGTCTATAGTCCAATTGTCGTCCTTATGTATGTATTAATCAATTATTTCGAGTTGTCCTCAATATCCTCTGAAGGTTCGGTGAGCTAAAGAAAGCAGATTTGCAGATTGCAGGGTATTTAACAAACACAACAACGTGTAATTTTCCGATCAAAATCCGTTTTTAAATAGCCATTAAGTGAGGTGAGGTTTTAATGAATGGCTAGGAATCATAAATTGTAAATCATTGTAAATTCCTGTCTAAGTTTTAAAGGAAACGCAGAATCCTTATGGGAAATGCTCTCAAATTGAAGAGTAGATCAAAAGTGCTCATGAATACAAAATACAGCCTCTAAAGGTGAGGTAGTCCAGAATCCTTATGAGAAATAACTTTCGGCCAAATTTTTTCAAATTCGAATAGGTGGTAGCTCTTTAAGAGTGGATCAAAAGTGCTTACAATAGTATAGGATCTTGAGCCCTTGACGTGGTCCAGAATCCTTAAGGAAAATGGTGCAACCATCCTGTATGTGCTGCTTTTTATTTGTCATCCAATATAACAAATTTAAACACCTAACTACACCTTTACTCCACCCTATATTTCAGCTATGTAACTGCTTATGGTCTACGCTATATAACAATTATTTCTGAAAAATTTTGAGCCACCTTGTAAAGTATAATTTCTCTCTACCGTGTATTTTAACCACCCTTTATATGCAACTTTTTCTAACATCGTCTTAAATTCACTCTGTAATTATAATGTTGCTTCGCCCATATTTTAGGTATTCCACATATTATGATGGTCTATCCTATATAACAAAATTTTTTAAAACATTTTAGATCCACGCTGTAAAACTATTCCATTCTGCTCTCGATCTCAATCCCCTTGTAGATACAACTACCCAATATAACATTTTTTGTACCACTCTGTATAACTATAAATCCACCAATCCCCAACAAATTTCTCCTAAATTGCAACTACTTATTGGCCACCATATATAACAGTGTTATTCAACTTTTTTTTGAATGACCTTGTACAATTATAACTCTGCCACCCAGTATACTTAGAACTCTACTCCACACTATACAACTATCCTGTATATGAAACAGCTTATAGATCATAACATTTCTTTGTAATATTTTTTTAACCCATCTGTATAACTGTAATTATACTCCGCCACATATTTCAACCATCCTATTTAAATTTCAACAACACTTTATAAACAACTGCTTCTAACATTTTTTCAACCCATTTCATAACTATAATATAATATCCTAATTACTTACGTAATACATTTTTCTAAGATTTTTATAAATATAATTCTTTTTACCCTATTTCAACCACATTTTATATGCAACTATTTATGAGCCAAAGAATATAACATTTTTTTATCCACCCTCTATAAATATAATTTTTTCTCCGTCCTTTTTTCAACTACCTGGTATATGCAACTATTTATGGCCCACCAAGTTCAACTCTTATGCTTATGCTTTGTATATACAACTGTTTATGGTCTACTCTATATAACAATTTTTTTTTTAACTTTTTTAATCCATCCTAACGGAAATGAGGTGGAACCACTCGCGAGTCAATATAAAAACACAGTTTTGCACCCTAACACGAAACTTTTATTTAAACCCTCACCCAAACTGCAACTGCTTATTGGCCACCCTATATAACAATTTTATTCAAAAATATTTTCAACCGCTTTATATAACTAACTCTACTTCCATCTACATTAAAACCATCCTCTATACACCGCTGCCAATTAGTCAAACACTACAACTTATTTTTGAACCACCCTGTAAAACCATAATTTTACTATACAAAATATTTCAACCATCCTGTATGTGCATTTGCTTAGGGGCAACTAAATATAAAAATTTTAAAGATTCTAATTACACTGTATGAACTATAATTTTACTTCGATCCATGTTTCAGATATTGCATATATACGACAGCTCATGTTCTATCCTACAAAAAAATTATCCAACCTGTTTGACTATAAATCTACTTCACCCACTATTTCAATCACTTTGTATTTGCAACTACTTATCGGCCACCCAGTATAACATTTTTTCTACCACCCTGTATAACTATAAATCCATCAATGCCAAATATATTTCACTAAAACCGCAACTGCTTATGGGGCACCGAAAATAACAATTTTGTTCAACATGTTTTAGAATCACCATGTATGTATTACAACTACCCTGTATATGCTACTACTTATCGGTCAACCAATATAACATTTTTTAAATAATTATTATAACACTTCTTCACCGTATGTTTCAACTATCTTATCTTTGCAACTTATTATGAACTACGCTATTTCACATTTTTTCCTTATATTTTTTCAAGATATATTAAAGTATAATTTCTCTCCACACTTCATTTACAACTTTTTCTAACCTTGTTTGAATTACACTTTAAAACTATAACTTTACTGCGCAACATACTTCAGGTACTCTATATAGGCAAGTGCTATATAACAAAATTTTTCTAGCATTTTTTACCAACCATGTATAACTCTAACTGTAAGCCACCCTATATTTCAACAACCATTTATATGCAACTACTTATTTGCCACCAAATATAACATTTTTGTACGACCCTGTATCCTTAGAATCCCACCCCACCCTATATTTCAACCATCCGGTAAATGGAGCAGCTTGTAGATCATACAATTACTTTACAATATTTTTAAACCCACCTGTATAACTGTAGTTATACTCCGCTACATATATCAACCATCCTATATATGTAACTACTTGTGGATATAAAATAAGTTTTTAACCACAACATAAACTATAATTCCACTCCATCTTATATTTCAAACACCCAGTATAAACAACTGCTTCTAACATTTCTTTATCCCATTTCATAAATATAGTATCTTATGAACATAATTCAGAGATCCTAACTGCTTACCTAAGACATTTTTTAATTTTTTTATTCACTGTATAAATATTCTACCTTTTTTCAACCACTGGGTATATGGAATTGTTTATGGCCCACTCATTATAATTTTTTGGATCACCTCGTATAACTAATTCCACTCTTCCACTCCCCCTTATTTCCACCACATCGTATATATCCAGCTGCTTATACGACACCAAATATAACTTTTTTTAGATTTTTTAAATCCATGTAATTCTAATCCGCTCTAAGTTTCCTATATACAGAACAACCTGTAAAATTATGCTTGAATAAAAGCTAAGCTGATGCCAGTATCTAATACTTTGTGCGTGCGGTGGAATCAATTGAGTTGTTGAATTAACCAATTAACTTATAGCATGTTGGTTAATTCAACAAATTAACCAACATGCTATAAGTTTTTTCGCTATATCTACCGTTTCTGTCAATTTAGAGAGATAAAATGTCTACCAGATTTTAAGTCAAATTACAGACCGCAAAAAAAAGATTCAGCAAAATCAGTTAAGTAGTTTTTACGTGATGCCCGAACAAACAAACAAACAAACAGACAAACTTATAATTTTATAATAGTATAGATACAGTAAACTTTATTCTTTAAGTATCCTCAAATTCAAAAGCAAGGGTCGCCTCTTGAGCCGACGAGCGAGCAGGCCAACAGCTGGAGTTCCACTTCCGTTTCCGATCTAGTTGGATTCATATTGCTCGTTCAATAACTCAGTTCCTGTTCTTGCATTAAATGGAGGACCTGCATCTTGCTCTTCCGGCACATGTTCGCTACAACTTGGAAAAGCAAATTTTTTAATATTTGGTGGAAGTAATTTTGTAATATCTGAAGATCTCGAGAAGCAGTCAAATTATTATAAAAAATGTAAATTAGAACGCATCCGTTTATGATTCCTAGTCATTCATTAAAACCTCACATCACCCGGGCTTGGGATTGTGTCACATTTATTCACCCTATATCATTTGAGGTTCCTAAAATCCCCATGTTTCTTTTTTCTGGGACACATAGTATGAGATTCACTCTGAGGTAACTGCAAGAATAATACCATTATCGTATAAGCCATAATAATAGGTCAAGTATAAATACACATAAATAACGATTCAAGATGTCAACACAGAGTGTTGCAGTACGGAAATTTATCATCTCAAAAGAATTTCAACAAAAAGTCATAAAATATCACAAACCATTCCAGTTTTGTAACAGAATCATTTCATTATTCCAAATTTTATTATTATTTCCAGTATAGTAAAAATTCCGGAATCTCGTATATTGACCAGGGTCGATAATTTTTGAAACCAAAAATAGAATAGTAAGATGAAAGTAAAAAGTAGAAATTTTAACGAACAAAAAGCCCACCGAATTTTTTTAAAAAAGCAGATATATTGACATGATAATTTTCGATTGAAAGTTAGATTCGTTTTTCGATATCAAATCAAAATGAAGTGAACAAATTAATATTTTAAATTTAAAAAAATACAGTGTATTTATAACATAACAATGTAAGTTTTCACACAATTCAGTGATGTTATTTGTAAAAGATCAAAATAAAAAACCAAAAACTTTTTGTTTTGAATTTTTCACATCAATTTTGAGCTTATATGAAAAACGTGTATCTACAAAAGTTGTAGATATTTTTATTACCTCCAAATTTGTTTCTACAGAGCTTGAAGTTTTGACAGAAACCAAGATATATCGATTTTATCCTTAAAAACTCACCCACCTCCACTTCTTTATTTCAGATCGCCCATAAATTATTAATCCTTTCATTTTTGTTCTATTCTCTTAATTTTACAATGAGTTTCATCTTATTATTTTTTCAATTTTTTACCATTTTCAAAGACTTCAGCCCTCGTCTAATATAGTAACATAATTCTCTGAATTCCCTTTAGAACAATAATGTAAAAATATAAAACTTCAATAAACAAAGTATTAAACATAATTGGCTATGGTAATTAGGGCCGAATTATTAAGACGCCAACTTACTGCGAATGATGTTGATTAATTGCACTGCTATAATTTGCCTTTCTTATACATACACTTCGATAAAATGGAGCTTAATAGTGTGATGATGCCTGACATCTTCAGAAATCTGTGTTAAGGGCCTACTGAAATCCGTCTTCTTGAACTTACATGGAAATTTAATAAAGAGGAATTGAAATTGTCAGTTGCAGTGTTGTGGCCGAAATATCACGTCTTCTGCGGCACAACGCCATGGAGTAAACTTAATTTTACTATAGCGCATGTTTGTTATTGGTCGCAAATTGTTTCATTATGAAGAAAATAAAAATTAATCAAATGTATGTATTCGAAATAATTTGCCAAATTTTTGGCTTAAACCTCTCCTGTTAAATGTTTAATATAACATCAAGAATATTAAAGTAAAGAGATGCCCAGCAAATATATCAGAACTTCAATTTTTAATATACTTTAATATAATCCGAAGATTGTGATAATAATCTATTATACATATACAAGCACATGTATATATATAGCATACTATTACTAATACAATTATTACTATTATAAAATTGTAAGTTTGTCTGTTTGTTTGTTTGTTTGTTCGGGTATCACGTAAGAACTGCTGAACTGATTTTGCTGAATCTTTTTTGTTGCAAAGCTTATAGTTTGACATATTATCTTCCTAAATTGACAGAAACGGTAGATATAGCGAAAGAACTTCTACCATGTCGGGTAATACAACTACTCAATTGGTTCCATGGCACACACAAAATATTAGATACTGGCATCAGTTTAGCTTTTATTCAAATTTCGGAATGTGCCAATGCAACCTGTTTCGATTTAACAAAAATCAAATAACGAACGTAATTTTACAGGGTGTTCTGTATATAGGAAAGTTAGAGCAGCTACATATATACAATGTGGTTGAAATAAGAGAGAGTGGAATTAGTTATACGGGGTGGTTTAAAAGAGTTATATTGAGTGGGCCATAAACAGATCCATATACCAAGTGGTTGACAAAATGTATAATATTTATAGTTTGGATACAAAAATGTGTTATGAAAGCAGTAATGATTTTTGAATTATCTTCATAAGATATTATTGTTATGAAATGGATTGAAAAAATGTTAGAAGCAGTTGTTTATACAGGCTGTTTGAAATATAAGATGGAGTGGAACTATAGTTTATGTTGTGGTTAAAAACTTGTTTTATATCCACAAGCACATGTATATATAGGATGGGTGAAATATATGTCGCGAAGTATAATTACAGCTATACAGGTGGGTTTAACAAATAAGTAATGTAATGATCTACAAGCTGTTCCATTTACCGGATGGTTGAAATATAGAGTGGGCTAGGATTCTAAGGATGCAGGGTGGAAAATAAGTTGTCGCATATAAAAGTTTGTTGAAATATAGTGTTATATAGGGTTATAAATATACAAAGTAAGTAAAAAATTCTACAAAAATTTGGTTATATAGCAGTTGCAAATATGGGGTACCTGAAACATGGGGCGCAGTAAAGTTATAGTTATAAAGTGTGATTCATACAAGGTTAGAAAAACTTGTAAATGAAGGGTGGTTTAAATGAAGTGTGGAGAGAAATTATACTTTATAATGTCGTTGAAAAAATATGAGGAAAAATTGTGAAATAGCATAGTTCATAATAAGTTTGCCAAGATAGGATAGCTGAAATATAGGGTGGAGAAGTGTTATGGTTAATTATTTAAAAAATGTTATATTAGTTAACCAATAAGCACTAGCGTATGCAGGGTAGTTGTAATACACACAAGGTGATTGAAAAACATGCCGTAAAAAATTGTTATATACGGTGCCCCATAAGCAGTTGCGATTTTGGTGAAATATATTGGGCATTGATGGATTTATAGTTATACAGGGTGATACAAAAAATGTTATATTGGGTGGCCGAGAAGTAGTAGCATATACAAGGTTGTTGAAATAGCGGGTGGAGTAGAATTATAGTGGAACAGGTTGCATATATTTTTTGTAGGATAGAACATGAGCTGTTGCATATAAATAATATCTGAAACATGGATCAAAGTAAAATTACAGTTCATACAGTGTGATTAAAACAATGTTAGAAACAGCTGCATATGGGGTGGTTGAAATACAGCGTTGAGACAAATTATACTTTCAAGGGTGGTTCAAAAATAGTTATATAGCGTACTCCATAAGCAGTTGCATATATAAAATAGTGAGTGGACCAAACTTATAGTTAAGTGTTTCAAAAATATATATTTGGTGGCCCTTAAGTAGATGCACAACAGAGTGGTTGAAATATTTTGTGGAGTAAAGTTAGGGTTATACAGGGTGGTTCAACAATAAGTTGTACTGTTTAAAAAATTGGCAGCACTGTATGCAGGATGGTTTTAATGTAGATGAAAGTAGACTTAGTTATACAAAGTGGTTAAAAAAAAATGTTGAATAAAATTGTTATATAGGGTGGCCAATAAGCAGTTGCAGTTTAAATTGTTATATAGGGTAGACCATGAACAGTTGTATTCTACGAAATGGAATATCTGAAGTATGAGAAGAAGCAAGATTATAGTATTAAAGTGAGTTAAACAAAATGTTAGAAAAAGTTGCATATAAAAGAAATAATTGTTATACAGTGTAGACCATAAGCAGTTGCATAGCTGAAATATAGGGTACAGAAGAGTTATAGTCAGATGTTCAAACAGTTATGTTGGATGAAAAATAAACAGCAGCATATACAGGATGGTTGAAATATAGGGTGAAGAAGAGTTACAGTTATTCACGGTGATAAAAAAAAAGTCAAATAAAATTGTTGTATAGGGTCGCGCATAAGTACTTGCAATTTGGGTGAAATATATTCGAGATTGGTGGACTTATAGTTAAGTAGGGTAGTTTACAAGTTAGAAAATTTTTTAATTAGGATAATCCATATATTTCATACGTTATTTCTTTTTGCGAAAGCATGAACATTTCATACGCGCGTGAAACCGCGGGTAACGGCTAGTATATTAATAATATAATTAAATTTACATCTAAAACAGAATATTCAAATTTGTCCGAAAAATCAATACTAATTTATTATATTGATAATTGTACCACTAAACAATAGCAATGCTTCATGCTGAACTGTCAAAGACAGTGTTCACATGATGGTCTGAAAGAGAGTTAGCCTGTCACCGTCAATCAATCTCACAGCACCCAACGTTCCCTCCATATACTTATTCAATCTTTTGACCGTCAATGCAAGATTTCGAATTAAAAATATGAAATATGTTGAATAAAAATTTATTTTGTTCTAGAATAGAACTTACCTTATCAAATCAGTAGATGCATTGAATTTCTTTATATTTTCAAGAATATACACTTTAAAATGTCAATGAAATGTATATTTTACTTTAACGTCACTCACCTTTTAATAAAAGTTAGGATTTTGTAGGAATGGGCCCATGTAATGTATAATAAACAGCAAAAATAGTAAGCCTTTAAATATATTTAAATATGTAGTTATTAATTTTCTACATACAAAATTTTAATTCCCAATAAAGATATTAACATTATCTTATGCACTAAATTAATATTAAATATAATATTTTTAAACATTAGTTAATATCTAGTTTGGTATATGAGACTGAACAATTGTAATAGCTTTAAATTCAGTAATAAAGCGATAAAAACATTTCAGAGTTAGCGATTTCAACTCGTTAGTAGAAAATGCTTAAAAGTTAGTATTAGTATTACAAAATAACATATGAGGATATTAATAAACCACACACCTTAAGTTCCAATATAATTTTCGTTCATTTTAATGACACACAAATAGTAATAAACAACTATTTCTATTTTGTATGAAAAATATAAAGAAATACTATACTGTTAATTAATGTTAAATAATACCTATTTTTGTTGAAAATTTTTCTCAGTGAATGAAACTCAAATCTTGAACTTTACTGATTAAATTATAAACTTATTTTTACCATCGTGCTTTAATAACCTAAAGTCCAACAATATTATGAACTGTCATAGTTTAAATCGAAGTTCCTACAACAACGATTGCCATGACTATCAGGGTTGCCAGATCTAACTGTTTATTTTGAATATTCCGGTCTGTGTATTAATTCACGATTTTTGGAAATTTCTTCAAATTATGACATATAAATCAAAAGAATCTAAATTAGAAGTGTATTATTAAGGTTGATCAAATATTATCAGCAATATATTGATCAATTAGCATATTTCTGATTTTAGTTAACAAACTATAATCACAAAGCAATAAAAGTTGCAAACCCAATAAACGGCGATTATTAAGTAATATAAATTTTCCTGGGTTCTATTTCAATAGCATGACAATGTGGAATAACTTTAGGGACACTTTAAAAATTTGTAGTTTTTCGATTAATTTAGTTTAATCTTTCACATGCGAGTCAATCCTTCTTATGAATTTCTCTCCAAGCAATCTGGCGCACTGATTTTTTATTATATTTTATTTAATATATGAACCAATATTATAAATTAATTTTAGTACTGTACTGTAGTGAAAGTCGGCAGTAGCTACTAAACAAAATAAAAATAAAGAAAATCGGTTGAGGGACACAGGACAAAATGGTACCGAACCGCTCTGTCTTTGCCTATTTATATATAGATTGTATCATCTTACAAAAACTTCACCAGGATAAGAATAGTAAAATAATCAGACACTTGAAGCACCTTTTTGGGATTATTACGGATTATATACAGTGGTGCTTTATTAGTAGATTCGAGGAACTAAAAAGTTCAGCTGATGTGACACACCGGTGTTATCCAGCTGTTTGAAAAAAATAATCTAATCCACTACAGAGTTGCCAGTGAGTCCTCTACAAGGGGAGGCGAATAGATATTATTTATGTTTTTTAACGACTTATAATCTGCTGTCACCCATCTTTTTCTTGACTAGTGCAAGAAAAGACTATATGGTTGGTAAATAACTCTATTTTATATAATGCCTCCTCACTGGGGTTTTCTACCGTCACTTATTTTGGTTGATAGATAAGTATTTAAATTTTTTAATGAATTAGAGAAACAAATCTGTAAATTATGATCAACCAGTCTTCGAGTGTACAAGAAAGTATATTGTCTACAGAGTGATCAATGTCAAGTGTACGGTGTTGGTAATAATAAAGTCCCTATACTAGAATATCTTCCAGTTTATCTATTGCAGTTACTTTTTTTAATTTTTGAAATTTGAACTACCTAAAACATCGCCTCGGTTGTTGAGGTATTTGGCAGATTTTTTGCTATTGTTTGTTTTCTTCTTAATTCTTTAGTTCTTTTGATTATAAACAAATTGTTTTTTCAAGTAAACGCAATGTTGTTTTCTGTGCAAAAGAAATTTTTTATTGTTATGGCAATTTTCCGTAATCCTGTATTATTTAATAAAGATTTGTCCTGGAACTTTTTGCTACAGTCATGTTTTAAACAATTTATTGCTGAATATCCTGATGTGGAAATTGATACTAAAATCATTTCACCACACTGAAATAGAATTGTCAAGAGAATTACAGGCTGGGATTGTACTGAAACGTAGACCTGAAAAGGCCTTAAAGAAATTAAAACAAGGTTTCATTGTTGGTGAATGGGACAGAATAGAAAACTTTTCGACTAAGTCTATAAGAAAATTTGCAGCTCAAAAAGGTGTAGTAATTTTCTTTAAATAACGACATTTAACATATAAGTTATGCAAATGTAGGTCTTTCTTATAGAAGTACACAAACAGCATTAAAAATCCTTTTACAAGCCCAAGATTTTGAAGATCAAGAAAATTATTTTTCATGATCTAACCAAACAATTAAAAACGAAGCCTTGGATATAATTGTTTATTCATGGTTTCACATATTGGGGTATATTGTATATAAATATAATTTATACTAATAAATTTTTACTAAATAAATCATTATTTCTTATCATACATTTTTTGTTCTGTAGTCGTCTATATTTATAAATGCCTGGATTAATAAAATACAAATTTACTGTCATTTAGTGAAAGGTTTGCACGTATTTATATTATTTTTCAATTTAATTATTAAACTGTATACTTTAGTGATTAAACTAACTCTACAATTACTCAAACTTACAGAAGTATACTGCATTTTAGACTAGTTACATTTTAACTTAATTTAAAAATTTTAGTACTATACTAATTTTTATAGCAAAATATTTAACAAAATGCAGTAGCAAAATGTAGTAACAAAATATATTTATAACACATATTCGAATTTTTAATGTATTATAACGAACCAGGAAAAATGGAAATGTTGGTATGTTATTGGAGTTGATGTTCTCACAGAAAGAGCCCAGGAACTCAAACAGATTCTATGACTAGTTTTCAAGATACAGGGTGTTAAACATCGAAATACCCCATTTTTATATCCGATTTCTCATGATTGACGTGTTCTACTTCCGTTTATTGTAGAAATCGTTATTTATACATTACTGGACATAAATATTTCGCAAAATAATTACCATAAAGTTTGATGGATTAAAGACTGTTTAAAAAATATGTAACATGATTTTTTAGACAAAATCTTTTTTTTTTGGTACGACGTTGAAAACATAAAAAGCTGTTATTGCAGAATTAGTAATTCGTTAAAGTAATAATTTCGTGGATATGCTTCATATAATATACAGTGTGAGCCATAAATAAGGCTAAAGAGGGCACATATTATTTTTTGCCATTAATGAGTCGCCTGTATAAACCATGCATTCTGCAATTTTTTTATTAACTTAAACATATCTACGACCCTTCACTCTAAATTCCACAAGATTGTAAAACCTGTATAAATTTAAAAAAATACCATAATTTACAGGGTTATTAATTAGGTATTCGTAAAAATAATACATGATACATGCGCACTATACCAATATTTACGACTCACACTGCGGAGATGGTCATTCTTGCCTCTACCCTCTGTACTTCAAATGTTGATCGTTTATGTTTGCTTAGTTTTCAATTTGTCTCTTGTGTGAAATTTGGAAAGAGGACACTTGTGTGGAAAAAAGGATAGCAGAAATATCACTAACTAAATTAAAATAAGAAAATAATATAGCATTAAATGATTTCCATGTGTTTTGTATGTTCGATGCTAGGCATTTACATATAATTTGATAATATTACTCACAGGACTTGGACAAAAATGTTGATATATAGATATTCCGATGGTCCATTGTTTTAGTTAAATGTCAATAGTTTTCATAAATATCATAACAAGAATAAATAGGCAAAGACCAAACTATTAGGTACCATTTTCTCCTCTGTCTCTCAACCGATTTTCTTCATTTCTGTTTTGTTTAGTAGCTACTGACGACCTTCAGTGCAGAATGCTAATAATAATTTATAATATTGGTTCATTCATTAAATAAAATACAATAAAAATTCATTATTTACGCCTATACTGTCAACACCAAACAACTGACAGTGTCGCCGCCACCAGACGGTCAAAACCCAAAACATTGAGTAATTACATATAGGGCGATGGTTAGATATATTCTTAGAACATGTACTTCTAGAAGTGGCATGCACGCGTTGTTATTCTTTAGTGGTATAATAGTCAATGTAGTAGATCAGCATTGATTTGGCGGACGCGTTGCAGTAACTTTCATATTAGATATTCTGTTTTTAATGTGAATTTAATTACTATATTATTAGCACAACCTTCCCGAAGGTGTTGTGTAAAAAATTGTCAGAGAGTGGACAATAGAGAATGTATTAAATATTTAGTTCTCCTAGACTTCTTGGTCCTCTCTTTTCTTTAATATTCCTGAACTTGATTGAAACCGCAAATGACGAAAACTTTTAGGTTGCAAAGAACAATCTTCCAATTATTATATCGAATATTTGTTCATGAGTGGCCCCAACCAAAATTTTGGGGGCTCATTCATTTGTCAAAAATATTTCGAATACCGATATTTGATAACATTTTTATTTTCTTTTTATTTCAATAGATTTGTCAATATGAGTGAACAATTTTGGTCATTACATCTACTTCTCCGATTTCTCCACAATTCTGTTTCTTATAAAAATATACTTGTTACAATTTCATATAATAGGGTCGAATTTCGACCACCGGACGACCACTAGTTTATTTTAATTTACTAACAAATGAAGAATTTGTCCAGCAAAACAAAACAAATTTCTATGAATGAAACGCAAAACGACAATTTGCTACCTATAAATGGCCAGGCATTCACATGCAATGCCACCAAACAGCATACAACAAGGCTAATTACGAAAGCGCCAAAGCTTAACGTATCAAAAACAATTAATGATTATAATAATTATTTAAATTAGTTTATAAATAAGCTGTCGGAACAGGAGTTACTTGCAAATTGAGCGACGTAATGATGCCGGACATATTAATAGCACATATATAATTTAATATTATATAAGAATTACTTTTATTATCGGGATAGACTCTAAATATAAATGATGTTTTCATGAATGACAACACGTTTCCTATGCTGGTGTTGTTGTTAGTCGTGTAATATCTTTGTCGTTTAAAAAGCTCATAAATATATTGCATCGGGTACATCAAATATTTGATTTTAATTTTCATACGAATTGATTTTATATTTATTGAATCGTTTGATATGAGTTTTAGTGTTTGTCGTGAAATGTATATAATTTGTTACAATAGTGGAAGTTTTTTAATCATGTAAATAGTGCCAAAAATATATTCGATGCACGTGCTCAACGAGTGATTTGTTTAAATACTATTTCAATTATTGTATCTTCGGACAATGTCAACACTAGGTGAGTCATATTAAAGAAAATGTTCCCTATTTCAAATTAAGCCATTAGATAGTTACCAAGTAAGTGAAAAGATATCTTTTACCTACATCGTATTTGTAAATAATTTTTTAACCGACTTCCAAAAAGGAGGAGGTTATCAAGTCGTCGTGTTTTTTTTTTGTTTTTGTATGTATGCTACCTGATCTCTTCTCCTGTTGTGCACCGATTTGGATGATTATGGTCTTGCTTGATAGAGTATATATCCGAATTGGTGAACCTTGAAATTTGGGATAGAATTCTTTTGGGAAAGTGATGAAATTTGTGAATGAACACATGCGTGCAAAGCAAATCTGAAATACTGTAATTAACTCCGCTCTAATATTCAAATGTCCTAACTACTTATGCTTATATATTTTTTAACATTTTTTGATACACTTTGTATAACTATAATTACACTCCACCCTTATCTCAACTATCTTGTATACAATACAACATTTTTGAAACCAACCTTATATTTCAACCAACCTGTATAGGCAACTGCTGATGTACCACCCACTTGAATAACTGCAATTTTACTTCGCACTATGTATCAACCGCGCACATTGCTTGCAGCTTGAATTTCGATAGTTGCACGCACACACATACACACACACACACACACACACACACATACCAACAACGACGTAACATTCGTTAGCAGCAACCTAATTAAAGGGGGCTGTGAGTGGCGGGTCGATGAGGAGTTTACTAATAGCGACCACCAAGCTATTATTTGGGAAATCAACACCACTCCCAAACGAAGATTGTGTGTCAGTCGTGCGAGGTCACAGCCAGTCGGCTGGAACAAAAATGCTTTCGATGCTGATTCATTCGCCTTGGTTATGGAGCAGGAACCATTGTCAATAGCAACAAGCGCAGAAGCCACTGCCAAAGAGGTAATGACAAGCGTTGTCAAGTCCTGCGATGCTTCCATGCCAAGGAGACGGCAGAACAACAGCCGCCCACCAGTTTACTGGTGAAACGACACGATCTCACAACACCGACGAGAGTGTCTCAAAGCACGAAGGCTGCATCAACGAGCACGGAGACGCGACAGGGTCACAACAGAAGAACTAAGGCTCGACTATGAGATCAAAAGACAACAACTACGAAGAGCCATTCTCTCAAGCAAGAGATCCTACTGGAAGGAGTTGTGTGACGAAGTTAATCAAGATCCATGGGGAAAACCGTATAAAATCGTGATGCATAAAATTAAGGCCCCTCCCATGACATCAACGAACTGCCCCGAATCATTGCACCGCATTGTCACTCACTTGTTTCCTGCAAAGCCTGAGCTACCCGCTAATCCTTCGTGGCAGGTGAGGGACGAAGATATACCATCAGTGACTATGAGTGAGCTGATGGGCGCGTGCAACCGGCTCCAAAACGGTAAGGCTCCCGGTCCAGATGGCATACCTAACATCGCGCTAAAATGCGCCATAGCCAATAGGCCTGACATGTTTCTACACATGTATGAGACCTGCCTAAAGCAGGGGGTTTTCCCGAGTAAGTGGAAAAAGCAAAGGCTTGTGCTCCTCCCTAAAGGGGGAAAGAAACCTCCCGACGAACCGTCATCATATCGTCCCCTCTGTATGTTGGACTCTGCGGGAAAACTCCTTGAAAGGATAATAGCAGATAGGCTGGAGCCCTACGTTGAGCCGAAACTTTCCACCAACCAATTCGGGTTCAGAAAGGGGAGATCAACCATCGATGCCGTGACACTCGTTACCAACATCGCCAGAGAGGCTATCTCGGGAAAGAGATGGAGAAGAGGTGGAAAAAAGTACTGTCTAATAGCCACCCTGGATATCAAGAACGCCTTTAACTCGGCCCGCTGGGACCGCATTTTGGAGGCTCTTGTCAGGATGGAAGTTCCGCAGTACTTGCGCAGAATGGTTTCAGCCTATTTCAAGGACCGCATCTTGTTGTACCAAACTGAAAATGGGCAAGTAGACTATAAGATCACAGGAGGTGTACCTCAGGGCTCTGTTCTTGGCCCCCTCTTATGGAACGTAATGTACAACGACCTGCTCCTGCTCGGTCTGCCTGAGGGCGTCAGGCTAGTGGCATTCGCCGATGATGTGGCATTGATCATAGTGCGCAAGCACATAGAGGAGATACAAACAACCTTCTCATTCGCTATAGCCACAATTCAGCATTGGATGCTCGCAGCGGACTTGAGTTTAGCAGAACAAAAGACCGAAACACTTCTTGTTAGCAGTCGAAAGGCAAGGGAAACCATCACCCTCAAAATGGGCGACTCCTACATACAGTCGCAGCCCTTCATCAGCTATTTGGGGGTGCTCCTGGACACACGGCTCAACTTCAAAGAGCACATAATCGCGGCCAGCAAGAAAGCAGCTGGGGTACAGGGGGCATTATCTAGAATAATGCCGAATGTCGGAGGCCCTAGATAGATAAGAAGACAGCTACTGGCAACAGTAACTACTTCTGTTTTGTTGTACGGGGCACCGGTATGGGAGAAATCGCTCGAGCTACCATCGTACCGCCGGAAAATGAAATCAGTCCAGCGGCTCTCAGCGATTCGAGTGGCATCATCCTACCGCACTGTGTCTTACGAGGCGGTGAGTGTGATTGCCTCTACCCTACCAATGGACATCCTGGCTGCAGAAAGGGGACGGCTTTATCGCAGAAAGTTAGAGAAAGACCAGCCGACAGGAAACAGCAATGAAAGAGCCATGAGTCTAAGGCAATGGCAGGAGAGGTGGGACAGCTCTACTAAAGGAAGGTGGACATATCGATTGATACCTAACATCAGTCGTTGTGTCAACCGCCAGCATGGGGAGGTTGGGTTCTACATCACTCAACTCCTGACTGGACATGGATGCTTTCGAGCATACCTGCACAGGTTCAGGAGGGCAAACTCCCCAAACTGCCCACACTGTACGGACGTGATAGAGGACGCGGAACACGTGTTCTTCTCCTGCCCCCGGTTTCAGGATCAACGTGCTGAAGTGGAGAGGATTCTGGAGACTAATATCGTTCCAGAACAATTAGTAGAAGCCATGCTGAAGGGCCCCCAAGCCTGGAACTTGGTATCAGATTACGCGGAGACTATCCTCAAAGAACTCCGCAATACGTTCGAGGACTAGGCTTTAGAGGCTTTCAATGTAAGAGCAGTAAACATCTGCAATGAACCACCCTTGCGAAGTAGTATTGACTAAGAGTGCCGCAGGGGACCATGGTTGTAGGAGAAAGAGGTTAGGGTTTTAGCGGGTATACGGTATACTGGTTTCAATGCAACGATTTACTCTTGCTTTGAAGTCATTACATCGGGAGTCCCGCACGACGGCCAGCACGTGCTAGCTAAGTACGGAATGTATTTCCCCCCTCTTCGGATAAAAAAAAAAAAAAACACATACCAACAACAGTTTTCTGCATAGAAAAGTTGGCCGACATAAAAAAATTTCGTTTCCATACAGTAACCATTACAAACACCCAGTACGATATACTTTTATGACATTTTAGATTTAGATTTATTTAGAAAATTTGACATTTTCATTGATGATTACGGTTTTTTTTTTTCAGATATTTTTACGATTTTCTTAACCACGGTATGTTTTACATTACAAAAAATTATACGGAATCAAGCTGAAATATATTTCTATAGAATACGCTAGTAAAGTATCTTTGACAATAGAAATTTGCGCCATCTCGTGTTTTATTTGTGGAACGCTGGTTCTGTCAAAGCCGTAATTTATGTTTGCTGTGTTATATATAGATTAAAATTTAGTTATCCAAAAAAATGGAAAGAAAAACATCAAAAACCGAAAGTGCGGTGTAGTTGATTGTGAAAATACACCAAGAAAAAACAGAAAATTACAATTATACCGCTTTCATGGATTTCCATAGCAATTAGAGATGAAGAAAAAATGAATTGCAGCAGTTCGACATCATGGGTAAATAAATACGATTTCCACGTTGTTGTTCTATTAACAAAACTGAGATTTTCTAAATACAGCAGTGGGGCAATCCATCTCAACCAGAAACAAATTCAATGATTTTCAGTGATCAAATTGTTTGGGAAAAAAGTAAACAATGCACATAACAAAAGTTACAATCCAACTATATTTTCTGCAATATGTATATAAAAAAGCATAATCTTCATGCTGGTTTGTGGGCTGAAAGATTACAAGTACCTACGATAAGAAAAAATTGCATCTTCAGGAGTCGATGAAGCTCCAATTGAGATTAACAATATTAAGTAAATATATATAAGAAAAAAAAAACAAATTAACTTTATTCATTATATATAATTTATTGGTAGATGTCACTGATGAAGTTTTAATGGACCAAGATAAAAATTTTGAAGTTGGAACAAGGATAATAAAGCAACAACAGATTTAAATATACATGTTAATTCACAAAGAAATGAATATTGATTATATATTATTTATAGCTTTTGTAATAACTTATAATAAAGGAGTTGTTGAGGATTCATTAACATTTATTAGTAGATTAGTATATTTAGTTTGGAACAAAAGTTTTGGAGTAGCAGTGTAATTCCGAATCTGTTCTTTTGTATATTTTTTTTTTCTATAAATTGTTACCAACATATCAAGTTAAACCCCCATTCCATTTCAGGAGTACTCATGAAAAAATAAAAATAATGTGAATAAAAAGTGTTATTTATTTAAACGAGTAAATATTTGATATATTACAGGAAAGATAGTTGAATTGTAAACTTTATTATGTATCTACATTGTTTGATTTTTCTGCTCCATCGAAATGAGCATAGCAAATCCTTGAATATGTTTCTGGTTGCCATGGCTTTTCATCTCCCCTGTAACTAAAAAGTTACTTTTTTCTTTATTCCTAAAAGAAAATGTAATTAAAAAATGAAAAATTATGTTAACCTTAAATTTCAATTTCAACGGTTGAATTGTAAATTTTGACTTTGATCCTTGACGTATTTTCAAAATCAACTACACCGAACTTTCGGTTAAATGTTTTTCTTTCCATTTTATGGGATAACAAAATTTTAATCTATAACACAGTAAACATAAATAACGGTCTTGACAGAACCCCCGTTCCACAAATAAAACACGAGATGGCGCAAATGTATATTGTCAAAGAAACTTTACTAGCGTACAAAATTTAAAATATTTATTGAAGTGTAATTATTAATTATTGCTAGGAAACCTTAAATCTCACTTTACAAAAAATTATATGATACCTTTCCGTAATCAACTTTAATGCAATGCAGTTTAAATCATCAAAACTGCGTCGTTTTTGAGTATTCGCTGAGCATACGTCAAAAGAAAACATGTGCAAAAGCATCCTATTTGAAAACTTTGGGTAATTGGTTACTCAAAAGTGGATATATTTTAAAAATCTTTATATTGATTTTGCTCATTTCATTTCCTATAATCTTGTACAAAATAGTTAGAAATTTTTATGTGAGCCTTCCGGGATTTCCAAATATAATGCTACTACTATTATATATAATACTCCACTTCTTATATTTTAAGTAGATGACGTCTTTCATTATCCTGAAAACTGTGCATATTCGATAATTTCTCTATTATTTTTATGTATCTGGAAAGTTATACACTACCTAACTTAGCACGTATTGTATTTTTTGTTTGGTTAGGTACCATTTTCTCCTGTGTCTCTCAATCGATTTGCTTTATTTTTGTTTTGTTTCGTAGCTACTGACGATCTTCAGTACAGAATGCTAATATTAATTTATATCATATTGGTTCATTCGTTAAATAAAATATAATAAAAAATTCATTATTTACGTCCATGCTGTCAACGTCAAACAAATAATACTCACAGTGACAGTGCCGCCAGACGGTCAAAACTCAAAACATTAAGTAATTATATATGGAGGGAGCGAGCGTTAGATGCTGTTATATCTTAGAGCATGTACGTCTGGAGGTAGCATGCAATACACAAATTTCGTACCAAGAGTAAAATGAGAGGGCAATAGAGAGAGCAAGGGGCCATCTCTCACGATTGGGAGGTGCAGCCAATGAAGTACATACTGCACATAGCTCTTTGGATGCAGCTCTTAATCGAGTGAAATAGCCTTTTGCCCTCTCTTTCTAGCCTTGGCACGATATTTGTGCATTGCTGGCTACCGCCAGGAAGTACATGACTACTATGACTACATTGGTTGACAGTGACAGGCTAACGCTGTTTCAGACCATCATGCCAAGACTATCTTGGATAGTTCAGCATAAAGCGTTGTAATTGTTTAGTGGTAAAATAGTAAATAGTAAATCAGTATTGATTTTTCGGAAGCGTTGCAGTAACTTTCATATTAAATATTGTTTTTAATGTGAGTTTAATTATGTGATTAATATTATTATCACAATCTTCCCGAAGGTGTTGTTTAAAAAATTGGCAGTGAGTGGACAATAGAGAATGTATTAAATATTGAAGTTCTCATAGGGTTGTTGGTCATCTCTTTTCTTTAATATTCATGAACTCGATGAAAATTCGAAATGATGAAAACTTTTGAGTTGCAAAGAACAATCTTCCAATTATTATATCTAAGATTTGGGCAGAAGGGAATCCAGCCAAAAATTTGGGGGGTCATTCATTTGTTAAAAATTTTTGAATACCGATATTTGATTAAATTTTTATTATCTTTTTATTTCAATAAATTTGTCAATATGGGTGAACGATTTTGGTCATTACATCTACTTCTCCGATTTCTCCACAACTTTATTTCTTATAAAATTATACTTTAAACAATTTCATGAAATAGGGTCGAATTTCGACCATAATGATCGATATCTACCATTATGTTTGTAGAAAAACTAATTACTTTGTTTTATATCACTAATTTGTTTCCCTTTGGAAATGAAATAGTGTTGTCGGAACTAGTCACGGTTTTTATGTATATTTATTAAATAAATAAAAAAAGAAATGTGGTATCGTGGGACACCAGGTAGGAACGAAATTACTTCGGCTAATGTAGAATCGACACAATGTGCAAAAAAAATCGTGCTCAATTTTATGTAGGTTTTCTTAATTTTTTTTTAAATTTTGCTGATTAGTTTTTATTTAAGTACAGGAAAGTATTTAGGAAATTCAGTATTTTAGGAAATAATAAATTACGTAAAATAAAAAAAATCGTAATTCAAATTATCAACTAAAACTGTTGTTTGACAACATAAAATTACATAGAAATAGAAATAATTACAAATTACAAAAAAATTTATTATTCCGACTTGACCATACAATGTATGTATGGCATCACACTCCCTCTAAATTCTAAAATTCACTAAACCCCAGATATCCTAGGTATCAAAAGGGTTTAGCTCTGTGGGAGCCCTTGCCAGGTTTTCAGGCCCGTGGTTGGAGTCGTGACGGCAGTTTCCCATGAATTTCCTGTTCGTCCGGGCTGTCCCTAACAAGACGGCTTTTTGCATTTGTTTGTAAAGATGTTCGTCCAAACCGAGGTATTTTAAATTGTTTAATAGACTAGCCCTGTTGTTGACATAACAATTGGTACAGTTCGTGTGTTGTTCATGTTCCACTGAGTCTTTATTTGAAATTCCAAATCTCTATATTTGGTTATTTTCTCAGCCTGCTTGATATTTATATTATTGTTGTTGGGAATTGCTATGTCAATTAAAGTTGTTTTCCGAGAGACTTTATCTACCAAAACTATATCTGGTCTATTGTGAGCAACAGACCGATCGGTTAGTATCGTGCGGTCCCAGTACAGCTTGTAGTTGTTATTTTCTAAAACAGATTCTGGTTTATATTTATAGTATGGTAATCTTACCGACTGTGATAATTCATGTTTCAGTGCTAGTTCCTGGTGGAGTATTTTTGCCACAGCATCGTGTGGTTCTTTGTATTCAGTTGCAGCGAACGCTTGACAACCTCCTGTGATATGCTGGATAGATTCAGATGTTTCGCAACCGTACCTGCATCTATCGTTGTTAATGGAAGGGTCTTTAACGATGTACTTTAGGTAGTTCTTAGTTGGAATTACTTGATCTTGGATTGCCAATATAAAGCCTTCCGTTTCAGGGAACATATGACCAGAGATCAACCAGTAGATCGACGCTGCACTGTCGACATAATCTTGGTTGATGTCATTTATATGTCTTCCATGAAGGCGCTTCTCTTTCCATTTCAGCAGTTTCTGATCTGTGGTCTGGTGGTGTAATTGAAAATGTTGTTGTGTCAGTCTCAGTGGTGTTGAGTCATCAACCTGGCACATGACTCTATGTAGATCAGAAAATTCTGCGAGTTATTATTATTATTATAAGTAATTCTTATTAATCAGTCTCGGCATTAAATTCTATTGCTGAAACTATTGGCTTGTGGTAACTAAAATATGATACATATGTTTGTGATTCTATTTTATGCAAATACCTCGAAAAAACAGCATCAATAGTAGTACCGTTGTCTCATTGTCGATTCTTTTGGGTTGTTATTTATATGTAATTTAATTTTTTCTAAAAGAAATGTTCTTAGTGGTTCGGATTTTTCATCTGCAAAATTGATATTGGCATACACACATACACACACACACACACCTACACACACACACACACACATCGAAAGCATTTTTGTTCCAACCGACTGGCTGTGGCCTCGCACGACTGACACACAATCTTCGTTTGGGAGTGGTGTTGATTTCCCATATAATAGCTTGGTGGTCGCTATTAGTAAACTCCTCATCGACCCGCCACTCACAGCCCCCTTTAATTAGGTTGCTGCTAACGAATGTCACATCGATAATGGAGCTGGCTGTGCCTTTGCGATATGTGCTTACGGCTCCTGTGTTGAGGAGTACCAGGTTGAGCGAAGACATGGTCTCAAGGAGAGCTCGTCCCCTCGCGCTCGTTTCCCGGCTTCCCCAGTCAATTGCCCAGGCGTTGAAATCTCCTGCGATGGCGACCGATTCACGCTTCCGTACATCCTCCGCCAAGGTGTCCAAGAATAACTCGAACTCCTCGAGCTGTGCACTAGGAGGTGCATAGCAGCTATAGAAGTGAACCCCTCCCACTTTGGCTCTCACAAGACATTGTTCGGGGGTATTTGGGAGTTGTTGGAACGGAAGTTTACCGCAAGCCCATATCGCTGCTCTGTCCGTTGTGTCATTTACCCAGGACGGGGTGTCGAAGTTTTTGTACTGCTCGCAGATTATGGCTACGTCGCAATCCAATTCCCGCACCCGCTGTACCAGTAGGTCTTGGGCTGCTTCGCAATGATTGAGGTTGAGTTGCAGTACTTTCATTTACGGGCTTGTGCTGCTCTCATCGCCTGTTGGTAGATCGGACATTTCCAACTACCCGCAACATGCCGGCAGTCTGACCTACTATCTTTCTCTTTGCAGAGTAAGCACTTGGCAGGTTGTTGGCAAGCCGAGGCATTGTGACCGGCGCCTCCGCATCTGTGACAACAACTGCTTCGATCAGTCTTGCCTCTGCACGCCTGGGCGTTGTGCCCAAAGTGCCAGCATTTGAAGCACCGTCGAAGGCTGATCCTCTCGCGAACACGTACTGTGCCCCACGCGAGTTTCAGCTTTCCAAGTGCGATGGCTTTCTTGGCCTGGACTTCTGGGAGGCAAACAACTGCCGTTTGTGTTGATCTATATGCCCGTCGAAGTGATTTCACTGCCTCCTCAGTGATCTCTGCCAGGCCGTCGATATTATCTTTGAGCAGGTTTACTACGTCTTCCTTGGTACTGATCTCGTCCAGGTCTTTAATTTCAATCTCGATTTGCGGTATTCGAGATTGTACAGTGGCCCCGCTTGGGAGCTTATTCTTGATGCTTTCGATGCTTTCGATGCTGATTCATTCGCCTTGGTTATGGAGCAGGAACCATTGTCAATAGCAACAAGCGCAGAAGCCACTGCCAAAGAGGTAATGACAAGCGTTGTCAAGTCCTGCGATGCTTCCATGCCAAGGAGACGGCACAACAACAGCCGCCCACCAGTTTACTGGTGGAACGACACGATCTCACAACACCGACGAGAGTGTCTCAAAGCACGAAGGCTGCATCAACGAGCACGGAGACGCGACAGGGTCACAACAGAAGAACTAAGGCTCGACTATGAGATCAAAAGACAACAACTACGAAGAGCAATTCTTTCAAGCAAGAGATCCTACTGGAAGGAGTTGTGTGACGAAGTTAATCAAGATCCATGGGGAAAACCGTATAAAATCGTGATGCATAAAATTAAGGCCCCTCCCATGACATCAACGAACTGCCCCGAATCATTGCACCGCATTGTCACTCACTTGTTTCCTGCGAAGCCTGAGCTACCCGCTTATCCTTCGTGGCAGGTGAGGGACGAAGATATACCATCAGTGACTATGAATGAGCTGATGGGCGCATGCAAGCGGCTCAAAAACTGCAAGGCTCCCGGTCCAGATGGCATACCTAACATCGCGCTAAAATGCGCCATAGCCAATAGGCCTGACATGTTTCTACAAATGTATGAGACCTGCCTAAAGCAGGGGGTTTTCCCGACTAAGTGAAAAAAGCAGAGGCTTGTGCTCCTCCCTAAAGGGGGAAAGAAACCTCCAGACGAACCGTCATCATATCGTCCCCTCTGTATGTTGGACTCTGCGGGAAAACTCCTTGAAAGAATAATAGCAGATAGGCTGGAGCCCTACGTTGAGCCAAAACTTTCCACCAACCAATTCGGGTTCAGAAAGGGGAGATCAACCATCGATGCCGTGACACTCGTTACCAACATCGCCAGAGAGGCTATCTCGGGAAAGAGATGGAGAAGAGGTGGAAAAAAGTACTGTCTAATAGCCACCCTGGATATCAAGAACGCCTTTAACTCGGCCCGCTGGGACCGCATTTTGGAGGCTCTTGCCAGGATGGAAGTTCCTCAGTACTTGCGGAGAATGGTTTCAGCGTATTTCAAGGACCGCATCTTATTGTACCAAACTGAAAATGGGCAAGTCGACTATAAGATCACAGGAGGTGTACCACAGGGCTCGGTTCTTGGCCCCCTCTTATGGAACGTAATGTACAACGACCTGCTCCTGCTCGGCCTGCCTGAGGGCGTCAGGCTAGTGGCATTCGCCGATGATGTGGCATTGATCATAGTGCGCAAGCACATAGAGGAGATACAAACAACCTTCTCATTCGCTATAGCCACAATTCAGCATTGGATGCTCTCAGCGGACTTGAGTTTAGCAGAGCAAAAGACCGAAACACTTCTTGTTAGCAGTCGAAAGGCAAGGGAAACCATCACCCTCAAAATAGGCGACACCTACATACAGTCGCAGCCCTTCATCAGCTATTTGGGGGTGCTCCTGGACACACGGCTCAACTTCAAAGAGCACATAATCGCGGCCAGCAAGAAAGCAGCTGGGGTACAGGGGGCATTATCTAGAATAATGCCGAATGTCGGAGGCCCTAGACAGATAAGAAGACAGCTACTGGCAACAGTAACTACTTCTGTTTTGTTGTACGGGGCACCGGTATGGGAGAAATCGCTCGAGCTACCATCGTACCGCCGGAAAATGGAATCAGTCCAGCGGCTCTCAGCGATTCGAGTGGCATCATCCTACCGCACTGTGTCTTATGAGGCGGTGAGTGTGATTGCCTCTACCCTGCCAATCGACATCCTGGCTGCAGAAAGGGGACGGCTTTACCGCAGAAAGTTAGAAAAAGACCAGCCGACAAGAAACAGCGATGAAAGAGCCATGAGTCTAGGGCAATGGCAGGAGAGGTGGGACAGCTCTACAAAAGGCCGGTGGACATATCGATTGATACCTAACATCAGTCGTTGGGACAACCGCCAGCATGGGGAGGTTGGGTTTTACATCACTCAACTCCTGACTGGACATGGATGCTTTCGAGCATACCTGCACAGGTTCAGGAGGGCAAACTCCCCAAACTGCCCACACTGTACAGACGTGGTAGAGGACGCGGAACACGTGTTCTTCTCCTGCCCCCGGTTTCAGGATCAACGTGCCGAAGTGGAGAGGATTCTGGAGACTAATATCGTTCCAGAACAATTAGTAGAAGCCATGCTGAAGGGCCCGCAAGCCTGGAACTTGGTATCAGATTACGCGGAGACTATCCTCAAAGACCTCCGCAATACCTTCGAGGAGTAGGCTTTAGAGGCTTTCAATGTAAGAGCAGTTAACATCTGCAATGAACCACCCTTGCGAAGTAGTATTGACAAAGAGTGCCGCAGGGGACCATGGTTGTAGGAGAAAGAGGTTAGGGTTTTAGCGGGTATACGTTATACTGGCTTCAATGCAACGATTTAATCTTGCTTTGAAGTCATTGCATCGGGAGTCCCGCACGACGGCCAGCACGTGCTAGCTAAGTACGCAATGTATTTCCCCCCTCTTCGGATAAAAAAAAAAAACACATACCAACAACAGTTTTCTGCATAGAAAAGTTGGCCGACATAAAAAAATTTCGTTTCCATACAGTAACCATTACAAACACCCAGTACGATATACTTTTATGACATTTTAGATTTAGATTTATTTAGAAAATTTGACATTTTCATTGATGATTACGGTTTTTTTTTCAGATATTTTTACGATTTTCTTAACCACGGTATGTTTTACATTACAAAAAATTATACGGAATCAAGCTGAAATATATTTCTATAGAATACGCTAGTAAAGTATCTTTGACAATAGAAATTTGCGCCATCTCGTGTTTTATTTGTGGAACGCTGGTTCTGTCAAAGCCGTAATTTATGTTTGCTGTGTTATATATAGATTAAAATTTAGTTATCCAAAAAAATGGAAAGAAAAACATCAAACCGAAAGTGCGGTGTAGTTGATTGTGAAAATACACCAAGAAAAAACAGAAAATTACAATTATACATATTTCATGGATTTCCAGAGCAATTAGAGATGAAGAAAAAATGAATTGCAGCAGTTCGACATCATGGGTAAATAAATACGATTTCCACGTTGTTGTTCTATTAACAAAACTGAGATTTTCTAAATACAGCAGTGGGGCAATCCATCTCAACCAGAAACAAATTCAATGATTTTCAGTGATCAAATTGTTTGGGAAAAAAGTAAACAATGCACATAACAAAAGTTACAATCCAACTATATTTTCTGCAATATGTATATAAAAAAGCATAATCTTCATGCTGGTTTGTGGGCTGAAAGATTACAAGTACCTACGATAAGAAAAATAAAAAAATATTAACCAATGTAAAATATTTTATATTTATAAATAAACTATTGCTAACGGATTTAATTCTTTTGCACTGAATAATTTCCCAATATTACCACTGTTAATTGCATTCAAGTCACTTGTTAGTTCTCTTGCCATTGTTACTATATTTATTATTGTTTTGACGATTTGAAATTATATGAAATAAACGTGACTACTCACGAGTAAAATGTATCTATAATGTGAGTATTCGCCACGTGAATTCATGGACAAGAATTCATGAGTATATACTGTGCATTCACTGGCGTATACGATTGTCGGGCCTGCGCACGTCTCATTTAACGGTTTTATTCCACGGACTTTTTCTTACGGTTTTACTATCACATTTTTTTTTTTTCAGTTTGGTCGCGCAGCAAAATCCCTGTCTCCCCCAAGCCTGCCGTAAGGAACTTCGTACCAATAAATTAGTGATATAAAACAAAGTAATTCGTTTTTCTACAATCATAATGATAGTATATCACAAAGTAATGGCTTCCACCATCAACGATATCTACCAGTTGTAGACAAACTAGTTAATAAAATAACATGATTAAATAAACTCAACGACTTTAGTAATGTTCTGGATGTATTTTTATGTTCAAAATCGATTTTGCTAAAAATTTTCAACGGGGAATTTAGTAATAACGCTTTAAATTCTCAACATGGGACCCACTGATCAAACTTAATAACATCAAGGAAGTGTAGCGGGAAGTTTCCTTAATAGTAATTTAATTTTCGTAGAACTTCCGACATTTAAGATCATCACCGTCTGTAAATTGCTTGTCCGAGCTGACGGATTCTAAGTGAATGATTACTTGATTCGTGCGCCTGGTCTCTGATAGAATAATCTGTAATGAAATTGTATCGACATTGGGGAGTTGGATTAAATTCAGTTTGAATTTCTCATGGACTTGTTTGTGTCTTATTGTCTTGATAAAACCGAAATTAATCGACAAATTCAGCACACATTAAGTTTTGTGTTATTATGTTAACCAGTAATTCTGGTGGTTTCACAGTTTCAATAATGTTATTCGAGCGAGACGATTAATGGAGAATGATTCATGGGAAGCGGCCACAAATGGTCAAAATTGAAAGATTACTTTTTACTTTAAAGGGCTTTCAAAATACCTTATTTCTTCGCCAGTCTAACACTTAAACCACACAAAGTAATTGAGATGAATTTGAGGTAATAAAATATGAGACAACATATGAGGTTAAGAAGACAAAAGTAATATTTCAGAGGAAGAAAGTTGGTATGTTATCTATACTAATATAATGAAGAGGTAAAATTTGTTTGTTTGAAAGTGATGAGCCGACTTATTTTTTTTTCACTAATCGAAGTAACATAGGCTATATTTCATTTTCATAAAATGTTTGATTACACCATTGGGGTCAATGAGATGTCAGTTGTTTTTACTTAAATTTAATATCTTGGAATCAGGAAGTCGTACAGGCATGAAAATGGTTTATATACTCTTCTCCTGAAATAAATAAAAATTAGTTTCATAATTTTGCTAATTATCTCATGGGGAAATATTTTTTGAGAAATATTTATTATTTTTAGGGAACCTAAAATATAGAACCATGAGAATTAACAGGTTGATTTCTTTTTTTAGTGATGTAGTGGGTAATTATTCATTTTGGGAAAATTAAAATATTAAATAGGTGAAATGGGGGTCGCTATTGTTTTAAGGAGACTTCAATATCTCTGAAAAAAAGTCATACTAGCATAAATCTTGATATATGTAGTCGATTCGAAAATTAATGGAAGCGGTTTTTATCATTTTGCGATATTTGAAATATGGGGAAAATGTGGGACACTATTTTTACGGAGAATTCAATATCTTCGAAATATATATATATATATATATATATATGTCTGGTTTGATCCAAAAGGGAATAAATGTGGGGCTGGACATTTATTTGACAAATAATAATCACACTAAATTGACCGGAGGCACCATAATGTTGATGATCAATTTATCTCGGGTGCCACCAAAAAATAAAATTTCAAAAACGTCAAAAATGTTAAAAATATAAAAATGACAAAAATGACAAAAATGTGAAAAAGGTCTAAAATGCCAACAATGTCAAAAAAAATCTAAGATGTCAAAAATGACAAAAATGTTAATAACGTCTGAACTGTTTAACCACCGAACGCCGGAAGTGTCATAAATATTAATAACGTCAAGGATATTAAAAATGTTAATGATATTGGAAATGTGAAAATGTCAAAAACGCTAAATATCAAACATGTCAAAAATTTCAAAAATATAAAACAGGCAAAAAATATCAAAGATGGCAGTTAAAATGCAAGTAATAAAAAAAATTGAAAACGGGAAAATCGCAATATCAAATATCAAAAAAACATAAACACGTCAAAGATTTAACGCTCTTCATATTAAATTCCAAAACAATGTAATATTAGAAGCTTTTGTAGCTATATAAAGTATAGGATGTAAAAATTACCAAAATGCAAAAACGTTCAAGATAGATTAGGGTTAAGTGTAAGAGTAGACTTCTGGCTTCGCCATAATGTATTGTATCTCAATAAAGACTTTATTTATTTATTTATATAAATACGTCAAATATGGCCAGTTGTGTTAGCCCGTGATCAGCTAGTCTAAAATATATTTAATATATAAACTCAAAAAAGATGTACGTTAACTTGGCATAAAAAAAATGTAAAGTTATGAAGTAAAAGTTATATCAATTTTGTGAAAGTATTACATCTTATTGGTAGTTTTGGAAAGAGTAAAATCCTATAGACAAATAAAACATTAATAATAATAATCTATCGAGCATATCACAGGAGGTTGTCATGCGTTCGCTGCAACTGAATACAAAGAACGATACGATGCTGTGGCAAAAATACTTCACCAGGAACTAGCACTGAAACTTGAATTATCACAGTCGGTAAGATTACCATACTATAAATACAAACCAGAATCTGTTTTAGAAAATAACAACTACAAGCTGTACTGGGACCGCACGATACTGACTGATCGGACTGTTGCTCACAATAGACCCGATATAGTTTTGGTAATAAAGTCGCTCGCGAAACAACTTTAATTGACATAACAATTCCTATGAACAATAATATAAATATCAAGCCGGCTGAAAAAATAGCCAAATACAGGCATTTGAAATTTCAAATAAAGACACAGTGGGACATGAACAACACACGAACTGTACCAATTGTTATGTCAACAACAGGAGTAGTCCCAAAACTTCTACTAAATAATTTAAAACACCTCGGTCTGGACGAACATCTTTACCAACTAATGCAAAAAGCCCTTCTGTTAGGAACAGCCCGGACGGTCAGAAAATTCATGGGAAGCTACCACGACTCCAACCACGGGCCTGATAACCTGGCAAGGGCTCCCACAGAGCTAAACCCTTTTGATATCTAGGATATCTGGGGTTTAGTGAATTTGTCCCTAAAGGCACGCTATGCTGATTCAGTAAAAGTTGAAAAAAGCAAAACATATGATTGTAGTGGACGTACAGAAGAAAATATTGCAGCTGTTACTATTACTACTACTAGTGTTCTTCAACAAGCAAAAACATCAATTCGTCATCGTGCACAGCAATTGAGAATTTTGCACAGAAATTATTTTTCAGTCGACTAACTAAACTGTTGAAAGCCTTAAATATAAAAACTTGGAGAGATACATTATTGTAATCCCTGGTAAAAATATTCGTTAAATCTTCTATAAAATAACTAATTACAAAGGAACTTTGAAGTGCCTACGTTTCGTTGTTTTAAGCGGAAAAACTTCTCTTAATACTCTTTTGAGACTACCATTTTTCTTAACGCAGACATTAACGCTATATTGTATCGTTCCATTAGCTTCATGGTAGTGTTTCCTTCCTAATTTTCTTCGTCCTGAAATGCTCTTTTATACACTTTGTTACACGTAAACATTTTGGTTGGATTGTCAATTAGGTTAATCAGTTCTAACTTGTTGAGAAAATATTTCTTTCGGAAAGGACAATACAACGCAAACGGTGACCGAGTTTATTGTGTTTGTAATAAATATTTGAAGATGATTATAAACAGCTCATGTCTAATAATAATGCTGGTAATTTTCTAGTTACATGTTTTGTCGCATTTTCGAATAAAATCACATATTGATTATATAATTAATTAATTAATAATTATACAGTTAAAAATCAATGGAATTCATTCTGGCTTTATTTAGAATTGCCAATCGTATTCATAATACTGTTTCTAAAACAGGTTCTAGTATATCTAAATCCAAAATAAATGTGTATCTATAGAGAAAACCGAGCTAGAGATAACATTACGCAATCGGGAAACTGAAAGCAATAAGGTTATTAGCATTGCAAGCTGTTACTAACCTTTTAATATAAGACAACATATTGGATCTTGACATGATCACTGTTCTCGAAACTCCAAATATTCCGTCAACTTATTTGTGTTTGGCAACTGTTTCATACCTGTAATAAATAGGGAGATCTAGGATATCTAGAGAAATGTGGCAATTCCATCTATTAGGAATGGTGATAGGCAAAATAAATGTTTTAAATTCGTTAAATATTAGATGACTTCTGGATATATTTTGTTACAAATCGGGAAGATTCCGTCAATATATGGAGTGTATGCTATAAGTTCCTAAGAAAACTTCTTAATAGTAGAATTATTGCAGAAACCATTAATTAGATCCCCATAGAACAAGTATATTTTAAACTCTGGGTTGTTAAATACTAATTTATTCGAGGATATAAATCTAATTTATTTCCTCAAAAATAAATAACTAACTTCCTCACTAACAAATTTTCTTAAACTCTACGTTTAAAACACTCGGATATCGGCAGACCCTCTACTGAGCTTCGCTTGACTCCACAACAATTCAGCCAGATCAAAAAACAATTTATTGTTGGAATACACTGGATATTTCGGTACTAATTTTTATGTTTAATGCTGCGTTTTCGGTAATGATTTTTGTCGCCTATGTTTATTCGTAGAAGTAGTTTTTTTTATTTCTGAATAATTTTGGGAAGGAATACTTATTTAGTAGCAACACCTGAAAAGGTTTCTTTCTGTTTTACCCCTGCAAATATCTTATAGGGTTTGTAAATAACATGCTGAATAACAGAATTGCTCAATTTACCAGAGAGGTAATAAAAAGACAAATTTAAACTACGCATGCTAATCCTTCTTAGCTTTAACCTGCTTATCATTGACATACTTGAAACAGATTTTCTATTTAGGTTCCTTTGCACATCACCTCATACAAAGAGCGGAAACGTCTCAAACCCGAAATAATTTTGTTCAAAAGCTTGCTGATATACTTGCAGCAAAGTGGTGTTTAGTGAATGTCATAATCACCGGCTTCCCTCAATTCATACTTTTTTGAAAACTTTCGACCTGTTGTTTGACCACTCACTATCAAGGTTCTCTTGATACTAAGTACTAAGGAACTAACTTATATAAAGTAAGTTGTTGGTAAAAGGCCTTTTTGTACAAGAATAAATAATGCAACGGATATATGTAGCGCAGGTTTCAAAAAAATAGGAGCTCATAAAAAAAATACTTGATTTATTTAATTTGTTTTATCTTATCTATACTAAGCATTTCTGGTTCAAGTTTGGTGTGCTTTTATAAACCCCCGGTATTAAGTAGCTTCAACAGTTATCCGTTTTGAATATTCTCTAATTAAATCCCCAATTAATTTGAATTTTCTTAATAAAGTTTTAACAATCTATCTCACATTTCTGTATTCCTTCTTCACACGTTCTCCTTGACAAATAGTCCATGGTCTCCATCAGATTCTATGACTAGTTTTCGAGATACAGGGTGTTAAACATCGAAAACGCCGCATTTATGATATCAGATTTCCAATGATAGACGTGTTTTATTTCCGGTTATTGGAGAAATTATGATTTGTATATTATTGGACAAAAATATTTCACAAAACAATTGCCATAAATTTTGGTGGATTACAGAGTTTTTTGTACTACCCCGTAGTTTTAAATTCTCTCCGTCAACTTTGTATGTTATTACATTTTTACGTTAACAAATGTTCAGTGTTTATCTGAGCAGAATATTATTAAAATTGTATGACTAGTGTTCGAGATATAAGGTGTTAAACTTGGGAAATGTCACCTTTATCGCACCAGATTTCTCATAATAGAGTGTTTAATTTCCGTTCATTGGAGAAAGCGTGGTTTGCACATTGTTTGACCTAAATATTGCACAAAAAATTTCTATTAATTTTTATTACCGGGTGTTTCCCATATACGTATCATGTTGTTTAAGAAATTCATTTTTATTACAACATTAAATACATAAGAAGATCTAATTGTTTAATTAATATAATGTTAAAGAAATTAATTCTTGCACGTGTTCAAAAATTATACAGTGTGAGTTGTAAATATTGCTAAAGTGGGCACCTTTTTTTTTCATTAATGAGTAATCCTGTATAAACGAATGTCCTGGAATTTTTGTAATAAATTACACACATCTACCACTCATTTCACTAAATTCTTCAGGTTTGCAAAATTGTACAAATTAAATATTGTAGTTTATAAAGGGTTACTCGTTAATGGTAAGAAATGGTATATGCCCACTATAGCTATATTCACGACTCACATATGAACACGTCCAAGAACTCATTTTTTATTAATTGTGCGATTACACCTTATGTATTCACCGGTGCAATAAGAAAATGAATTTTCTGAAAAAACATGTTACATATATTGGATACACACTGTATTCAAAGATAATTACTGGTAATTGTTTTATTCAATATTTTTGTCAAATAATGCGAAAATTACGTTAACTGCAGTAAACGAAAATAGTCTGTTATGAGAAATCTTATAAGAGAAATGAGACATTTCGGATGTTTAACACTCTATATCTCGAAAACTAGTCATATAATTTTAATAACATTCTGCTGAGTTAAACACTGAACATTTGTTAACGTAAAAATGTAAAAACTACGGGGTAGAATAAAAAACTACCTTTTTTCTATAGGTACAGTTTTTGCAATCATTTTAACGTCCTGTTGAGTATAAAGAGACGCATCATATATCTGTTTATTGCCTTATTAAAATGGCAGCACGAATGGTTCGTACAGGGTGACTCATTAATAGGAAAAAATAATATATGCCTTCTCTAGCTAAATTTATGGCTCACACTGTATATTATATGAAGCATATCCTAGAAATTATTACTTTAACGAGATATTAATTGTGTAGTGACATCTTCACATCTTTTCAACATTAAAAAAAAAATCCAATAGCACATGTTACGTATTTTTGAAATACCCTGTAATCAAACAAAATTAATGGCAATTGTTTTGTGAAATATTTATGTCCAATAGTGTACAAATCACAGTCTCTCTACCAACCGGAAGTACACGTCAATCATGCGAAATCTAATATTAAAAATGCGACATTTTCGATGTTTAACACTCTGTATCTGGAAAACTAGTCATAGAATCTGGTCTTTTCGCCAGAACATCAACTTCTACAACATACTAACATTTCAAACAATTTGACGGAAGTCTATTTTTGTATAAGAAAGGTGCCTTTTCGTTTGTGATTTAGTTTTAAAAGATTAATTTATTCAACAAAATAAATCTTTTTTATTTCCTCACAAATACATACCATTTGTTTCACCAATATAGTTTCTTAAGTTATAAGCTTCGCTACAACGTTTAACCACTGAAATATCAACTGATGCAGTACTGAACTGCCTGAGCATCGTGGGCTCATATTTATCCATGAGAATTTCGCTAGGATCGAGAAACATTTATAATGTTCGATGGATTGGTTGAAATAAACTTTATATTTTGGTACTAATTTTTATTTTTATTCAGTGTTTTAGGAAATGGTTTTTGTCACCCATGTTTATTCGGAGATGTAGTTTTTTACTGCTGATTACACAGCCCCACAAAAAAAAATTCCGGTGCCAAAGGGTTCAAATATATACTCATGGGTTTTAGAGGTCGCTGATTCCGAATCCGGTGTCCGTTTTACCTCATCAGGTCAAGGTCAAGGTCATTTAAAGGTCATATCGTGTAAATACGTCTGTAAAATCTGAAAAAATTCATACATACGTTTTTAAGGTCGCTGAATCCGATCCCGCTCTCCGTTTAACCTCATCAGGTCAAGGTCATTTGAAGGTCAAATCGTGTACATACGTCCGAAAAATCTGAAAAAGTTATACACACGTTTTTGGGGTCGCTAAATCCGATCCCGCTGTCCGTTTTACCTCATCAGGTCAAGGTCATTTGAAGGTCAAATCGTGTAAATACGTCCGAACAATCAGAAAAATTTCATACATACGTTTTTGGGCTCGCTGAATCCGATCCCGCTGTGCATGTGATTTAACAATTGATCGAGTATTTCATTGGAAAAAAATCTGAAAATATACATCGATATCTTTTTGGTATCATTGTAGTTAAAGGTAACATTGTTCGACCTAATCAGGTCGAGGTCAATGTCATCCTAAAGTAAAAAACGAATACATCTGCTCGTTGTTCTTTAAAAAGATACATTATTTTGTTCCACTTTATCACTCTTTTTTTTAATACCGAACAAGTTTGCTGTCAAAAACCTGCGAAGGGGGTTTATTTTTCGTTTTCGCTTCTCTAATGACTTATCTCTTTTTAGGTACCAGCAGTAATCCGCTAGCATGTTTATATCCCACCTACCTTGATACCTATGCTCCATTTCCTTAATATCCCTGTGGAATCTCTCTCCTTGTTCGTCGCTATAGTGGCCGCAATTTTCTGGGAAGTCATCGAGGTGTGAATATAAAAAGTGCACCTTGAGGCTCATCAAGCAACTTTGGGTCTTATAGTTTTTCACTAAGTCGGATACAATTTGTTTGTAATCGGGACTTTTGTGATTTCCCAGAAAATTTTTAGCTACTTCCTTATAAGATAGCCATGATTTTTTCTCGCATTCGAGCTTAACAAAGACATTCTTGTAGCATTAGACTCTTCAGCAGCCAAGTTTCCTACTACCGTAGAGCTGCGGTTGCATGATGACGACGGCTGCGGGCCCACTTGCTCTCTCTGACCAATCGCCGATACTGGGTATCGCACATTACGTGCGAGCCCCTGTATCGTAAAAGTAATATCCCTTGCAGCCATGACGACATGAAAGCCGTAACCCGGGGACTTTGCCGGTGATGCCGTTGCCCGCCGTCACCACGTGGAGGTGCCCCGGTCACTGCTTAAGGAACTAGGATAAATACTGTTTATGCATCTATTCCTGTAGCACATTCAGTGATATTATGATATAAGTCGAGACGTCCTGAGTCTTCAGCTGCTAGGATGGATGGATAGAATTTTTTAAGTCAATGTGCGTCTCAGAAAAATCTGTGAAATTCGCTAAGATTTACTCTTTGCGGCTACCATCGATATAAGCACAGAACTGCGCTATAATTCGCGTGTGGTTGGGCCGATGCCACCTAGCGGCGGCACGCGAACTAAATTTACTAAATTGCCGCAAGATTTTTCGGACGTATTTACACAATTTGACTTTCAAATGACCTTGACCTGATGAGGTAAAACGGACAGCGGGATCAGATTCAGCGAGCCCAAAACCGTATGTATGAATTTTTTCAGATTTTTCAGACGTATTTACACGATATGACCTTCAAATGACCTTGACCTTGACCTGATGAGGTAAAACGGACAGCGGAATCGGATTCAGCGTCCCCAAAAACGTATGTATGATTTTTTTCAGATTTTTCGGACGTATTTACACGATTTGACCTTCAAATGACCTTGACCTTGACCTGATGAGGTAAAACGGACACCGGATTCGGAATCAGCGCCCTCCAAAACCCATGAGTATATATATGAACCTTTTGACACCGGAATTTTTTTTTTGTGGGGCTGTGTTATTTTCCGGAAAGAATCCTTTATAATAGTGAAATCTGTCACCATCTCTGTCGGTGTTACCCCAGTAAACACTTTTCAGGACTTGTGAACAACACGCTGAAGGACAGAACTGTTCAGGAAGAATACTTAGGCAGTTCGTCCACGTGTCAACTCGAGGTACGAGGCTACTACTTAACTACTACTCGACTTTAAGATGCCTATGTTTTATAGACTACACTAGTACACGCGTCGATTACATGACGATTTAAATCGCTGACAACTTATTAGTTTCATATCGCTAATCAAGACAAAATGTCTGACTCTAACGAGGTTTTTTCATTGCTTTATCTCGGATAGAAAATCTTCTAAACGTAAACGAAAGATTAGTAGGAAATTTTGGGCACATCCGTATATTCAAAAAAAAAATTTAAATGCGGAGCATTTGCAGTAGCAAAAGAATTGCTAAATAATGATGACAACAAATTTTTGGGATTCTACAGAATGACTAAGCCACTTGGCACCATACTTTTTCGTAACATCCTTTTCTGCATAATCTTGAAGGTTGTACAAAGGATATTATTCTACTTCTTGCAAATATAATATGTACATTGTTTTTCCCCGACGTTATTTTTTCTGATCTTTCAAAGATATTATCTGTGATACTAATAGCATGAAACCAACACTGTGCATCGCACGCACCTAAATAAATAAATAATAAATAATATATTTATTTCCTTTTGACAGTTATAAACCATATGGAAAAAGTCAGTTTTTTTCATGGATACATGAAAGATAAATGTACAGACATTTGTGTAAAATTGTAAATATATTAATAAAATAAAGATACAAAATAGGAACAATGATTTCAATCCTTAAAACCAGTTTCTATCAAACATAAAGAACTAATATCATAATTGTATTTATCAACATATGAATTGTCCAGCTCACTTTGGATAACACTTTGAATATTTAATACTGCGATATCCGGATTAAAAATTATGATTCTGCTATTTGATTTTTCTTGCGGTATAAAAAAACGACTTATAACAGCTCCATGGGGCTAAACTTCTGGATTCATAGCCTTGTTAAAGTTTTCAGTTAGTATGTTTATTTTGAACCATGAATATATTGTTGGGCATCTGGACTGCATCATTTCGCATGTTGCTTTAGAAAAATGCACTTTAATTGAGTTGTTTAAAGAATCTGCTGTCGTTTTTTACTGATTCTTGTAACATGTAAAGTTGATACTTTTGGGACACCTTTAACATCTATGCTATTTCTATTGCTTCCAATTACAATTTTTTTCCCCCGTTGAACTGTCGTTTATGTTTAATTGTTTTCCATTCTCGATCTTTTCCAACTTCCTGAATGGTTTTTGTATCGCCATTAAGTGGTGTTTGATGAAAACACTTCCACATCTTAACAAGGAAGTTGACCTCACATAAGTCCTTACGATTTTGATTTCTAAGGCTTGTTTTTAAAACGCCTGCTGTTTATAAAATGGAAACTCGTAAACCAAAAATCTAAACCAAAAAAATAGGGGCAAATGGGAAATTGGCATAGGTCAGTTTTTCCTGAAGTAGCGTGATTTGTTAAATTTGTTTGGCATATTGTGTTTTCTAAACTGCGCATTCGCATATCTGATTTGGTGCGTTTTTCAACTCACCGTATAATGAGTCATCAATGGTGCCTGTTTTAAAATTATATCTCAAATTAATTTTCTTATTAGCAAATAATTTATATTTAAAAAAGAACTCTGACATATATTCTTTTTTTATTTGCTTTAAGTTATAATTCCATTCAAAACTTTAGCGTATTCTTATCTCTCTTTTTCCCTCTCTCTCAAATTTGTATTTTAACTACAATTCGACTCCACACGATGTATTTTAAGTACTAAGGCTCTCCACACTCTTTACTGTTTTTATTTTGCTATTGTGTACATCACCCTGTATAACTTTAATTCTCCTCGTTCTTATGTTTCAACAATCCTGTAAATGCAACTGCTTCTAACATTTTTTGGACCCTCCGCACTAGAACTTAAATGTCCTTAATGCATATGCTTATTTAACTTTTTTTTTGAACGTTTTTTGATCCACTCTGTATAACTATAGTTTTATTTCACTATTATGACAACCACTTCGTAGATGGAACTACTTATGTACCACCCAATACAACTTTTTTTGAAACACCCTGAATAACTTTAATTCAATTCCGCCTAATATTTCAACCATCATACATATGAAACTGCTTATGTACCACTCAATATCACATTTTTTTGTAAGATTTTTTGAACCTACCTGCATAACTGTAATTTTACTTCGCCCTATATTTCAACTGCGTATATTGGTTGTTGCTTGAAATTCGATAACGCAAATACACATACACACACCTAACACCATATATTGTACATAAAAGATAAGTGACATAACAATTATTCGTTTTGATACACTAATGGATTATTTTCTACCATTTCACCCGACTGTATGCCCCGTAAAATGAAAACCGTTACAAACACCCTATACGATATACTTTCATAACATATATTGACATTTAAGCAAGATATTTATGATGAACATTTGAAATATTCATAGACGTTTACCCTTTTTTGCACATATTTTTCCGATTTTCAGAAAAACGGTATGTTTTAAGTTGTAGAATATTATAAAGAATCAAGCTTGAACATCTCTCTATAGAATAAAATTTAAACTTTTCAAACTGATTAAGCCGTCTAGTGCCTTAATTACCGTTTTTTTTTTAATTTTCTGGAAAAACATAAACCTCAAGTTATAGAAAATTATACGGTAATTTTCTGCAATATTCCTTAACAGAGTGAAGGTTAAATCATTAAAATTGCCTTATCCGTTTTTGAATAATCACCGAGCAAACATAAAAAAAGACGCAGACGAATTGATAACCTCCTCCTTTTTGGAAGTCGGTTAAAAATAATAGGTTTAGCACACGCGACCCTACATTCCTAAGTTATTTTCTTCACACGTTCTCCTTCACAGTACTGCAGATGCATTGTTTATTTGCGGTGCATCCAGAAACCACAATTTAAAACCCCTTAAAAGTTTAGACAGCATTGCACACATCATTTAAGTTTACGACTCCCAAGCGATTGCAGCAGGTCTCGACTTTGCTATTAAATTTGTGATTTACTTGGAAATAAGTTTATCGTCCACTTTGTGTACAGGCAATTTACAGGGTAACATATTCAATGCTAATTTATGGTCTTTTGTTGAAGAATTACATGTTAAAACGTCCTAGTTATATTTGCTGTTTACATTTCTGTACCTTAGAAGCAAACTGTTAAGTCACAAAACATAATTTTGACAAAAACGACTTCAAAGATATTTATTAAAGATAATTCAAAGTTACTCAGTTATTTTTAAACCTATTGTTTTAATATTTGGCACTAGAGTAGCTTATTTGGTTACCTAATAAATTGTGGAAGATTATTTTTCCATAAATAAGTTTTTTTTTTCTAAATGAATTATCATAGTTTGATTCTTAGAAAAAAAAAGGCATATAGTGAAGTCCCTACTTAACATATGTTAAACCCATAATTGGGTTAGAATAAATAAAGCCAAGTCATGTTAAGTCCAAACAAAAGTATTAATTATTCTTAAAAAATAAAACAATTGACGAAAAAATGTAGAACAGTTGCATCTTAAAACGAATCTATTAAGCCAAAGAAGTTTATTTCGACTAACCTATCTGTCTTTTACATAAAACTGGTTAACCACAACAAACTATATATATATATATATATATATATATATATATATATATATATATATATATATATCCTATTCAAAAGCTTATAGCCCTATGTTAATGGAGATCTACGTCTGGTCCTTCATAGGCGATAGATCTGCGTAAAATTTATGGAACTATCGGGGTTTCAACAGTTTTCATAAATGCTCAAATTGCATTTGAATTTTTAGTGTTTCTAATTTGTGGCAAAGATTCAGGTACATTTTGAAATAAAATTAAATTAAATAAACAACGTTATGTGTTTTCCGGGTTTTTTGTTTGAGTCATGACGTGAAAATCATCACTGAATTTGGTTTTAAAAAATAAAACTTCTGGTGCATCTCGGCTTACTTGGAAGTGTACAACTTGTGAAATAAGAAAATTTTCCCCCGAATAAGTTTTCTTGCGTATGATAAAAAGTGCATAACTTCCTTCACATGAGATTTTAAAAACCAAAAAGTCTTGGGTTTCCATCCCTGTCACATGAAAAGACCTTTTTACACCATCTGATGTAACAAGCTAATGCTATTCCCATGGCATTATTATTTTCAACTAAGGAATTTTTTTCCATTCCCTTTTAATTAAAGAATGGTCGCCATGAGCCTCCTTCTGGGTGTGGCATTTAGCTAGAAATTTCTGGTTAATAACATAAAGGTTTCTATTCTTTTCAAGAATTTTACAACATGTTTCTGCCACTACTACTACTAAATTGTACGTTCAAAGCTTTAGGCTATAGAATAGCGTGAGCGTTTCTTGTCTTTACCTTTCATTTGGCATCTGGAAAATGATCATCATACTTTTTCTGTGTTGAGGATCTAAGATCCTGCGTTTCTGCCCCTTGCAATTTTAATGAAAATATATCACAAGTGTCATTATCTTGGAACTTAAACCCATAATTGAACTTATAGTTGAAACACTCACCACAACGCCATTTTTTAGCAATATTGTCTGGTGAGTTTCCTGACACCTGACAATGCTCTTTATAGAGTCGATACATCTTGGCGATGTTTAGATGATTTCCAAGAAACATTTTTAAATCTTTCCTGCGGGTAATGCGAGTCATACACAGGAAACTAAACTACGATGTCCAGGCCCAAACTGCGTTCGTGTGACTTAACCTCCTTTCGCTCAGGGCCGACTTAATTTCATTTAAAACAAGCTATAATCGTTGTTTGTACAAATATCGCCAAATGGGAAAAAGCAAAGAAATTAACATGAAAAGTTTAGTAACTTAACATATTTAACTGAAATTTGACAATTTTGGACTTAACATAGTTTGCTTCTAGGGTACAGATTTGTTTTTTATGCTATTTAGCAAGCCGCTCATAATACTACTGACTTCATACGGCATTAATTCATGGTTGTTAGCTGCAAAACTATTATTTATTTTTAGTTATAAAAACTGCTATTAAACCAATCCGAAGTTGGATTGCCAAAACTAGGAACCTCAAATTTAAGATCCTGGACAACATTTTTAAAAATTACACCACAGCGACCCCATAACTCCAGTTAACTAAATTGGTGCAAATCGCCATCTTGAGTTTTACAAATCCATTTTAGACTTTTACAATTCATTCAAGAAGAATGGCCCTTGAATGCTGAACAAAAAAATTGTAATGACCTGATGCTTTCCTCAAATAATAATAGTAATGAAGGTAAAATATTTTGGTGGATGCCCCTGGAGGCACAGGTAAAACAATTTTTAATAAATGGCTTCGTCCGGCATAGCAGCCACACTTTTGGAAAGTGGGCGAACCGCCTATTCTACATTGAAACTGATATTAAAAATATCTAGTGATGAGGTCACTAGCATTTGCAATATCTCTAAACAGAGTAATGCTCGAAAATTAATGAGGGATTGCAGTTTGATTATTTGGGATGAGGTTTCTATATCTCATAAAGCTTCAGTTGAGGCACTAGACAGGACAATGCAAGATCTGCGCAACACTAACTGCCCAATGGGTGGCTGTACTGTTTTATTCTCTGGAGATTTCCGCCAAATTTTGCCAGTTATAACTAGGGAATGGTGAGCAGATGTAGTCATCGTACACGTTTCATCAAAAGACCGGATCTTTCTCACATATAACGAACTGTGGATTTAAAACTATGAAAGTTTGAGTAAAGAGGACACACTCTGTGTAAGAAGGAGTGTCCACAAAATGGTTTCAATTTGGGGGAGCCACTGGGACCACCGGGTAATTTGTTAGTAGAAATCAGTTTTCTACGAACAAATCAAAGTCAAAATAAATATCCTACATAAATTAAACTCTGAAGAACCCATTATTATATAATTACTAAGCTGATTATGGCATTGTCCATCAACTCAGGAACCCCAACAAACTTCTGAAGATATTTTCCCAGAAGCATTCAACAAGCGTACCTTTGGAAATATTTAAAATAAAACTACAGCAGTCATTTAATCGTAGCAAATGGAGCTTTTTGTCCAACTAGACAAAAATATATATATGGAAAACCAGTATATGAAAATCCTTGCAAAGAAACTATTCTAGAATAAAATATAAATGAAATTTGCTTCATAATGATACAGAAGAAATAATTTAACTATAGCAGTTTATTCAGTGATGAAAAGCATTGTTAATTACCTTTTATTTAGAGGGAGGTAAACAAGGAAGTAGAAACACCAACATTGTAAAGGGGTACTTTTCAAAATAAATATTTAATACTAACAGAGGAATGTAAAAATATTTTTTTATTTACATCTGATTCAGCAACATCTATTCGTTAACAAGTGTAAAATTATTACAAATATACACATTTTGTCCCATTGTTTAACTATTTAAAAAAGTTTTACAAAAAAATAACAACTATAAAATCACAGACTTTTATAAAAGGTCAAAACTGGGTCACGCACTTATTAGTTTATATCACATTTAACACACAATAAACTTATATCACTTGCAGGGAATACAAAGAATGGAGACAACCGTATACAAAGAGAACTACACATAACAGATTTTCTAGGTTATATTTACGAATAATTAAATCATTCTCACTTTTTCACATACTTCACTTCTAAAAGTAGGATTTGTTCATTTCAATCCGTTGACAATTGCTAACTTCATAAAATACCCTGTCGTCACACTTGCGCAATTCTGGCCATTTCTTTAACTTTTTATTTGAAAGCGTCCGCTGGAGACTTTTTCAGTTTTATTTCCATATAAGTTTGTCCTCCTTTGCTCTACACTCCGTACTTAAAACCAAAATGAGGATTTTATTCTTTCGAGCAGGTTATTGGCGAATTTTTAACGACCTGCTCTAAATAGGATATAGTGACTCTCTTTGTAAATTTACGAATATTTGTGTTTTGGTACAAAAAAAGAAGTTATTGAACAATTTTATTCCGATATTCGTTACATACCCAATAGGTTTCAAATTAATATTAAAAGGAGGTGCTCCTATTATATTACTCAGAAATTTGAGTCCACTGAAACTGTGCAACCATACAAGATTCAAAGTAGTCAATTTAATTTTTTTTTTAATCGAATGTATCATATTAACTGGCAACGCAACTGGTGAAACTGTTTTTATACCACGAATTCCCATGACACCCTCAGAATTGCCATTTCAATTTAAACGGCTACAACTTCCCGTAAAAATTCCGTTTAAAATGACAATTAATAAAGCACAGGGTTAAACATTAACAGTTGCTGGAGTCATTGCCGTAGCCAGGAAATTTTTGCCAGGTGGGTTCGATAATTTTTTCGGGTGGCGTGCATAATTCTTTTGATTGATGATGGGCTGACTAAGTATTCACGTATTTCCAAGACATAAAATCGTATAAACCTAATGAAAAAGATTAATAATGGGTTAAAATTTAAGGTTGAAAAAAAAAATTCCAAAAATTTCCGCTGGCTATGGGCTTGGGGGGAGTAGACTTAAGCGCACAGTGCTTTTCGCACAGACAACTAACTGTATATTGATCTATCACCTGTTACTTCGAAACAAAATTTGTTCGTTTTAGATGTGATCAGGTTATTTATGTCGTATACAAAAAATATACTTAGAAACTAATCGGTTTTGTTTGGCTCATAAAATAGTTGCCACTTAAAAATTAATCTAAATTAATATTATGTATAACGAGGAAAGATGAGTAACATAGGCTATTTTATATCTTCTATAAAGAACCCGTGCGAAGCTGGGACGGGTTGTTAGTATTGAATAGATATGAAAATGTAGGGTTGTCCAAAAAACAACTGAAATTTTATATTCATGTTATATGTTTTTTATTTACGAGCTTATTTAAGTAGATTTCGCTTGTTTAAGAGACAACTGAAGGTGTACGGGTTCTGACTTCATATTTTTCAAATCAGCTTTAGAAACAGAATGGCGGACGTGTTTTAACTTTGACATTTTTTGTAAACTCCAATTTTTGATTTGGACAATCCTAAATATTTTCAAACAAGGAATGTGGATTACAAAACACTTACATTGCTCTTTTAAACTGCATTAACAGGACCGACTCATTTTACCTGTAACTTATATATTTTTATTGTTTCAGGTCCAGAAGTATCAGAAAACTTCCCGAGGAGACAGCGACCGGTCAGTTTCTTTCCACAACGTACAAACTTACAATCCACACCGATTAGAAAAATGGACAACGATATTTCACAAATCAGCTTACAACGCCCCCAAGTAAACTCCTACAGTTAAGCCTTAACCAAAATAATCGACGAGGACATAAATGGCTAGTCAATCACCGCTCAATCTGAGCGAATCCACGAACTCGACGTCAGACCCGGAGACACCATGGACATACTCCTTCGTACTCTTCCTCAAAGTCGCGATCATGGGCTCAATCATAATCGCTTCCATATTCGGAAACCTCCTCGTCATCGTATCCGTCATGCGCCATCGGAAATTGCGCGTCATTACGAACTATTACGTCATATCGTTAGCCTTGGCCGACATGCTCGTCGCCATGTTCGCCATGACTTTCAACGCAAGTGTACAAATTTACGGCGAATGGCTGTTCGGTCCTTTTATGTGCGACGTTTGGAACTCATTAGATGTTTACTTTTCGACTTCATCGATTTTACATTTGTGCTGTATTAGTGTTGATAGATATTACGCCATAGTTAAACCTTTAAAATATACTCTTACCATGACGAAAAAAGTTGTAGCAATGATGATCCTTAATACATGGTTAAGTCCCGCAGTAATTAGCTTCCTACCGATTTTCATGGGATGGTACACCACTACCGAAAACGAAAATTTTCGCGAATATAACCCTGACGTGTGCGAATTTGTCGTAAACAAACCTTACGCTGTGATAAGTAGTAGTATATCTTTCTGGATACCCTGCACAATAATGATTTTCATGTACCTGTCGATTTTCCGTGAGGCCAACAGGCAGGAAAAGGAAATGTACAACAGACACGGCGCTGCGCTGTTGTTGCATCAAAACAATACTAACGGTGACATGTTGTCTAACTCAGGGGGATCATCCAAAACACTCACCCATCACGAAATTAATCAAGATCTACATCACACTCCAACCAAAGAAAAAAATATTTCTAAAATGAAACGAGAGCATAAGGCTGCAAGAACTCTAGGCATCATTATGGGAACGTTCATCCTGTGTTGGCTTCCATTCTTCGTATGGTACCTAACCGTTTATTTATGCGATTCATGTCGAAATAACTGTCCAGGCGAAGTCGTGGCCGTAGTATTCTGGATTGGATACTTCAACTCAACCTTGAACCCCATTATTTACGCATACTTCAACCGCGAGTTTCGGGAAGCTTTCAAGAACACCTTGCAGTGCGCGTTTTGCAGTATGTGCCATAGACCGCCATCTAGTCTGGACTATATGGACAATAGACGACCCTCTATGCGTTACGACGAAAGAAACCGAAGTGTTTACTCGGAAACCTATCTGAAGCACGTCGACAGGAGGTGTTCTGAGTTCGGATCGACGCTCTGAGTAGACCTCGCTAGTAGCAGACTCACGACCACCAGTTTCTGATCGAGGAGTGAGGCTGTTACTAGTGTGTAATATAAAAAAATTAATACTTAAATCGATGGTGCTGTCTTTTTTGTACATTTCAAATCTTAATATGGAGAGCAAACGTCTCGTGTACAGTGATCTGAGTGTCAGATATTTAGTTGTTAAATTTAAATGTAGTATTTAAGAAGTAACGACAGAGTGACCTCAGGAAGAAAATAAATTTCATTAAAACGAAGCTTTTTTTACTTCGAACAAAACTCATACAAAAGTTGATACATGGAACCTAGGAGTCCATGACTAATATTTTTTATTCATTCTTAGCAAAGGAACTACCTTGAACCTTTTTAAATTCAGATTATAAATAAGTTCAAAGTTAACTGTGTTAAACATAACGCACGCATTGACAGAATACGGCCTTAACTACACAACTTAATTAATATTTATACTTCTGCATTTTCTATCTCATCTTTGCTGCTAAAAGCAGGTGGATTCTGTCTCAATCACTCGAAACAATCTGGTTTTGAATAGTACAATAATAATTGAATTGTAGTTCGCATCCTTATCTAAGTTTGCATATAAACTCTGAAACATGAAAATAATACTAGATGTACCTCTCAATAACTACAATAATAGCATATTTTGGACATAGGCATTCTACAATCAGCGATATAATAAAATTGAATAAAAAATAAACAATTAAACAAAAATAAACAGGGCATGTGGAGGGAGGTTGTCTGAGCATTCTCCCCCAAATAAAAATGTCTAAACCCGTTAACAATTACACAATATGTCAGCAATCCTTACTATTAAAAATGGAGTTTACGATTTTGTAACAGCAATGATTAATTAATAAATAATACTAATCATTACTATCGGAATTTAAACTAATAATATTGCCTTTTCGAGCAAACATACTGCTAGTGCAATTACTACTAATAAAAAAGAGTATAGAATAAATATAAACTTCTATTTAATATGACATTTCTGAACTAAAACTAAAATTTAAGCAATTTATTGCGAAAATAACTCGTTAAAATAAATATTTTTCGTTTTTTACCAATATGTCTTTTAGATTTTAAACTAGCGAAACATTTTGTGGAAAATAGAAAAATTCAAGACGATATATAATATTTTTGCACTAGTACTAGTTGTGCGAAAATGCAAACTTTATATGATAATATGTTTGCCCTACAGAAATTTAAAAAAATAATAAGAATAACAAGAACTGCAATTTAGTATTCTAACAACTTTTACCTTTCACCAGTAGTTTTCGAGATATTTTTAAGAAAAAGTATCAATATTGCCAGAATTTTCTTTTCATTTCCAGTAGAAATTTTTCAAAGCTGAGCAGTCTAAACCAATCAATCTTCTAGACCGTACTACAAGAACATAAATAAAGTAAATTGTAGAAAGGTTATAATAATTTGTAATAGGGGTCGTAACGACGAAATTGTTTTCGCTGCTTTTTTCTCGAAATTTATAGGTATATGTTCGTCAAAACTTCCTTAATTTTTAGGTTAGAAACTTCTATAATAAAATAAAAGTTTTGCGTATAATTGACTTGATAACTATAGTGAAAAATGCATCGTTTCTCCATTATTCAACGTTGAGCCATAACTCGGTATATATTGAGTATCCAGTAGTATAAAAAACGTTATAAGCTATAATTCTGATTTATATAGCTTTTTTGATAACATGCTAACTTTTCGTAAAAAATGTGGGATATTTTGTTGACAAAATTACAATTTCATCCTGAATAACTCGAACAGTATTAATTTTAAGTAATAATGCATTTTTTGTTTGATTAATTTGAATATAAAAATTTCCACAACAAAGATGACGTGACAACCAGATACACGGTAAAAGCGCTTACCAACAAAGGGTACATTTTTCAGCTATTCCATACTTAGTGTTAAAATTTCAGGCAAATCTTTAAGTATATAGAAGCTGTTCTGCACTATGTATAACGTCATATCCTGGACTTATAATAATTTTCTTTTATAAAAAATTTTCCATTTGAATTCTAACTTACAAGAATCATTAAATCTCGTCTCTAATTTGACAAGGAGGTAATCATGAGGTACTCCGGAATATAGAATTGTTATAGCTGTAACTCGCCTCATGAGTTGGACAACAACAATCAATTTATTGCTTAAAAAAATGATAATTAACTTTCACAGACCTTTAATTTCCGCTTTTGACACACAATTTTTAGAATTAATAATGTAAAACTTGACACAGAAAATTTATGTTGTTTAACTTAAAAAACGCTTTAAAACAGTGTAGCGATATTTATACAATTAATTTTGACAATTGTACAGAATAAGGATATCAAAATTTTATATGCACAAAAATATCAAACCTTTTTATTCATAATTTTAGAATTTCTCGAGTTTTTCTAAAGCAAACACTTAATTGGCATGAATTTTTTAAAATTCATATCTTTTTGAAAAAATCTGAATTTTTGAGAAAATGTGACATATTTGTGGCAACGGTTTTCTAGACAATTCTAGACTAACAAATATTTGTAAAGATCTTTTTTTTGCACTCAATAGCAACAAAGATATAGAAGCAAAAATGAAAACAGGCGATTTTTAAACATCTAATTGTTTGTCAGTAATTTTCCGCAAAAATTTGTCATGGCTATATAAATAAGCTTATTAGAGATATTGCCTAGACCCAATTCCGTCATAAAACAGATCTATTCCCTATGTTGCAAAAAAATCCCTTTAATTCGATCTATGCCGTTCCGAGTTTTAGGGTTTTATCTATGTGAAAAGTTCTATGTGAATCAAATTATATGTACATATATATGCATATATATTTGTTTTAAAGTTTTCGCGGGCACTAAATGTTTTAGGTGGTTTCCGAGAATTCATACGCGTAGTTGATAACTGATCCCTGCCGGGGCCGATGGTAAAATGACGACGATTCGGTAGAGTCACATCTGCCCTCTTCAGGTCGGTTCGCATAATTCTCGTAGCCTTCTGCTTTCGCTTCTAGTTACCCGAATACTAAGATTTTCAGAAGCGCTCGTGCTGTTATATAGTCGCGGCTCGGCGCCTGTTGGTTGGCACCGTGAACGGCTGCGTGCGATTGGCCCTTGGCGCTCAGAGGGCCCGCCTCCCGCCTGCTGATTTGTTATTTCCGGTTGAGTTGTTATTGGACGGGTCAGGGCCGGTACGGTGTTTAATAGAGTTTTCCAACAATTCGATAAGTTCTGAATTTCATTGCGTGCGTTTAGACTGTGAGGCCTCTTCGTTATTTCAATTGCCTCTCTTTCGAGTCTTGATTTCGGGTGTTCTATATTTTCCAGCACTCTGGTGTTCTCAAAGTCTATTCGGTGTGACATCGTGGTGGCGTGTCCTGCATTGGATGTTGTTTTTTCCTGTTTTCTTACAGCGTTCTGGTGTTAATCACGTCTAGCTTGAATTCTAATAGAAGAATTGGTAGTCTAGAGGCACGTGTTGTTTTGAATTTAGAAAAGAAAAAAAAATTCTCACAGTTTTTTCATTAAAATGAAGCTTCTGAGGGGGCGTCGCAAAAAGATTAATTTTTGACGACCACCCTAATTAATATATATATATGTATATATAGTCACTAGTAACGCCCAAAAAAGGAATGCTAAATATAATATCACAGTCATGTTTATAAAGCAAGTTTCAGAAAATGAAATTTCAAGATGTATTTGACTTTTATAAAAATGTATACGAAGAAACTGCCTTTTCTCGTATCCATTAATTTTTTATCATGTGTCTGAAAAAAATATAGAGCGATCCTCAGGTGGCATGTTGCGGTTTTCCCTGGGCACTGTTCATGAGAACTGCGGAAGTTCTCCACTGGGAAGCACAAAGAATTACTACAAACAAGCAAGTCCATGACGCCACAAAGGATATTCTGTTATTAGATTAATGTCACGGTCTCTATTTAGTTTGAGTTTGTTCTGCCGCGCCAGAGAAGCTGTTTTCAACATGCGACAATATATATGCAGTAATTGAAAACCAGGGCAATTAGTTAATCGTTAATAGAATACAATCTTTACTTTAAACAATGAATTTTGCTGTAATCTTTACACACATTTGCGGCTTGAAAAAAGATATGAAAATCGCCTTTAATGTCTGTATAAAAATTAGAAATACGTTATTATAAAACAGTCTAGTCAGGTGTTCCTCATAATAATAGTTTTGGCGTTTTTATTGTGAATATAATAATATCCTAAAGATATTTGAAAGCTTTAATAGTTTATCTGTTACCCATGCATCACTGTTTGACTTTTTTTATCCCAAAAGTCGAAAGAAAATATAGCAGATAAACATGGGTTAGCTTCCAATTTATCACAAACGACTAAGTATACGTTTGTGTTATTTCAAAATGATAAAAAGAAGAAAATGTGGCAAAGGCATAGGAAAAGGAGGTGTAAAACGTATAGTGCTAGCTGATAATATACCAGCCATAACAAGAACGAGAAACCCACATGTTTCTTAAAAATACCATAAGAGGAGCAGTAACATACACTGGGCATGAAAAGAGGAAAGCTGTCACAGCTAGTGAAATTTGGCGGTTGATACATTGGTGCAGAAAAAATATCAAAATTAGTGTTTTAATAAATAGTAATTTTTAACATCATCAGGTGAGAGATGTTGATGAAGCGGTCTCACAGAAAATAAATTTAGGAGGATGATCCAAGCATGAATTAAAATTATACACAACATTTAGGTTACTTCTTACTGAACAGAATTTTTTACAACATTCCTATGGAAGACAAATAACTACCAACATATTGAAATAGAATTGCAAGGACAGAAATTCAGTTTTCACCTTAGGGTCATGATATTTTTGCGGAAACTGTCACCGCGTATTGGCGAAATCAAAAACGTCAAATTATAGAACTAAAACATTTGGTTTGCAAAAAGTTTAAAAACCGAAAAAAATATCAGTGGATTACGTCACATGATAAAAAATCGAAATGTATTTTAAGCCAAAAATATAGTCGGAATAGGACAATCAAAATAAACGGTTTGTTAAATGCTTGCCAACGTTTCGCTTTATTATATTTAAAGCTTCATCAGGGCTAAAAACATCCAGGAAAATGTATTTACAAATTACATAAAAGTTAAAATAATATACAAAAATGTAAAACAATGCATAATCCATTACTAAGTGAAATAATAAAATTATATATTAATAAATTAGATGACAAAACAAAACAAAATTATTAAACACAAAAATTGAAAATAAGTATGTGGTATAATCATATCATATTTACATTAATGAGATAAATATATATTTATATTTACATTAATGAGATAAATATGATATGATTATACCACATACTTATTTTCAATTTTTGTGTTTAATAATTTTGTTTTGTTTTGTCATCTAATTTATTAATATATAATTTTATTATTTCACTTAGTAATGGCTTATGCATTGTTTTACATTTTTGTATATTATTTTAACTTTTATGTAATTTGTAAATACATTTTCCTGGATGTTTTTAGCCCTGATGAAGCTCTATATATAATAAAGGGAAACGTTGGCAAGCATTTAACAAACCGTTTATTTTGATTGTCCTATTCCGACTATATTTTTTGGCTTACTGACAATAAGGACACTAAGAATTTTCTGGAAATGTATTTTATTCATATGGTGTTTTTAATAGGGGGCCCAAGCAGAGAATTTACGCGTTAATTAAGCTCGTCCGAAAATCGCATACCTTACCCATTCTAATGTATCCCTACCATATATAAGCCTTTAATATAAGGGCGTGCGTTAAGAGCAGCAGATCAGATTAGTAAAAAAAATGATCCTCAGAAAAACTCGGGCGCGTCTTATGAACACAAATTAAATTTGAAAACGGGAGATATAAAGACCGATATCTAGAAACAATATGCATTATATATATATTGTCTTGCGTACAAAAGAATGACAGCTCGAAGAGAGTAAGAAAAGTTAAGTACATGGAGAAAAGTTTATAAATCTGCGATTTGAGCATGACATACGGAAATGGTCGAAGTTGTACAAAAAAACTTCACCTGGAAATTCTCGACCGTGATTGATTTTTTTTGAAGAAAATCGTTTACGTATTACTGAAAAAATATAATCTACGTTCTTAATAGGGCCATGTTGCTAAAATCATCATCAAAATATGGAGAGTACAGGTGCTGACTGCTGTGTATTTGCCACTCTTATCCAGCTTATCAGAAAGGCATGCTCGTTTTAGTAGAAGTATGACGCTTTGGTTAGTTTGTTGTGTTTTAAAACAATATAGTGAATTCAGTTTCATATCTACTACAATAATGAGTAAAGAAAATGTGAAACGTGGATTTTGTGGAGAAGATACTTGTGAAAAAATTTACTCCCAAAAAAAAAATCTATAACTGTTTTGGAGATTAAGATACTTATTTTGAATTATATTGTTATGTTCTTTCATAGCAGTCCATGATAGAATTACAAATATATTTATATTGTTTTTATTACATCCAGAAATTGAAAAAACAATTTTAAAAATCAAATTGTCAGATAAACAATATTCCTCCATATTGTCAGATTGTCAGATTATCACTCAGGACGATTAGGTCATCAAGTTGAACTCTCAGTAAAAAAATCTGACGCCTTCGAGTATTTCAAGGTCATATTTTATTACATTTTCAAAAATCGGTGACGACTGTTAGTTGCGTCCATATTATCAGTTATTTGAAAAGGGCACTTTTTGAGTTTACTTAACATTTCCTCTGATTATCTGACATGCTCGAATAAGTTTTTTTTACCCGTTTTTATAGCCAACCTCACTACTTAATCGTCAGATTAATATCTCTGGGTTATCATAAAGGGATTGCGTGTATACACTATAAATGCCTGACACGTTCGAGTATATCCATGTGACTTGTTTTTTAAATTCTTTAAAATTTGTACGAGCTCTCCCCGCACCAAAGTGACAAACTTTACATAAACTATAGTTCGTTTTAGGACTTAATCTTAAGGATCCAATACTATTTAAATTGGTTATTATATAAATAAAAGTTAGTCCGATGCTTCGTCCAGCAGTACACCATTTCAAATTGATAACAGTCATTGGAACTGTCACAATCATAGCTACAAATATGAGATTTATTATACTCATTATCTGAACGATACATCACTGAATCATATAATACGTCTCTAATTTCATCCTGCTCTAGTAATAACCATCTAACAAAATTGTTTTATTTGAAAATCAGATGAGGTTACCACATAGTAACTATAACAACCTTAACAGTTGCTCACCAGAAGTTTTAACATAAACTTTATCCACAGAATAATCAAACCTAGATGCGAAACTCTTGTGGAAACCATTGATATTTTGGAGTAAAGATTTCATGACCTTAAAAAGAGTCGGTCATTACTTTGATAGTAACAATATCCGGGCGGTAACTTTAAATTACATATAAGGACGAATTCGTATTAAAAGAGGAACAACTCATTTGAAAAATGTAAGTTTTAGAGGCATTTGAATAAAAAACATCAGAAGTGTGTGTGTGAAAATAAAGGTTTGTGTTTATATATCTGTGATATACGAAAAGTTCCACTTCAAATGGTGTGGAAGTATTAGGTCCAACTCACAATCTTTTTAAATATATTTTAATTCTCAAAAAATGTTTGACAAACTGACGTTACTTGTATACCTCGTTCTGATGCAATTGTGAATAATAAATAAATCTTATAATATTAAGTGCCGGTAAGGCAATCCTTGGTCTGTTTTGTTTTAAACACGGTAAATTTCAGTTCATAGTTAGGTTATGTTTGATAATTGATATGTAGTTAAATATGGTGTATATGCAAGTAACAAGTATTTAACAGAATTAGTCTGAAGTTTGTAGACAATGTAACTCGTTCCTCGAAGTTTCCTTGGACTTCCATTGTCTTGAAGTGTTTGATCTCACAGCGCTTCAATAGCTGTGTATTTTCTATCCCATCATTCAATACAATAGAAGTCCAAGGAAACTTCGAGGATTTAACAGATTCTTTGTGAATAGTAGGATTATTTTTTTAGCTTTTACTCTGAGGATAGGGTACATTTTTGAACTTCGAATTAATATTATTATACTTCATAATTCTGAGGTTTATTGAACCTACCCTCAAATTAATGGCTTTGTCGCACATGCGCAAAGAAATTTGTATCTGGCGGCAAGTCCAAAGATGTTAGGTGTTATTTCACATATAACGAAAAGATTTGATTCTGCTAACGTATTTCTTTAGTACTTAGTAAACATTAAATTTATACACTAATACAGTCCTCAAAGGATTTAGCAAAAACTCATGAAATAATCATACATTTTAATTAGTGATTCAACGAATTGAATTTTGTTTGATTACTAGAGCTGTTAATAAAATTATGGTTTTAAGAAATATATCGAAATTATTCACACTCTTGAGGTTGACAATGGTCAATTATTGTCAAGAACAACACGATTTTCTGTTGATACCTGCTAAAGAGAATATCTTCATAAAAGTGTTTAGCATTAAATGTACGACTACTTTTTTGTTAGAGTAGACCCAAAAGGTTTATCACAAATTAAATAAGACTTGAAAACAAATATTGAAATAGAGACGTCTTTTTTTCTATAGAATTTTGAAAACTATGCAGTAAAGACTTTGATTTACTTCTCCACAAAAGATGAATTTCAAAGAATTAGGTCTTGGATTGAGTTGGTCGTTACTTGATGGAAGTTGACACACATAATGAATTAAGTGATACTACTGATTATACATTATATTATATCATGGAGCTTATTCATACAATGATGGTACATTAAGATGTAATGTACCATCATCCTCACAATTGTCACAGTTTTAAATAAATTGTAAGTTTATAACTAGTTGTGTTCCATAATTAATCAAGAATTTAGGTCTGGCTATCTAGGAGGCCACGTCACAAATTCTGATGGACCCATCAGATTGCAATTCAAATACCTATGAGGATTTATAGCGGATGACATTGTAATTGCCTGGATGATTATCGTTAATCGTAACTCAGGACGTCCTATTTAATTTAGAACATATCAACTAAGTAGGTTAACGGGTCAGCCTCTATAACTTGATTTGAAAATCATATTAGAGCAAGAGAGCATGTGCAAAATTTCTATCTTGCCAATCAGTTTTGTAAACGAGGAATTGATAAAGGGTTTGGACCTTAAAGAAAGAATTTATTGCTCGTTTATAAACCTAAATTTCTGGTTCTAATTGCCTACGAAATGTAGGATCTTCATACACATCTAGAACATTTTCTTAAAAATATTGTCAAGTTTCGCTATGGCAGAAAACTTCCTGGTATAAAACCCTGTTATTTTTTGTCTAAAAGTGCGAAATATTCTCGATGTATGGATACCTGAACTAAATTAAGTAAAAATGACTCTTATGTTAAACGGTTTCATTTAAAATCAATACAATATTATGTTAATAATGTACAAAAAGCTAAAAAGTAATTCGGGTTCTAGGTACACTCATCACACCACTCTCCTCATGAATCTAGAGCATCTATCAGACAACATAATAAAATGGTTGGGCGTCTGAAATTTCTATCAAGTCAACCACTATAGCTGCTATTTATCTACATTGTTACTCAGGTTAGGTTAAGGAAAAAGATTCTATTTTTTTTTGTCTGATTAATGCCCTAGAATGATGAGGCAGAATTATTTTCTAGCTTTTAGTACATTATTAACATAAATGTTGTGTTAATTTTAAATAAAACCGTTTTATTTAAATGCTTTTTAACTTAATTAATTTTGAATTTATTTTGTTAGATTATACTCCTTATTGTATTTAATTCCTTGAGTGCCTCATTATTACAAGGTTTATTCCCTGACAATTTGTTGCAGTTTAACTCCTCAATAAATAATCCTTCCAATGACTTTACCCGACTCAGGTTAACGTATGCCTGTCCTTCAAACCATTACGAGCCTAAACATACAACTGGGCGGTCTACAGTGCTGCCTTGCATTTTGTAGGCAGTGAAAGCCCATGACAAAATTAAGTGCAACATCCTTTTTTCAGGCGTCCCATAATTGCTTTGCTGGAAATTGTATGGCTTTATTGTGAGTAATTTGTATGCCGGCTCTCCCTAAGTCGATCCAAATTGTTGGTATATGCTACGTGACGCTAATGACATATCCACCCTAATGCGAGACAGTCGTCGGGTAGTTTTAACATTTTACTATAACTTGAATGGTGTACCGCCAACGACATTTCATTTGAGCCAACCTAACGCCACACAGTCCTCAACATACAAAATTTTGCTTGTATTAAAGCTCTTTCATTTGATCCCCATGTTGTAGGTATGTGAAAAAATGAATTCCTGATCCGCTATTTTGTTGGTGACCATATTGGATTTTCGTTTTTTTTCATAGTGAATTTTATTCTTCTATTATAGGCCTTTCATTTGATACCCATATTGAAGTAGATGTGAAAACATAAGAAATCCGCTATTTTGTAGTGGCGGCCTTCTTGGATTTACAAAGATACAAAATGTATTAAATTGTAGTGTCATCAGAAGTAAATATGTGCACCAAATGTCAGCAGGAATGGGGTGAAATTTTCATTAGGTGATTTAACCCAAACAAACAAACAGGGCAAGCTAAATAAAACCATTTAAAAAACTATACACAGAGTCAGTTATGACTGTCAGGATATCTATTTTTAAATCTTGTTGTGTTACAATTTCAAGTGGTTACTTTCGAGATGATTTCTCATAAACATTAACAAACTCGTTTGGATTTTGAGTAAACATATTTCTCTTCTTGCAAAAGCAACTAAATTTAGAACTATAAATCGTTTGATCCATAACTTTCATGTGTAGCCTTAACGCACTTTACTCGATTTGGAATGCAAACGACACAGCACAGAACTCTTTGTTGTTGTAACATTGTAATTGATTTATCGGAATTCAGATGAATTGGTACAATTATTCAGCCCAGCATTAGCTTTATTTTATGTTGTTTTTCGATAATTGAGTTTATCCAGTTATAGAAATGAGATTAAATCCAAATAACAATGGCATTACTGAAAAAAATATGTATATCAGAGGAAAATAAATAGCTATGGTGCAAGTGAACTTAATTGTTGTAGGATTGGATTTTTTATTACGAGCGTTGTTAATCTTTATCAGTGGAAGTCAACCGATTTGTTTCTACGCCCACTTTTACAATTTTGTTTGAAATAAAATTACCTGACTGCCCATTACACCAGTTTGTAGAGCAAAATTTAACTTATTTTCGGACATAAAATTCAACAGCAGTTCGCTTGTATAAGTTGGTATAATGGTATCATCATGTCAGTAACAGTTTATAGATAATTATTCCAAAGATTTTAAAAGCAAACTCCAAGATGTAAACGATTTAAATAATAAAAACCCGCAAAAATACGAATTACTTTTGTTTTTTGCTTATATGATTAAAAGTAATACAGGAATCGTATTGCCGTCTACCGGAAAGTTATGCAGAATAAGAAGTCCTTCTTAATGAGTGTTTATGCATCGAAATTGGATCTTTCACAAAATAAACTCAGAGAGACTGGTCAAAAGTAGTACTGGAATATTAGTCTTCGTCAATACGATAGTTTTTTATATTAAGTTTATACAGGCTCACGATGGATACTATTGAATAAGCAGTTTTTGAACAATTCGAATTTCAATAATTTAGAGAGCTTTTTTGCACATTCCACCGTATTAACGAGACTAATCCGACCTGGATATACTTAAGATGTTCTGAAAGTTCATAAATTTCACTATAATTTTGTTTCGCTATAATGCCGAGAAGTTGGTTTAAAATAATAGTAAATATTGCACTAAATGTACGAATATCCGACAGTCAGCGGTGCGCGGACAATAGCTGTCAAGGCACATGGACGGATCTATAATTTTCGTAAGGTGGGGACACGAGATAAAATTTATGGTAAATTGTATTACCATAAATGTTTTTTCTCAATGGTTTATAACGTTTTTATTTACATAACTATATCCTGCTTATATAGGTCTTTTTTCATTTGTTTATTAAGTTAACGTTTACCTCTATACAGTTTCCTAATATTAATTAGAGGAGACTCAATCGTTTAAGTCAAATTTGAAAAGCAGTATGAATACGTTTTACGCCATTATGTCAAAAATTCTAGTAATAAAATGTGAATTTTGTGCATTTTTCAAGCTTCCAAAATATACTTTGCATATCGCTGTCGAACTATTGTGGTTAATACGACACGTCCTGCAAAATATTTCTACAATTTAAACTGCACTTCTGCGAGATCTACTTAAGGTACAATATTGATTTTCAGCGTTATTAATCTCAATGTTATTAGTTATCACTAGGAGGCAAATTATGGTTCCAGCTGTTATTACAACCAATTTAAATTTTTTTTTAACATCACTCACTTTAGATGGGTTTTTCCAGCTTTCCTTTATGAAAAATGATGGGATCAAAATTTATATGCATTTTGAGGATTTTCTTATTTTCTACAATTTTTGTATTGACGGCATTATGAACATATCATTACTTTTTACACTCTAAGCGAAAAAGAAAATACGTCATACTTTTTTGGGTTTTAAAGGCTTATCTATTGACAGGTGTACACGAGTTTTTGAATATCGCTTGTATTGAAGGGAGAAACCTTAAAGCGTTTCCAAAGCATGTTTAAAACAACAAAAAGAGTCTTGTAGTAATAATCATTTACTTAATTGTTTGTCAATATTTCACTTAGTTAGGCAAAATACGTAGCTAGAAAAGAAATTATATACATATATTCCTTTCTATCCTGCCAAATACATGTTTCCAAGTATGGCCGTTCCCGTTTCTGTCTCATAATCTTGCCAACTTCTTTGTGATCCTCCTCTCATCCGTCAGTCATTAAAATTAAATTTGACAAACAACAAAATCCATATCAGTGCGAAATTTTTTTGAAAGTACCTCGAAAGACTCAACAAAACGATTGATCACAACTCCAGAGTCGAAGTTGAAGCGTCTTCAAACAGATAAGTATATCACTATACCATACCATTTATATATAGGAATACTGGTTGATCATTTTAAGACAGAATAACTTTGAGGAAGAATTTCTGTACAGACAGCCAGTAATACGGGCAATTTTACGAAATTGCCTTACTACACTTTGTTCTCCAAATACGATTTAAAATATTTATCTGTCACAGGAAAAAATTTTGAGGAGAGTAAACCCCAATGAACAGACAAAATAATACAAGACCTCCTCAACAATCTTTTCGAAATTACTATTATATGCTCTTCTCGGTTGCTCATTCTAAACTTTATTTCGCTTTTTGGGCGACAATAATCAGTTATGCTGGTTCTCAGGTATCTAAAGGAGGAAACCTTTTCCACTATACTTCGTTGTATATAAAGGTTCATGTCCCTATGTGTTTTTGAAATAACTATTGTTTCGTCCTCGAGTTATTTATTTATAGGCAAAACAGTCCCAAATAATATGTAATGGGATCATGTTTTGAAAATCTAATAGGTTTTCAGAGAATATAACTCTATCATATGCATATCTAATATTGTTTATTGGATTTCAATTTATTTTAATTCTACTTAATTCTGGCTCACACTGCTTCTCTAATTATTGCCTCTGAGTATATACTAAATCAAATTCTATGTATTAAAGCAACCCGAAAACTCACTTTTTTGTTGTTTTATCAATGCTAATTTCAGCTTTTTTTAAATTCCATATAGATCGCCAATTATCTTAATATCCCTTTTATAAGTACCGCTGGACTTTTGTAGCATCAGTTGGCACTAATTTTACCACTTAGTAACATAACTAACCAAGTGTGCCGGCGCTTCATGTAATTGGATGTGGTATACAATTCTTTCGACAATCGATAGTTGTCATATAGTGTGATTTATAAATAATACACGCAGCGCCATCTCTTGGTAGAGATTTTAAACTTTCAGGTATTAGAAAATTAACAAAAACTGGTAGCACTCTATTTCAGCACACATTCGTGAACAGTGTCATATATCGAAAAAGTCGTATAGACTAAAGTATAGTCATTTTTTCACTATCTTGGGTTAAGAATTTTTTTACTTACATACTGTGATATGCAGTATGTATATGCGATAATTTATTTTGTTCTGTATCTAAAGAAATACATTTTCTTGAGGTCACTCAACTATATAAATAGTTTTTTTTTTATAAGTGAAGTTAATGTACTGCAGCTCAAGATGACTCATTTCTGTGCCTTATATAACGCGCAAAATGTTCTGATGTAGATCAACTTTAAAGTTTTTGCACGATCTAAGTTATCCAAGCTGCTTTTCTGATATAGTAAGAACTTTCCAGGTTTGGTGCAGGTTTACAAAATTAATTATTTTAAATTCTATGAAATTTGTAAACATATAAGTTATATTAGTTTGAAGGGTACAGTACACCCAGTAATTTTTCTTTATCATTCTACAAATGTGTACAAAGATTATGGAATAAATATATAAGATGTCCCAAATATATTTGGTACAGCTTTCACTTTTACATAACCGTTATTTTTCCATGAAAAGTTTTTTAAAGAAGAGTATTAGTCCGATTATTTTAGACAATTGAAATAACAAAAATTCCGACAGAGCCAAATTTTTGTGGGAAGCTTGTGTTCACTATCAGAAAGAAAACTTCAAGTCCCCATCGATCCCATATATGCTACGAAAGTTATTGACGTCTACAAAAATTGTCCTTACCATTTTTTCTCTATGAGTCACCAGTTCCGAGATATCGCTATTGAACGAGTACAGTTATACATAATATGCATACAGTAGGCCTACTCCACGGACTGTTATATTGTAAATTTCAGAGACAATGCTTTTCTAAATGCATAATAAATTCTTATACTGATATTAGTTATTGATTTTAACTGTCTTTCTGATTTTTTACTCATTCACGCTCTTCAAAATCCACTTTAACAGTCATTTCTTCGGCGAGTTCTTCTTCTTCTTCCTCTTGTTGGATGTTCAAACATTGTTCAAATCAAGATGAATCATCTGTCTATTCATCAAAATAACTTAAATCTTCCTCTGTTGTATTCAATTAACAATTGAGCAAGACTGACCTCGGCAAATGGTAATTGCTAGAGAACAAGGTAAGCCTACATTTGAAACTGCAGCCTTTTCCACGATTGCAGAAAATGCTGTTTAGAAGTTGTTCTGGAGCAGATGGCAGTAAAGTTTGAATCGGTTCCGAAGTATTATTTATTAATTTCCAACTCCAGTCTTCAGGTTTCAATTGATTTCCTAGCCACGTCTGAACCTGATAATATACTGGATACAAAAGTTGAACCGCTGGTGCCGACGTTGGGGGAAGACTTGATAGTTGTACTTGTTTCTTGTTACGTATACGTTTGATTAAGGTTAAATATTGGTATTTATCTAAGATACTAAATTTTTTCGGACCTCCCTAAACAGCAAGAAGAAAGTGAATTCCTTGCGTAATTATTGTTTGCTGGAAAGAATCAGGTTCTAAAAATACATTTGGGCAGTCTATTTTTTTTCCAATAAATTAAATACTGAAGTTTTGCCTCTTCTATACATTGCTGAGGTGGTGTCGCAGCCGGTTATCGCATGTGAAAATAATATGTGCTTTTGGCATTTGAGATGAGCATATAAGCTTTGTGAAGAATATATCTCTGGTTTTATTTTTTTCTGAGTTCTTTGGGAATAAATACCACATAAATTTGAAAGTCTGTAGATTTCAAAGGTCCAAACGTTTCAAGGTCTAAATCAGACCTCATTTTCAATGGTATGAATACATATTAAAAAAAAATAAAAATTTAATAAATTAACAAGATCGGCAATGATAAATATTGAATGTCAAATTGTGATTCGATATTTATCATTGCCAATCTTCTTAATTAATCATTTTTTTAATTTTTTGTTGAATTTGTATTCATACCATTGAAAATGAGGTCTTATTTAGACCTTGAAACGTTTGTACTTTTGAAATATACAGACTTTCAAGTTTATGTCGTGTTATTCCCAAAGAACTCAGAAAAAATAAAAACCAGAGATGCCACAATCATCATTCAGAAAACAATATATTTCTGTTCGTTGCTGAGCTTCTCGATGTTTCACAGAATAAATAATTTCATTAGTAGAAGTCTTTGCAGTGAGCAGTATTAACAAATCAACATCTTCACCAACTATGATTGTTGTGCTTGTTGCATGACAGTTTTAAATTGCTGTATCAACTATGGGAACATCTATATCATTCTCAGCTTACTTTAATGTTTTTTTTGGGCAATAACACCACAATCGAAATAAAACGACGTATATTGAAGGAAAACCAAACGTTTATATTTATTTAAATATAAAGCCATTGACAACGAAGTCAGAATAGACTTTGAAACGTTTGGTTTTCCTTCAATATACGTCGTGTAAATCAAGAGAGCGTAGTGACCATAAAATTGGAGCAAAGCGCCCGATCCAACGGTTTGCAATTTGGTACCACATTGTATGTAAAATGTTTAGTGGCACATCCTCTAGCAGATTTGGCATATGGTTTTGTAGAAAATCGAGATAAATTGTGCTATTCAAATTTCCTAGTCGTAATATTAGACCTTTTGAATTGCCACTTTGAATTTTGGGACACATTAGTTTCCCATAGAATATATTTGTTAGTTTTGATTTCATTTGGTTCATCTGCACACTAAGTTATAAATTGAAATCTTATAAATGTTTAGATTACAATATCGAATTTTACGCGAAATTTTTTTACCAATTGCACTTTGAATTATTTTTCTTCAGCCGAGCACCATTTGCACAATTCGTTTTGTAGAAAATATGCGTTAATTGTTTATAACTAAGCGTAAAATACAAAAAATAAAATTACTGTCAGCTCGAGCATAAATAACTCTACTCCTCTGTACTTAAGGCAACGGCTTAGCCGTACCTCGTCGGCCGGTCGTGGTGGGAGTGGATGAGGCTGAGAGAACTCGAGGAATCGGTAAATGTTACGGGCTTCGGCGTTCGTAGTTGGCTGAAATTTATTTCTATTGTGGTTTAGAAGACAATTCTCAGCTTGTTTCACTGCAATATTAGCACTGATCAATTTTTTACTTAATCATTGAGGTAAATCCAGATTTATTACTAATGTTAGCGAAAAATTGTTGTTGGTTCGCTGGAACTGCCATAAACTCTTCAAATTTAGGATATTTTTACTTGTGTTGACTGCCTGATATTGTACATACGTGGCATATATGTGCGTATTATATATAACTTTACTCTTACAGTCGCGATATCTTGGAAGTGGTGACACAGCGAAAAAATAGTAAGAACCATTTTTGTAGAGAATTTTGAAATCTACAACATTGGTCTGAAGCAATCCAAATCCAAAAAATTCTGAATTTTGACCCCCAATAACTTTGGTAACACATATGGGTGCGATGGGGACGTTTGAAGTTTTCTTTCCGAAGGTGAACCCAAGCTTCTCACAAAAGTTTAGCTCTGTCGGAATTTTTATTATTTGACCACTATTTGTAACTTGACCGGACTATATTACGTTTGCTCAGAATTCTATTCGAATAAACCGTTTAGAATTAATTATCATCACCACAATCTTGCTGCAAAAATGTCAGTAGAGGTTGCTTTTAAATGTGATCGATATTAATATAAAATAAATGAGAAAAATCAAGCTGATAAATGATCATATTTTTTTTAAAGCAATTAACTTCACCAGAGCTCCAAAAATGTAAAGTAAAGGTGCCACAATTCTCATTCAGGAAACAACTAGGAATACTGAACTTAAAATTTTTTTCAATAATTTACCTACTGTCTTAAGCCGAATGTTTGTAATGTAGAATTTATTTTCTCATAAATGCTTAAACAAGTGGGACAACTCACAATTTAGGGAAACATCTCACAGATTTTTTTAAATATATAAATTTTGCTCGCAGATGAGAGTACAAACCTGGAAATTTCGATAACATATCATGATAAATTTCGTCATAATCTCTGTCATCACAAAACCTATCGCTGTAAGTAGGTATATATATAAAACTTATTCTATCGCAGATTTACTACAATTATTAACCCCGTTTGTTTGTAAAAATATTCAATATGTTTGTTATATAAATGTTAAATGTGATTGTCTCAATGTATTCTAGGATAAATGCAGAATGCGTCTTGAAAAAATATTTAGCGAAATACAATCATAACCTTAGATGAACTTTTACAAAGTAAAAAAAGACGAGTACATAATATTTTGACCAATATGAATAAAATTTCAAAGCAATAACATCCTAGGGACTTAGTGAAAGTAACGAACAATATTTAAACGAAAACAATTAATAGCTTAGTGTAAAAATATTGTTTGTTCTGAAAATAAGATCAGAAATGCGGTCGATGAAAAATAAACGACAATCAAATTTTAAATACAGTAAAAATAATTTTCCAAACAGCGGAGAATTTTTTCACCGACCATAATGTATTGTTACAGGATATATAACATCGAATTTAAATCGGAACTTAAATTGGGAAACATATTCTACTGCAAGAACCTTAATACTGTTAGTTCTAATATTATAAACTAAGTATCACAACAAAATGACACTACACGAAATATTACATTCCAGCTTCAAAATATTGTCATAAAAATTCAGTAATTCTCAAAGAGATTAGTTACCCTTGTGACTAGTAGTCTTTTCCAGGAAATCGTAAAGAAAGAAGTAACTACAGTTTTTATAGTTGCGAGTGGAATAAGATGAGATAGCGGGGAAGTCCCAGTCATATAAGCAACTTGAATTGACCAATCACACAATCAGATTCGAGGTATTGTCTTCTTACATCCCTGTGGATCCCTTCAGTCAATTTTGAGTATATGTTTTACATCACATATCTACAGGGATACCACCAAAGAGGTTTTTTATATCAAGCTTTTTAACGTTAAACGTTATGTTTCGCATTGATGGCATCTAATGAAAAAAAACCTGAAGTTCTTAATTGATGAAATCCTTGTATTTTTTTAAACTTAATATTGTCCTGGCATAATTATTACTATAAATCATCGGAAAATATACTCACTTGCTGAAAATATTTCATATACCTAAAAGCTGCCATTCAAACAACCGTATATATACTGCTGACTAGTTTCTGTAACTCCAAGATTTTTTCACTTCAAACCTTTGATTGGCCAACTAAAGCGATAGTGGACAGTTCCCTTTGGCGCACTTATGTTTTAAATACAACCCTAGTGACCCTTTAACAACTGTCTCTTTACGATATGTAGGAGGAATTGAATCCCTAAAATATGTCATATTTGTTCTTCACAGGAATAGTTCACATTTTGTTGCGAATATCACGTTTAATGGTGTTACTGTTAGTTTTAAATATATATTTTTTGATATTGTTAAAATTAATATGTGTGGCAATGAAATTCTGAAAAATGTGAAATTTAATTTCATATTTTAGAATACTTATCCCTTTTTTCGTAGTTTATTTGCCATTGACATTGGGGTCTGACTAAGACCCCGAAATATTTGGAAATTTACAGTTTTTAATGAAATGAGTTCTTATTTCCCAAAAAGAGATCAAATATTGTTAAACTATGCCACAATTATCCTACAGAAAACAATTACATATAAGATCTACAGTCGGTAGGGTTTGACAAAAAAAAATCTTATAAACTCTCAGCAACTGGAACTCTAAGCTTTTGATTTGACTCTTGGTGCTCGCAATAATGAAATTGGTATAGAAAATCTATCTGTTGTTTCAAAAAAAAAACAGAAAAATTACGTTATGGAAGAAAATTAAATAAGCTATGCCGGTTCTAGTACAAAATCGAACAAAAATACATGTAATTTCCCATAAGAACAAAATAAATTCGCCGAAAAAGGTGAGAAACGGTGCAATTAAAGCCATTTTGGCTTAACGTGAGGGTTTAAACGGCATATTTAAGGATGTATTCATCATATTTAAGGCCTTTTTGGAAATTGACGGGGGTGAATTTCGATAGAGGGTGACATTTGTTTTGTGAATGTAGGGGCCGCGTTCTCGGACCGTAGCGAAGCGACCAGGACTGCGGGGGGCCCAACTAGCGCTGCTGTGACACATCATAGAGGTTAACTATTAGAATGGGGGCCCCGCAGTCCTGATCGCTTCGCTATGGTCCGAGAACGCGGCCCCACGTTCACTGGACAAATGTCACTCTCTATCGAAATTTACCCCCCGTCAATTGCCAGAAGGGTCTTAAATATGATGAATACACCTCTAAATATGGTTACATCCCCACAATAAACCAAAATGGCTTTAATTGCATCGTTTCTCACTCCTTAACCGCCAGCTCACGTTAGTGATTTCAAGGTCATCTTGGTAAATTTTCGGTGAATTTGAGCTTAGAATCTCTTATGGGAAATTACATGTATTTTTGGTCAATTTTTGTTCTAGAACCGGCATAGCTTATTTACTAAGAAATTATTGTTATATTCCTACGAAGCTTGTTTTTATGGCTAATGGGTTGCATCAGCTAAAAGACATGCAGGGCTATTGTTAGTCTTACATTTGTCTCATGTTTTAATTAATTGTTTAGTGCTCATAATCCTGTGGTGGGTTACTCAAACAAGTTTTATCATATATGATCAGCCGGATACTCTAAACGTGTCTCTATATTAACTTGACTCATCTTACTCCAAACATTAAGATAAAATTTTCCTTTTGTTTATACTCTTTGATTTAAATATAACATAAATAATACTAAATAGAAACATGACTATTATGAGTTAAGATTTAATCATCTTGCACCCTTTGACCTACAGAAAGGGTCGCTCATCAGGTACATTATTCTTCGGCTCTAAATAACTGTGAAGCCTACATCCCATAATATGTCCGGGATATTTTTCAACTGCTTTATGATTTAGATCCCAATTTAAAACATATTCTAGTGACAGAGTGGAAATTAGTTGGTAGAAATCCCAATGAAAAATAAAACGAAAAAAGAACTTTGTGACTTAACACGTTTGAGTAAAATTAATTTCTTGTTAGATTTTGCGTGTAACTTTAACTGACTAGGTCACTTGTGTATTCTCTAGTCCTTAACTCAACTTTACTCAATAAAAACAATAGCCAGTTAGAAACTGAATTCAATCTTTATTTTATAATCGACCAAAAAAATAGTGCCATTTTGTTGTGACATACTCAGTATAGTTATTTATACTATTAAATGTATTAGGCAAGTGTAAAGAGCTCAATTTCTCTAAGAGATTCCAATTTGTGGAAATACATAATAACTGAATAGAAGACCTCAATAATTTTAATATTCCCTGGAAAATTTCTTAATCATTTTAATAAACACTGCTCATTTTGTTGATTTAGGTTGTTATCTTCGATATCTAGGCAAGATCACAGACATTTTAACTTGGATCCCATTCCACATGACTGCTGTAACTCTGTACATCCTAGGCTAGGCACTGTACCAACATTTCGTCAAATAATTCAACAGGTAAAAAGAAAATAGGAATTATAGGGTGAGAGTCATGGCGTGTAAAGTTTCCCCACCGCTGTGTGCTTGTTAATTCTAAATGTTAATTTTTGACCGACATCAACCTAATGGAAACAAAATTCACTTAACTGCTTTAAACGGTAAACTATTGCTTGCTGGTAAGCAGGTGGTATACTGTTCAACATTTTTTCGATATTTATTTTTAAACAAATTAATCCTAGTTCAAATTAAATGTTAAGCATTTCATTTTATAAGCTTGAACTGGGTATAACCTGTGATTGTTGACGTACATACAGCGCTTTTGTTATCCCATATATAATTTTTACTTTAATGGACATCATCTACTGGATAATGTTTGTTTGTCTTTCATGACCTCATTAACACATTTGTTCATGTCTGTCTTGGTGGTTAATATGATTAATTTTTTCTACAATTTATGAGTGGCTATATGTAGCTAACAATTATTATTGTATATGGAAGATCACCCTAAATAAATCTGAACTCGTATTACTGATATGAGCCGTATATAACATGTTTTCAGTCCGTCTACTGTACACAAATACATTTTACTTTACCAAACTGGTTAATATTGAACTGCGCATTAGAATATTTTGAACACCAGTAGCGTTTCGTCGAATGCATTTCACTATTGATTGTAAAGTTGTTTCAAAACTGATCATGAAAAATTTTTGTACCTAAAAGATTACGATCTTAAATATTCTAGATTATTTCTTTCATATCTATTTTGTAAGTAATCTATAATGTGAAATACCGTTCGACACAAGCGAATAAATAATACAATAAAACTAGAGTTTTTAATTGAATTAAACCAGATGAATACTCCATCAACTATCTTTGCCATTTTAGACATGTTATTTAACCTATCAAATCTGTTGGTTATTGTTACAAATCAAATTAATTCTCGTCAAAAGTCTCGTCGTTCGTATTACATAAATTGTTATTATAGTGCTTTATAAATTAAAATTGGTAGAATACACGTTTCAAGACAGACCGATTGGACAGTTCGCAGAGATCCCACGTATTATATATTACAATAATAATACACGACGGTCAGTGTTCTTTCGAATGTCCAAAACATTTTGGAAACCTCATATTTGGGATATCCTTAGGCGGTCTTATATAATGTCAAGATGCTAATAAACCGACGGTTATTGAAGATTTTTTTCTATTTTTTATGCAGAGAAAGTGAATTGATGACATGAGTTGTGATTGTAATTTTATGTTGCATTATATTGTTGAGAAGGGCATGCGAAATTCCGCAAGAATGTTTCGAAATGCTTTAGGCAAAATGCACATCGTTTCTAATTAGTTATAACAATAACTAATAGTGCACCATGCCCTTAAAATTGAAGTTTACTTTGGCATTGCCAGATTAAGTTGGGGCGATTGAACTCTAGTTTCATCAAATAGTTGATAGGGCAAACCATTACTTTGTGAGATATTATTATTATGATTGTAGAAAAAAATCAAATTACTTTGTTTTATACCACAAAATTATTTATTTATTTAATAAATACACATAAAAAACCGTGACTAGCTTCATAAATGATGAAAAAACATTTTGAAATAGACCGAAGGGTTTGTCTACAACAGTAGGTATGTGTTAAGTTCTCGGAAGGATTACATAGATGTGACACTTTTTTGTACAAGATTAATGAAATAGAAACAAAGTAGTAAACTGTAAATTTATATTTATCATTTTTGATCATTACTTACTTAAAAATTTCAAATAGGATGCTCTTTTGAAACTCTACCTGCTACTTAAGTAGTAAATTATAAAAAACGAAATGATTATGGCTTTTGTAAATTTCTATATTCTCCAGTGTTTCAATAAATAGCTTAAAATTGTTATAGTGAATGATCTTTGATTCTTCTAATTTAGGAAATGTAAGCCCTGTAGTAAGAAAATGATTTGCAAATGTTGAGTCAGTTTTATTTAATCTAAAGCAACGTAAGTGTTCAAGAAATAGAATATTGAAATTTGTACGGGTCATACCAAGGTAAAAGCTATTGCACTCTGAACATTTTAGTTTATATACTCCAGATTTCGAAAACTTATCACTTATTTTATCTTTGGAATTAAAAATATGGTTTGACAATTAACGAGCAGGTAGAGTTTTAAAAGAGCATCATCCTATTTGAAATTTTTAAGTAACTAATAATAAAAATGATATAATAGAAGTTTCTTAATCAGTTTACTACTTTGTTCCTATTTCAATTTTCCTGTACACAAAAATGTAATATTTATGTAATATTTTCGAGAATTTAACACATACCTATTGTTGTAGATAAGCCCTTTGGTCTGTTTCAAAATGTTTTGTGGTCATTCATGAAATTGTTTCCGTTTGAAAGTGACATAGTATTGTCGAAACTAGTCACGGCTTTTTATGTTTATTTATTATCTAGTTTTATCATTTTGGCACACATATTGTCGCTTGTCATCCTGTTAATTGTTCCTATATGTCATTATAGACTTCATTTGGTGACTATTGAACAACATCCTTTCACCTCTGTTTGTTTTTTTCGAAATTGAAGATCTTTGGAACAAACTTAGCCTTTTGCACAAATATAGGAAAAAATTCCATTAATTTGACAACTATTATTCCAAATTCTTTGATTTTGACGACATACATTATCATTAATTTTATTTTTTCCATATTTCAATTTGTTGTTGATTTGATGTGCTCTTTATCTACAATGTCTTCATAACATTCTGGGAAAATCTTCTGCCAATGGTATACAAGATTTTTCACAAGTTGTGAATATTCAATCTTGTAATACTGCGAATTGTATTATTCGTTTTTTTTATATGAAATTTCTAATAGCACAAAACCTTTTTTCTCTGACAGTATACTAATAAAAAATTTGTTAACTAATCTACAGAACCTTCGACCATACTTTGAACCCAAATCGTACATATCTCACCTTAAAACAACCTGAAAAATTACAGCAATTGAAATACCTACGTAAAGAAAAATCGGATGTTGTTCATACCGAATTCTGATATAGATATGTAGACGCCAGATGTAAATACGACATCTAGGATTTCCGGGGAAACTAGCACACAGAGGTTCCGATTCTGGAGTCGTTCCATGTAATTGCTGTTACCCCGCAATAAATATATACCTACTTTTAAATTTCAATTGACACAGATAACCTTATGGAAGTTGCCGATGTTTATTCTTCCAGTCATGGGGGGCACAAGGGGGGCCGATGGGTGCGATAGCCCCCTCCGATTATCCAAAAGTTAGTGAATTTAATATTAAAACGAGGTAATATTAACTCTAAGAGCCTAAGGAAATGTCCCTTTTATGGGCATAAACCTCAGAACTACTATTTTTAATGTATTAATCCAAGAAAACGGAGTTTAACATTATATTTAGGTAAATTTAGTACAGTATCGTCATCCCCCCACCTGAAGCATGAAATCGTTCCCCAGAAGTAGGTGTCTGAATCCGCCACTGCTTCCAGTGCTTGCTAGGAATTTTATTAGGAGTTCGATATCATACAAGATTGTAGAGAACAAATAATGAAAAATCTACATAATTTAGTGCAATTTAAACAGGCTTGTATTCAAATGTACACCATTCTGTCCCAGTGTAGAAATTTTAATAAAGCCAAATCTTCACATTCTTCCCATTATTTCCCGATTACAGCAGTCATGTAATTCTATGTCTTTTAGAATTCTTGATCAACAGCATTTTCTTAGTATTTAGTCTAATGCCATTTATTTTAATGTCCCGTATGATCATATTATATAAAAATGCAAAATATATATTTTTTCCCACAGTAACAACTATTACGTTACTGATTTCAATTATTATTTACAGATCTAAATTTATATATTTTATTTTATGTATACAGTATATAAAATAAATTAAAAAAAAAACACTAGTGTCATTTATTATAAAAAAAATCATGCAGTAACAAGATGCTGATGAAAATGGATTAATATCTCTGGAAACAAATAAATTCCTTGTTCACCTACCCAATTTAAGGTGTCCTTTTTTTCAAATTCAAAATAATTTTCCAGCCTTCTTCCAATTATAGAATTTAAACAAAATACAACTTAAAATGTTCTTACTGACAGGAATCCCTCATGAATAACAATTTCTTAGTTGAGTGAGCTTTTATGAGCATAATTATTCCTACAACTTTTCGAAAATTTATGGTGTCAAAATTGTCAAAATTAAATCTACTTAAAAATTGTGTAAAAAATTGATATAAATTCCTATAAATTTAAATCGATGTTTAAGATAAATGTTTCATGTGTACAATAAATATATATGAATATCGATATAGAATTTATCTATTTTTTTTGTCTGAACTTAATTTATGTAATTAATTAGTGGATTTTGTATATACATTATTGGATATTTTTCTTCGAAACTCATCTCTATTTTAAGTGTTCATTAGTTTTTTATTAAGAAAATGTACATTTGTAAGATATGTATGCTTTGTTATTTCGATTTTTTGAAACTGACAATTGCTTTTCAATGAGAAGGACAGAAATAAATATAGTAACAAAATATGCAGTTTTACTGTATCAGATTAATGAACCCACATTAAAAATCCTGTAGTCTGCACTGTCTTCCGCAGAAACTCTATCCATGCTTAATGTACTTCTATTTAAAGAAAGAACCGACTTCATATGAATAAAATTGAAATCGGTTTAAACACTTTATGCAATATATAGTTTGCCTTAATTTTTTAAAAATTGCTCAAAAGTATGCTATAGAAAAAAGTGTGGCGTATCTCTGATCTCCCATATTAATATATTACAATTTATAATTTAATTTAAAAAAGCACCAACAAAACCAAAATAAATCAGATTGAAAACTGCTACAAACAACCCATACCCATATTTTATGTAGAAAATTTATTTGGCTGCAATGTTGGATATCTGCGGAATGTTACACCATGACAAGAGTTCGAAGAGTGAAGAAAAATAGGGTATAACCTACAATAAACGAAGAAGAAGAATATTTACTTGCAGTGGATAAGACGGTGAATTAAATGGCCATCGTCTTTGACCGATTTGAGTCCTTAAAAATATTTTTGCTCTCTAGTATGTAAAATCACTTGTGCACGGACCTCTCCTCCATCCATTCAAGATTTGAAATGCCTTGAAAGAAAGAACCCCACAATAAACAAATAGAAATTGGGTCCCGGGAAAATTGGAGGACATGAGGGACAAAAATCCTTCCTACCTCTTTTCCTTCTGTCTCTCTCTCTCTCTCTCTCTCTCTCTCTCTCTTATCGCTCTTAACTTCTAACTGCAGTTAGCTTACATTTATGCGGATATACATTAATTTTACACCGGGTGGGGCATATATCTTGGGACAAGGAGATACCTCGAGTGGGTTACTTTATTCCGAAAAAATTTCAGAAAAATGTTTGAGGTTTCAAATGAGTCATCAAATACTCTCTATCTCGAAAAGTGTTTCACATAAAAGTTATAGGGTTCCATCTATGAAATGATCTATAATACAACTTCCAGTAAAGTGATTTTTACAGTGGAGTTCAAAGGATAAATGGAAAACAACTAAAAGTGTTCAAACTATTGACCAAATCAATAAATTGGCAAGAATAAAAATTGTCCAGAAGTTGTAATGTAGTCTGTCCGATCGTTCACTTGAAACCCTACAACATTTATCAGAACTTTCTTTCGATATAACGGAATTCACTTGAGATATTTCTGTTAAAAATAAATCATTCTTATCCATTTATGGTTAATTTCAAGCCGAAATATGGATGAAATCGAAAAACAGTTAAGGAAAAAACATTTAATTTTCACTTCCCAATCATAATCCAAATTGGGCATTTCCATAACCACCTAAGTTTGACGAAGTAGTAGATAAGTGCGCAATGCAGGATTTTAGATTTGCTTGCCACCAACTTCAAAAATATACCTTTTAATATTTACATTTTTTACTTTCTGGGTAGGTACCTAATAACATCGAATCTGTTATTTATTTGCTAGAGTTGTATTTTGTTGTAATTGTTTTCAGCTTTTTAGTTATAGGTGGAAGTCGGTTATATATATTTTTTAAATGTTTTATTAGAAAAACATGACATAAATATTAGTTATAAAACTTCAAATAACTTGTCCAAATACAGTAACAACCACAAATCAAGGTTATATAATAAATAAATCCTGGGTGTACTGAATAACTGCGTCAATGGCGATAAGCTGTATATCGGTAGGAGTCTTTACACGCATTAGAGAGTACAAAAGAAGTTATTCCACACAGGATAATAAATGTAATTATGCTCGTCATTTATTAGAAGATAGTGGTAAGATTAATGATAATGTAAAAAATCTTATATTTAATAAACAACCCCAATAAAATAAATTTATTAGAATCCCTAGAAATTAACAGGTATCAATATACAGGTAGGCTATTAAGTAATTAGTATTAAATCTTTTTAAGGACTCTGTGTAATTAATTTGGTAAAATACAATGTCTAATTAGAATAAGTTTTCAGTATTTTTGTGAAACTTGATAAACGAATTGTATGCCGAAACACGTGTCGTTTTGTAAAAATAAAATGCATATCGCAGGGTATTTTCGTCTATTGTGGTTCTCATCATGGGTTTACATCAAGTAGCAGCCACAACAATTCAGGATCACGCGATAAATTACCTTGTCTCAAGATAAATGCTCTAAGAATGAGAATTTGTCGTCGACATTTTCTACATGGGCGGGGAATATAACGAACTGCTGTAACTTTGACCTTGTTCATCTCAAAACCAATGAATTTTGCGTTAAATTTTAAATTAAAATAAATGCGATTCAAAAATATTACGCAGTTGTAGAATTAGTCTCGTTAAAACCACATTGTTCTCAAATTTCATCACAGAAAATAATGTCGATGCGAAAAGCGTAAAACTAATTCCATTGAGTCCATCGGCGTTATAGGATGATGCTTTGACAACCGATTTTGTGCAGCCAATCGAATAAAACAGCTTTTGATAGTTCCTGGCTATTGTTGATTGAAATGCAATGCAGAAAATTGATAGTAATTAGAAAGGTCTTGTGTGAGTTTTCGTTTGAATATCGTATGCATTGTGTACAAATGCAAAATAAATACTTCTAATTTGTGTGGTGTAGCATTTAAGAAAATAAACATTTATTCCACATATTACGCACGGGTGATTAAATTCCAAGGACTAGACAGCAAAAAATATATTTTTTTGAAAACTTGACTCTATACATAAAAAATTTACATTTCATAGCGCATACAATCATTTCTCTAGACTTCCGTTACTTTCGTTTTATCACATTTTGTGAAAAATAGAATATATCTTGTTTGTCACCATTAATACAAAAATTCATAAAAAACTGGAGGATATTTACGAAATACCCTGCCATAACACTTTTCAATATGGGATAATTTGTGCGAAAATCATACATTAAACAACAATTTTATAATTAACAAGGCTAAATCTGAACAACAAAAAAATATACATTTTTCCAAACATTCCTTCTAATATTGAGGTGGGACTAACTTATGTATTAGCTAATCCGTTCTGACTCTCCAACATGTAATACCTCATCTTTAAACTCCCAAAAACCTATTCAATGATACCAAACAAATCTGCATTTGACTAAGTTTTTTTGGTTAATTAAGGTACATTAAAATAATTACTTCGGAGATACTAAACTCATGGCGCAAACAGTCGCAAATGTTTCTCTGGAAATGGTTCGACATTCTGAAATTATCTGTTTCTGCAGTTTCTCTTTTGAAACGGGTTGCGTTTTAAAAACAACGGAATTCAGATGTTCAGGCAGAAAAAAATCAAAATCGAATAGCTTTATATCCGGGGAGCTTGGTGGCCATTCTTGACACTCTTCTTGCAGGCACTTGATAGTGGTCATCTAACCATTTCCTAGCTATATCTACACAATGCAGAGGTGGGCTACTGGAAATGTTATAAATCTTCCTCTAAAGATACTTTTCCGTTTAAATAAATCTGGTTCTCTACATCATGAATTATAAGAAGCTCAATAGACGTAACTAATATGCCAGAATACACTTCGCCATTAAAATTTCTCTCTATAAATAAAGTAACGTTAACATTATCTGAAAACATCCAGTACAACCATTAGTTTCCTAAAGGTACTGCGAGTGACCTTCGATAGTATTGTTTACATAAACAGTACATCAGTCACTAATGCAAATATTTTGAACTAATCTGCAATAATTCTGACACAGGATTCAAATAGACGACAATTTCGTAAAAGATTTGTATTTTATAAGATTGAAACTTATTCAACTGCACAAAATTCCTTAATGATTCATATACTATTCTTGCTATAGGTGCCTGATGAGTCCACCAGATTGGATTGATTACAAATTAGCCTAGAACTTTAACTTGTGCTGCTTCGTCCAAATTCATTCCTGATATTTTTTCTGTTCCAATGTTGACATTTCGTCACCCTCAGTATTGTTATTGAGCTTGCTTTATAACACAGACGGGGTATAGATTTTCTAATATCAAAATAATGAAGTTAAGGGAATTAAAATCTTGCTGGCAGTCTTTATTATAAGGATAAGGCAAAATTGTAGGAATTTTGTAAAGAATGTGCGGGGTACATTCCTTAGGGAAAGTGGCTCCCGGTGGATTTGGCTGAAATTTTCCTATTTTGTAGAATTCAATGAATGAATAGTAATGGCTTATGCATTGTTTTACATTTTTGTATATTAATTTAACTTTTATGTAATTTGTAAATACATTTTCCTGGATGTTTTTAGCCCTAATGAAGCTTTAAATATAATAAAGCGAAACGTTGGCAAGCATTTAACAAACCGTTTATTTTGATTGTCCTATTCCGACTATATTTTTGGCTTATTGATTTCAATGAAATGAAGAAATGTCTTCATGGCCCCAAAGTTATGGTTAATTATATATTTACTGTCAGGGTATATTACGATGAGCTGAGTCGATATGTATATCAGAAACAGCTAGGACTATTTTCCTGAAAATTGGTATACTGGGGCTTTCAGTTAAAATTATTTCAGTTATCTACGAGTGCCGGTTCTACCGGAAGTGGACCCAATTTTTTTTATAAATAGAACACCCAATTTTTTAAAGCTTTTTTAGAATTTACGATGAATTTCAATGTAACTTTATTAAAAACATCTTGTCTGAAGGGCTCCAGTTGAAAGTTATTTAAACTTTTTGAAAATTTTGACAGACGCAGCTTTCTAAAAAAATTATTTTTCTGGAAACAAAGAGGGTCAGGTCAAAAATTACCAGAATTTTCCCAAATAAAACGTGAAGCTTCCTAAATCTTTGGAAACTTTTTAAAAGAATATACGGAGTGTTCAGAAATTGGCCCCGAATTCGGCTCTCACTTTTTTCAAGTGGATTTTATGTTTGAATCCCCATACTTAAATTAAAGGATTTTTGTGGTTATCTGAATTATTACAAGGTTTTTGAACAAATCGACAAGAAACAAATGCTGAAGTGTCATTAAACAGTATTTGCTATTAATTTTGTGTTAAAGCACAATTATATGTCCCGTTTAGGATTTAATAACTAAGTTCTGTTCGCGATACTCGGATAGACCAACACCAACTCATGACACGCTGACTGCGCTCATTCACAATTGCAAAACAGATGGACAGTTTGTGAAAAAGCAAGAAAAAGGGAAACCTATTGTAGATGTTACAGTCTTCGCATGCTTAAGAGTATATCCAGAAAAATTCTCAGTAGATGCAGAAAGAGATATGGGAATATTTATGATTAGTTTTCAGAGGATTCTGAAAAAAAAACATAAGAACCCTCCGTTTGCATTCTCATTAGTTAAGAATTTAAGAGCAGGTGACGCTCAAAGACGGAATGATCATTCGAATTATAATAATCAAAATTCAGGAAGACGAACATTTTCTATATAAAATGATTTAGACGGATGAGACAAAATTTATGGAATAGTCAACCACATTGGAGTGATACTAATCCACACATTATTTTTAGGTGAGAGATATCTCGAAATTTTAGAAAATGGTTTACATCTATTAGAGCTGACTTAGAATCAGCTGTGGTCTCAACACGACTTATAATATCGCACCTGTGGATAACATTTTAGACAATCATTTTGAAGATCATTGGATAGAGAATAATGGACCTCATCGACGGCCCCCTCGTACTCCCGATATTATCCTTAGCTTTTTTGTTTGGGGTCAAATAATAAATATTGTCAATGCTGCACCGCTAACAACAAAGATAGATTGCCAGGAAATGTTTCACATAATTATGTTATAACCATATCAAACTCTACATACCTGGTTAAGAAAGTAAAGTGATGTATATATGTCTGTTGAAGGTTCGTTCAAGAAAGCCTAGCAATAATTCATATATCTTTAATAGCTACACGTAAATTTTAATTTTTCCAAGTGTATATAAAAACTGTTTAATTTAGTCTTTTAAGCATAAACTCTTACGTTTTGGCCTAGATTCCAATGGTTTTGAGGGAAAATGGAGTTGCCATTTGAAAAAAATTATTTTCGGATACACTACCAATTTCTGAGCTGTCAGTTTTTTTTTAACAGTTTTCAAAGATTTAGGAAGCTTTCAGTTTTATTCAGGCAAATTTTGGTAATTTCTGAAATGGCCCTTATTGCTTCCACAAAAATAATATCTGTCAAAATTTTCAAAAAATTGAAATAACTTTCAACTGGAGCCCTTCGGACATATGATATTTTTATTATATGATGTTTTCAATTAAGTTATCTTAAAATTCATCATATATTTAAAAAATACTACAAAAAACAGGATGTTCTATTTAAAAATAAACAAAGTTTGTGTCCACTTTCGGTAGAACCGGAAGTCGTAGACAATTAAAAATATTGTAACTAAAACCGGCTCCTCGATAACCCCCTAGTAGTTCCTCATATACATATCGACTCAGCTCTTCGTGGTATACTCTGACCATAAATATAAAATTAACTATAACTTGAAAACCATCAGTCATCGGACATTGCGGCCATAAAGCCATTTGTTCATTTGGTTGAGATCTACAAAATATTAAAATTTCAGCCAAATCCACAGGGGCCACTTTCCATAAGGAATGCGCGGTGTCCTTTCCATTGTTTTTTTAATTTGTAGTGTTAGTAAAAATATGTGTTGCGACTATTATTCATGTTTATTCATTTGTTGAATGAAGAGAAATTTCCATAATACTAGTGTTACTATATGTTTATTTTACCTTTCGTTACAAAATTTTTGTATAAACTTTACGATGCGTTCAGAAAACTAAGAAAAACAAATATCTAATATTATAACTTAACATGGTTTGCCATCACTTAAGTTATGGTTCATAGCCCATATTGTACATTAATTTATCAGTAAATTTGGAGAAGTAATTTATTTGAGCAAAAACTGCGAAAAGTGTATTTTTTTTTTAATTTTTGCTGACTGAAAAAAATGAGCAAACATAACGCGGTGTATGGGAGATTTGTAGAGAAACTGAAAATCTTCAAAAGCTGTAAATTTGGATGGCAGAATTTTTAACAAAGTAAAGTGCATCGCGCTGGTGAAAATAATAAGAGACTAGTTTGATAAGTCAATGACATTTTGAATTTTCTCACGCTATAGGGTTACATGCAATACTGCACCTGTCAACTGATATGTATGAATAGACAACACTCAAATTTTGAGCAGCTTACGTCATTTTGTTAGTTACTGGGAGCCAGGGTGTATTAAGGAGGTGGGCCAACAAGGCTTTTCAAAGCGAACACTAATTGTGACGGGTTCCGTAAACGACCAAGTGGTGGCGCTCCGAATACGATTATAACGGACGAGGGTTGATTTAAATTAATATTATAAAGAAGTACGAAGTGAATGGTATAAAAAATGTCACAGGGAGATTTGAGACATTATATTTATAATAATGATTATCTATTTGGTAAGATAACAGAACAGAACCCAAAAAAACTACATTTAATAGATTGATAATTTCACGGAAATTGTTGCATGACGGCTGACATTAACGTCCTAGTAAACGTAAGCTACGCCGTTATTGAGCACGTAAATTTCACTCACTCAGGTTAATTCACTAGAAATGATTGAACAGATCTGTGGGTTCAAGTGAATTATTGTTACACAAGTTTTATTTTATGTTAAACAAATCACGGATAATTATAATGACTGTATTCATGTCCTTACATGTTAATATTATTGGACGTATATGGTGTTAACATGCAGTTTATACGTAAAAAAATTTGCTATTAACTAGGAAAAACATTAATACAGGTTTAAGCGAAATACGCAAGTTCAATAATCACCAAATAATTACAAAGGTTGTGATTGTTTATAATTTGAACATGCTCAAATGATGTTTGATATTGTGAGAAGCTTCAAGCCAGAGCGGTGTATTACACTACAATAGATACAGCTCAACAGAATTAAAAAAGCCTAAATCTTTAGAATATAGAGATGTATTTTGTTTTACAAAACTCATTGTTTATACAAATATAAAAATTTACAATGGTTTAGTCTAAAAAGTTTAAATCTAATATAGTTTAATTGGTAACAAATACTATAAATATAATTGATAGAGAAAAGGAAATGTAATAAACTATTACAGGGTTTGTGTTCATATATACAACTTAATAAGACAATACAGGGGGTTATACAATTTTAAACAAGTTACTATTCTTTTACATTGTGTAATTAAAATTAAGCAACTTAAATTTAATTCGTTCCTTTTTGTGATAATCCTTTGAATTTTAGATTTGTGGTGTAAAACAATTTTATTCAACTGTAAATGTTCCAAATGGGGGAGGTGGTCACCTGGTTGACCACATGAGCTGTTCGTTTTACTCATTATATGACACTCACTAGATTTTTAAGGGGTATGTATGTCTGTATTATAAAATACATGTAGTAACATATATTAATTGCTTTCAATTTCACTAAAAATAAATGTGATTTTCACTCATTCATGAAAAATTAATGTTTATATTTTAATAAAATTAAATCAATTTTCAAGCAAGTAGGTACAGATAAGATTCTACACCCTGCTACAGATGGAAATGACATCATTAATTGTCTTTAATTACTCAAGCTAGTTATAAACTTCAGCAGTTTTTATGTATTGATTGTATATATGTAACTAATGTAAAATAAATGACCCACCACTTGATTCAATCTCTGGTGGATAAATCAGACTTTTTAAAGGCAATATATAAATGAACTTTATTATATTGAATTGCACAATTTTTAGGATGAATTCGTTTAAAACTGAAAAATATAAGGTATTTTTTATAACCACTTCATATGTCTATGACTCACAGTTTTCCAGATAATTTACAAGAAAAAATAGCCTTCAGTCTCAAATATAGCTGATAGAATTTTTTGAAATTTTATGAATTAATAGTTGCTGTTGCACTGAGATCTTCTCCTATAAATTAAATTTTCTCAGAAACTACCTGCAAATTAATCAACGTGAAAACGGTTACGAACACCCTGTAAAACATCAAAACGGCATTTACCATATTGGTAGCGCCCTCTTTCACAAAATCACTGAAGTAATAAAAATTAGTGTCACTGCAAAATCAATGTAATGGTAGTGACGTTGGCCCACCTCCTTAATACACCCTGCTGGGAGTTAATAACAGGAGAGAAGCGCGGAAATTTTAACGAAATTGGAAAATAAAGAGGTAACAAACCACCACCAAAACCAAGAAAGGGCCTGATAACTACTATAGAACCTCTGGACAATCAATTTATAAGACAAGATGTGACTTACTGAATTCTGTTATGGTTGTATCAATACCAGAGACGCTGATGGGTGTTGAGTGAATAGGCAGGATTAGTGCCAAGCACCTTTCGTCATGGTAATTGGGAAGTGATCAGAGAGAGGGCCAATCGGGTCGTAATGTTCCCTTTTAGAGACGTCCAGGAAATAACTGATCAGTAGTTTGTTGTTTCCAATGACGTGTCATCAAAAGTAGACACATTTAAGTCGAGTCGGATATCTGGGTTGCGTACAAACCATTGAGCTTTTACATTTTTTCTAACGAATATATTGTTCCTCTAATCTGAATAGATTCATGTTATTTAGTTGGAAATACCTGGCTAGAAATGGGTATAATACTGCAAATCCTGACTGTGAATTGTTAAATCAATGTACGGCGTCCAGCTTAGTCGCTTATCAAATATTATCACGAGATAGAATTTGTTTGAGGTCTTCATGTAGATGAAGTCCATGGAATTATATTGTGATAGGAGAATAAAAGTGCGTGTGCTGGCTGAGGCTATCTATATTTCAACTGAGTGGGTACATCACATGTTACCTGAATATTTCCCCATAAAAAGCTATCCGCGCCATCCTAATTATTTTTTTCGCTGTTCATTTACTTGAACAAAGCATAGTTCCATCACAACACTTCAGAGATCAGACTAATTAATGCATTGGGTGAAAGTTCACCAAAGAATGCCAGCATGGTTCTGTCGGCCAACAAAGTCATTGTCACATTTTTTGTGATGCACGCGATACCTTGAGAAGCGTAAAACAATCAACGAGAAAAATTATTGAAAGTTTTTGGACAGATTTAATATTGACATTTGTCAGAGAAAAAGATGCTGTGTCGTCGTGACATTTCACGGGTGCATACTTCTGTAGTTACCACGTGAAAAGTTCTTAAATTGGGGAACCATCTGCTGTCGTATCCAACATACTTTTCTTTCGACTATTTCCTACTTCCCAGCCTGATAATAGGGCTGTAAGAGATTTTTTTAGAATGAAGAGGTCCCTGGGCAAATCCATTATTTGGAAGGAATGAACTGAAAAAATGGTACACTGAATCGAGATAAAAGGAGACTACGTTATGAATTATAATACTTATATATAAAGGCACCAAGTTATCAAACTCTCCTCTTATTATACCATAAAGAGGTGCTAACCGATATTGTTCGTATGCAATCTCAATTAAGTTCGGGAAGAACAGAACAAAGTAACTACCAGACACGTGTTCAAGCCCACAGTACGGTGTAGTTTTAGTAAATTTTAATACTTGCCCAAGAGGACTGTATGAAAGACTTCCCAAGATAAAAATGTATGACACTTGCCATATCAGTACATAACATTGCAGTCGCAGATTTTGTTACATCTTTAATATATTTTCCAGATATGATTTGATGGCATTAATTTTTTCTTCTTTTGTGCCACGCTAGCAACTAGAATGTTCGTGAGCTCTTGTAAATAGTAGAGTAGAGACAGCCATTTATAGTTTAATTAGACAGTAGGTAACTGTTTACTGCCAAGTCAAGTTACTAGAGCCGTGTAAACACTCGTATAGTGCTCTAGCGGTATTTTAAATATAAAATCATATACCTATATTCCAAAAAAATCTGTTGATGTGGCCCTGTCTAATTGAGATGAACAAATAGACACGTAATGCAATTTTTTGCACACTTTTTAAGTGAGCGCAATTGCCGGGAAATGACATTTTAGATTAACCCGTATAACATAAGAACATATAGCAAAGTCATGCCTTCATGTATAAAACCCAGTATGTGATGATCTTATGAAATATCATACAAACAGTTATGTGCATAGCTTTCATATAACTCTATTTACAAGCCTAGAACAATCGACTGTTTTCAATTTTAAGCGATTAGCTCTATTCAAAGCGCGAAGCAACAGTTAAAATCAATTAAGCCATTAATCAATTCTCTTTATTACGCGTGTATTTCCGGAAATACTTTAAAATCTAATTTTAGTGTCTGCTATAATTGGCTCTGAACCCGAATCCAACTGATCCATCCAAATTTCCTGGAAAACAAGGTGCAATATAAAGTTCGATATACACTCCAATTATTTCATTGCTCTCAGCCATTCAGTGCACCATAGATGTATGTATGTTAATAAATTAGAATATTAACAGATTTCTATGGAATACATAATTTCCAGCGTTGAAACACTTGATATGATTGAGTAGATAAAGTGTACCAATATTAAATTCATTTATTGAGCAAACAGTTTCAATCTCCATGAACTACTGGGTTTCTAGTTTGTATCGTACTTCAAATCCTGTTACTTCAAATATATAATTTTATATTATTTTCAATTGACTTTTCTTATACCTAAATTTGCGGACTAACAAAACATGTTGAACGCATAGTATAAAATTTTATATAACTGAACAAGATGGAGATCATTATTCAAAAGACTCCATCATAGCTCCAGCATAAGTTTATAGATCGTTAGGTCCAAGTTTTATATTTTACGTCTCATGCGTATTGGTAGTTCGCTCCCACGTGGTGCACCATGAGTATTTTTTAACAATTACTAATGGTGAGATAATTTATGATTTATTATATTTATTTAATCTTCTGATTATACTTTTGGATAAAACATGTCACGAAGCAGGATAAAACAATAATGTCTCAGTAACAACGGAGCAGACGGCCAGGCTTGGCAGAAGAAGTTTTTCATATCACATATGAACCCTTCTAAAAACCAATAAGTTTCAAAATTCTTCAAGCAATACTGAAACAGATCCACTGTAATTTTCCAGGCTGTTTTCCTGTATGGGTAGTGGAATTTCTCCCGAAAGTTTTATCTACAACTGCGGAGGATGTCTTCAGGGACCCGGGCGTAATTGATGCATGGTAGTATGCTTGAACCAAAAAGGACTCTCCTCGGATTGGGTAGATAAAACTGGGTGGGAGAGGACTACATCTCTAGTAGTCTCGTTGTTGCAGGTCGGACTGCCTTCTATATTTGTATATTTTGATTAATGGGATACATTTAGCAGCACCTCGGTGTACTGGTGAGTTTTTATAAGCGTAGAGCGTGCTCAGTTACAGCAGAGTTTTTAGGTTGCAACCAGGGTCGGATCCAGGATTGTCATCGGGGGGAGGGTCTTGATCTCGTTTGGGGGGGAAGGGGCTTGACGTCACTGCAGCTTGATTTTACCACAATAAACACTGAAAATACATACCACTCAGATGGTTTGGGGTTCTCAACCACTTAGACCCCCTGGATCCTCCAGTGGTTGCAACTACCGATGAGCTTACCAGTTATTCTTAGGTAACCGGTATACCGGTTGCAAATCACCGTTTCTTTAAACAGTGACTAAGGTCGCTGTTTCAGTGTTTCTCAGTGTGATGTGTTAAGCTAATCAAAATTAAGTAGGATGTATGTATGTCGTATGAGCGTTGCCGTAGAACGACATAGCGATTTTGACATTGAACCGTAACACATCTTGCACTCGTGCAGTGCTGCTAATAATTATTACTAATAATTTAAATAGTGGTTAAGTTATCTAATTTGACTTAAACCAAAAACTCAAACGAATTAAAATAACATACTTAATGCGAGACTAGACAAACAGCTAGACACACTCGTCACACACATACACTACCGGTGTAAAATAAGGATACGTCTATGCGAGAATTATGACTAATAGAAGGTGAAGTGCATAGAATTAGGTCGGTGTCGCTTGTTGGGTTTGCTGGTAGAACAGTATCCATCTCAGGACGATACGACTTAACGACTATACGAAGCTTACGATTACGAAGCTTACGAGTTACCGTGCAGCGTGCAGGCTGTAATATAGTCTTTTGCTTTGCCCAGACTTTGTTGGCCCGTGATAACAGCGACCATCTCAGTCACTGGTTAAAGTCACTATTTGGAAGAAATGTCAATTCGTTTGTGTTCAGCAACACCAGGGTTAACATAAAGCTGTGTGGTACCAATATATACGGCTCAAGTAGAATACAGTGTTCTATAAACTGAAGATATAAGGATAGAGGGTCATTGGAGTCTTTTGGAGAACGTTTTGACATGTTCTATTTTGAGTAATTTCACAACGCGAACTGTGGGACTTTTATTTAATAGGGCAAGTAAGTTTTCCCCAAGTTCTGAGATGGCGGTAGCTCTTTTATTTGGGTGGATCTCCATGTTGAATTCCACTAGATCAAGGTAAAACAGTCCGGTTACCTGCAGTGATATAAAGGAAACCTACTGCAAAATCAAAGACTAACTACAAAAATAAGGCAACATACCGTCCTTCAAACAGCAATGCCCTAAACATCACATACATAGTTCAATATATTCAAATAAGTTATAGGAAGTGCTGTTTTTGTGGCAATATGTGTCCCCTCCTAAGTAGGCTCCATGCCTCTGTAATATGCGATGCTGAGGCACTTTTTGAAGACTCTTTCGAACCTGGAACCCCAGGAATGAAAGCATAACTGATGCATACGACATGCATAAACGAACAATAGAAATGCTTACAGAAACAAGACACTGTTGTTCTTTCACTTACGAGTAGACATCGAATGTTAATAACAGTCAAGCCCGAAGAGGAAGCATCAACTTATTCTTAGGTATTTAAAACGAATTCAGTAAAAATTTATAAAACTAATCTTGTTTGAAACAATAAATGTTATTGCCTTGTTTGTTAATGATACTTTCCAAATTTTTATTTATTTGATATATGTATACATATAACTCAGTATGACATGTTTTGTTTTGACTCCTAACCAGATTTGGGGATGCTATATCCCAGTCATTACATACATTTGAAAATACAAATAAACAGAGAAATCTAAATTTTTCATATGACGTGGGGTATGCCTAGAAATGCTTAAATTGAAATTGCCGGTCAAAATTTCCTATGTGGGTTTTCCGCCATCTTGAAAAAAGTGGTAAAATTGTTTTTTAACAGTAACTCGACTATATCCTACGAGGTACGGAAATTTTGATACAACGCTTCTTTGTAGATTTCTTATGTTTTACCGTTTATGTCTTACACATTTCCACGTATCCTGCATCGTTATCGAGTTATCACTTGAGTAATTCATAAATTTAGGACATGAAATTTACCAGCGAGCCGCAAACTTGTTGAGTCCTCCCCCAACGTCGAGCGACTTGTTCAAGGAATTAATATTATATAATATAAATAACACGGAATTTATTAAACAAATAATTTGTTTATGAAGTAAAAAAATGTTAGGCGGCTTACATATTTCGTCCACATATTTCGGTTTAATGTTTAATGCTCATGTTATATAACAAATAAAATGTTCTCGATAGAAATTAAATGCATATGGAATACAAGAACAAATATAGAATTTTCTTAATGAGGAGGTCTTCGTCGTCCGTATACTCTTTCCACCAATAAGACGTAAATCTAGGCATTGTAGGCATTGAATAAAACACGACGATACTTTACGCCTTTTATGTCGATTCTGTTTATTTATATTTTGAATTCAGGTTAACTTGGTTATTTATATTGTTTAAAGGATTTTGAGAGTGGAAACTTGTTTGAAATCAGTAACTATTTTGTATAAGTGTAAAAAAAAACAATAAAAAAATGGTATTTAAGTGCTCTATATGGATGAAAACGCCATTTCATTTTGCCGAATAATATTCCCACCGATAAATGTCAGGTCATAGACGTAGTAATTGAGTTTTACAAATGGTCATTTAAGCAGTAAATAAAACTACATTTTACGTGAATAAATAAATGTTTTGATAATTACTGTTACATCTTAGTAATTAACCCACAAAATATTTTTGTTATTGTGCACATCTTTTAATGAATCTTAATATATTAATATTTGTGGATTAGCTACGTAATTGTATTATTTTGAACATGTATAACATGAGTCTTGAATTTAATGCTGATTGGACGCTACTACAAAGAAAGGTAGATGGGAAAATTATTAATAGCGCTTTGTTAGAATAACCAGACGCTTTAATTCAAATATAAAATTTTACCATTTAAATGCATTTTCATATCAAAGTGTATGAACGGAAGCGAATAAAACCCAGGATCCAGATATTGTGTTCATGTAACGAGTAACAATTCTTTTATTTTTAACCAACCTTTTTAATGAATGCACAGCATATAAGGTTCACTTCATTACCGGGCCAATTAACTGCTAACACAATGCAGGCTCTTGTAAAGTTGGTACGAAGAGAAAACTGAAGGGTTTCTCTTCAGCTGAAATTTATTCTGTTTTATCAAAAATTGTGAAGAGTCTGAAGGGTGTTGGATATATGGAGTTCTCTGATTTTGAACTCGAAATTATAAAACTGAAATGTTTTGTGTATATACCGAACATGTATGTAGCTACATATGACTTTATTAACAGTTGTTACAAAAAGTATTAAGGGGTTTAGTTTTATCGGTAAGTTTATAAGGGTGGTACAGAAACTAGTGATTTGTTGTTTATTTGATAATTACCACTAATCGGAAAATTCTTTGGCCACTGAGAACCACGTTTTAAAATAAACCGTTTTTTGTGGTTTTGTAATGTATTGCGTGAAATCTATCGGTATTTGTATTCATTATTTTGTAAGGTTTGGGATTTGGGATAAAACTAGATATATCCAAATGACAGAAATGAAAGCGATTATATCCATATCAACAAATCTGTCGATTTTTTATGCTTGGACCGAACGCTAGATAACAGGTGGGCTATTCAAACCGGCTATAATACATCATCTTAAAGTTTAGACCTTGAAGGAGTAAACCTTGTGAGACTATTCTGCTATAAAACATTTTTAAAAAAAATATAACCGACTTCTACCTATAACTAAAAAGCTAAAAATAATTATAAAAAAATGCAACTCTAGCAAATAAATAACATAATAATCTAGTATATTTTTGAAGCCGGTGCCAAGCAAATCTAAAATCCTTCATTGCGTACTTATCTACTAATTCATCAAACTTGATTGTTGCTTGGCACCGACTTCAAAAATATACTAGATTGGTAGGTAATTAATTTGTACAGAATGAGCACCTTTTAATGTTTACATTTTTTACTTCCTGGGTAGGTACCTAACAACATTGAATGTGTTATTTATTTGCTAGAGTTGTATTTTTTTATAATTATTTTTAGCTTTTTAGTTATAGATAGAAGTCGGTTATATATTTTTTTTAAATGTTTTATTTTCAACTTTTAAGTATTTTTGAATTCAGGTAGTTTTCATTCTTTATTTTTTATTTTGTATGTATAACCTTAATAGACAGAACCAGGTAACATAGAAAGCCCCAACATTACACAATGATACTTTCCCATTTAAATTGACAGGTAAATCTTTACGAACAAGTGTACTAGTACGCGTTGACTCAATAAGTCCAAAAAATATTTATGCCTTATGGACTACGCCATGTAACCTTTTTTCAACTTTTTTTGACAACCCTGTATAACTATAGATAATTCCACTCCAACCTATGTACCAACCATCCTGTACATACGACTGCCCACGGACAAGCATAAATTTGTTAGCTGCCTTCTATAGGACGGAGTAGAATCCATCCCATATTTACGGAGTCAAATCCATCCTATATTTCAACCATATTATATAACTCCTTGTAGGCTAGTCCAAAAATTAGTTCATTTTTTATATTTTATATTATCGTCCTGTGTAACATTAATTCATCTCCACACTTTATGCAACTGCAGCATATATTTCAACCATCCTGTATATGATTTGCTTATGTCCACATAATATAACAGTTTTTTAATCACCCTATATAATTTTAATTTCACATTTTTTCCAACGTTTTTATACCACCAAACGTCCAGTCCACCCTATATTCCAACCATCCTGTATACACAGCCTACGGACCACTATTATTCTAGTCCGTCCTACATTTCAATCTTCATATAAATGCAACTCATTCTATCACTTTACTTTGTGATCTTGTTTGCTATAACTAAACACCCTGTCTATAAACGTACCAAGTAGCAGTTTAAAGTGTGACATGTGTTGTCACTGAATTTTCTATTAGGCCGGGAGAATGTGGCAACCAAAAGCTTGGTACTAATTGATTTAAGGAGGCGAATATACTATGCTTTACTACCTATATGCTTGAGATGTACATAGAAAATTTTTAAATTCGCAATTAAAACTTCCGGTGTCTAAAATTACGGCACTATTACGTTGGAATTAAAAATATTTATGAGGAAATGTCCGTTATGTCATTTCAATGAAATTTTTGATATGAATTTTGGAATTTTCGGCGATTTTCTGCAAAACTGCAAGTTGCAAGTCGCAGAAAAGTATATGAGATCACCTAAGGATCTTCCTTAATAGATTAAACGTTAAAAAACTATACACATCTATAAGGAATTATCGAAAAATCAACTAAAATATTAATGATATTGGTCGATTTCTATACACGCATGTGTTCATTCACAAATTTTATCACTTTACCAATAGAATTCTTTTCCAAAATTTGAAGTTTCACCAATCCGGATATATACTCTATTAAACAAGACCATATTCATTAAAAAATGTGCACCAAAGGAGAAGAAATCAGGTAACATACATACAAAAAAAAAAAACGAAAAAATACGGGACGAATTGATAACCTCCTCCTTTTTGGAAGTCGGTTAAAAATAAGAACTCATATATAATTTACTCTCTAACAAATGGGTTTATACAAGTCTTCATATAATGTAACAGAAATAATCATTACATTTTTAGTTCGCGTGTATAACATCATCAAAAAGTAAAGGTTAACAAATGTGTCCTGTAAAAACAAGTAACGAGTAAGAGCATTAACACAACTGCTGTTTGACAGTCACTTATCAACTCAAATCCTAACGCTAAAGTTAAATAAGTTATTGTTATTTACTTTTGCACCACATGAAGACAACAAAATATTGTGAGGAATGGCAAAAGAGGACAGAGCTTTTGTAATATAAAATCTAAATTTAAAGAAAAAAAAAACAAATTAATGAAACTAAACAAGAAGGAAATGCGTGTGCGACTAGGGTACATACTTTTAACCGACTCCCAAAAAAGGACGAGACTATCAATGCGTCCCGTATTTTTTAACCGACTTCCAATAAGGAGGAGGTTATTAATTATGCTCAGTGGTTATTCAAGAACGACTTGGGCAATTTTGGTGATTTAAACTGCATTTGATTACGGAACATTACGAAAAGGTACCATGTAATTCTCTATAACGTGAGATTTACCGTTGTCCAGAAAATCAGAAAAACAGTAATTAAGGGACACTTCAGTTATTATGAATAATTTTTCGCTTATTTCTCTATATCAGCCCAATAAATTAGAATAATTTAAACTGTATTCTACAAAGATATGTCTCAGCTTGATTCCGTATGATTTTCAATAACGTAAAATATACCGTTTTTCTGAAAATTTGAAAAATAAAACCAGTAAACATTATGTATTAGGTAAATTTCAAATTTTCAACATAAATATCTAGCTCAAATATCAAGATATGTCTGAAAAGTATATCATACAGGGTGTTTGTTATGGTTTTGATTTTGATTCATTACAAGTCAATTTCTTTTTGAAAAAAAAGTTCAATTACGGGGCTTACAATCGAGTGAAATGACAGAAAGTATTCCATTAGCGAATCGAAAAGAAAATTTGTTGTGTCGGCAATATTTGTTGTGTCTGTGTGTGCAACCAAATTCAAGCAGCAAACAAAGTGCGTTGTTGAAATAAAAGACAGTTATACAGGTGGGTTCAAAAAACCATACACTAAATGTGATATTTATTGGTACTTAAGCAGCTAGATATATAGAATGGTTGAAATCTAAGGTGGAACTGAATTACAGTTACAAAAGAGAGAGAGTTCAAGAAATTTTAGGAGCTGTTGCATATACCGGGTGGTTGAAATAAAGGTTCCAGTAATATTATAATAATGCAATGTGGTTCAAACATGTGACAAATTTTGTTATATAGGGTAGAATATGAGCAGTTGCATATATAGAGTAATTGATATTTGGGGCGAAGTAAAATTATAAGTATACAGGGTGATTCAAATAGTATAAAAATTGAAACACTGAACAGGGTGAAGAGTATTTATACTTACATATACACGGTGGCTTTCAAAATATCAGGGTGGTTGTAATCCCGTGTTAAATAATAGTTGTACAAAATTGTTCAGAAAATCGGTTATATTGGATGACCAAGCACCACAACACCAAACATGTAAGGGGTGATTGCAATAAAGGTGAAATAGAATAACAAACTGAGAGATAGTGAGAGAGAATAATATTTTTTTATTTTAATACAGTGTACATCCGGATTAGTGAAACTACAAATTTGAGAAAATAATTCTAGTTATAAAAGGACGAAATTTGCGATTGAACAAATACCTGTGTTCAATTGGGCCAAGATACCTAATATATTGGAAAATTCCTCCAAATCCCTAACCTATTTTTATAGTTTCTTAAACTGCATTATATTAACAAAAATGCCGTATCATTTTCTACGATCTGTAACTCGCAGTTTTTTAAACAAATCGTCGTAAAATCCAATATTTCTATCAAAAATACTATTGAAGTGACGTAACAAGCATTTCCTCTTGAATTTTGTAATTCTAACGTTGTAGTGCGAAAAGTGTGGGCACTGAAAGTTTTAATCAATCGCTATCATATTTATTTGTTTGTATAACTTTTAAATATCGATTTACTTGAAAAATTTTCAATTTCACAAAGACAGTGTTTCTGCTGTCACCGACTTCTGGCCTAAGAGAATACTGACACATATCAAACTCCATACTGCGTTTCGGTGGGTATATACACAGGGTATATATTTTTACAGAAACAGTGTACACAGGGTTTTTAGTACAGTAAAGAAAACCATAAAGTAAACTGATGAAAGCAAAATTAATAACAATTAATCTATATATAAATAGGCAGAAATCAAAAAGATTAGGTACCATTTTCTCCTCTGTCTCTCAACCGATTTTCTTCATTTTTGTTTTATTTAGTAAGTACTGTCGACCTTCAGTGCAGAATGCTAATATTAATTTATAATATATGTTCATTCAATAAATAAAATATAATAAAAAATCATTATTTACGTCCATACTGTCAATGCCAAACAACTGACAGTGCCGCCGTCGCCAGACGGTCAAAACTCAAAACATTTTAAGTAATTGTATATGGAGGAAGCGATCGTTACATATATTTTTAGAGCATGTACTTCTGGAAGTGGCATGCAAGCTTTGTATAGTGGTAAAATAGTCAATGTAGTAAATCAGTATTGATTTTTCGAACGCGTTGCAGTAACTTTCATATTAAATATTCTGTTTTTAATGTGAATTTAATTATTTGATTAATATATTATTACCACAACCTTCCCAAAGGTGTTGTGTAAAAAATTGTCAGAAAGCGGACAATAGAGAATGTATTAAATATTTAAGTTCTCCCATGGTTGTTGGTCTTCTCTTTTCTTTAATATTCCTGAACTTGATTGAAACCGCAAATGACGAGAACTTTTAGGTTGCAAAGAACAATCTTCCAATTATTATATCGAATATTTTGCCAGGAGAGGTTTCAGCCAAACATTTGGGGGGTTACTCATTGTCAAAAATATTTCGAATACCGATATTTGATTACATTTTCTTTTCATTTTATTTCAATAGATTTGTCAATATGAGTGAACAATTTTGGTCATTACATCTACTTCTCCGATTTCTCCACAACTCTGTTTCTCATAAAAACATACTTTTTACAATTTCATGAAATAGTTTAAATTGACAAATATGTTTAGCTTATTAAGTCAACGTGTACCAAGTTCATATTGTTGGTATAACTTTCAATTTAACCTAGTTATGGGGTCATTTGAATGCATTTTAATCGCTCATTCGATTATGAGAATCACTCCAGTGTTCTGGTTACGGAGTTAAAGTTTTTCAACAAAAAATAGTCTAATATTTAGGAAACATGAATGACGAACTGCTCGGAACTCGTAAGATCCAGCGAATGATGAGTGACAAGCGATCACATATCAGATAATTTGGATGGTTTACTTTGGAATCAAAAATATTTTTGTCATTCGAGTGATCGATCATTCGAGCGATCATTCGAATGCACACTCGAAGCAGTGTCTAGTTTTTTTGGTGTTTAATTCTTAACCAAGCAATATGTCTGGCCGTGGAAAAGGTGGAAAAGTTAAAGGAAAGGCAAAATCAGGATCCACCCTTGCCGGTTTACAGTTTCCAGTAGGCCATACTCATCGTTTATTAAGGAAAGGAAATTATGCAGAACGCGTCGGCGCCGGTTCACCAGTATATTTAGCACTATTTGGCTGCTGAAGTTTTGGAGTTGGCCGGTAATGCTTCACATGATAAAAAGAAGACCCGTATTATTCCAAGACATTTACAACTCACCATCAGAAACGACGAGGAATTGAATAAATCATTGTCTGGCATAACAATTGCACAGGGTGGTGTCTTACCCAACATTCAAGCTGTCCTGTCAGCAAAGAAAAGCGAAAAGAAAAATTAAATGGATTAATATAATAATAATATATTAAAATCATTCGAATTGTAATAACCGATTTTTAATATAATTCGATTATGATCATCAATCATTTAAAGAGATTATACCATTGTGTAATTTGGGGCTTTCGGTGTTACTTGGTCCCGGTCTATTAAGGTTATACATTCAAACAAAAAATGAAGAATATAAACTACCCAAGTCCAAAATAGAACAACAGAGCTGAACAAAACTAAAACTAAAAAATTGAAAATAATGTATTTTTCAAAAAAATATTTATCGGCCTTCCAAATAACTTGCTTGTTTTTAGGTAAGTAAAAAATGTTCTCATTAAGTGCAAATTATTACACACCTATCTAGTATATTTTGAGAGTCGCTGCCAAGCATCAATCATGTTAGATGAATTTGTAGACAAGTACAGAAGATTTTAGTTTTGCTACTTTCGTAATTGATGTTGAAAACATTTTGTGTAATTGTACAATGTCATTTGACGAATATTTTCATTTAACAAGCCATTTCCTCTAGTTTACCTGTGTGTGGGGGGGCCTACTATAGGAAGACACCAAAGACGTTTAACGCCGGATTTAAGAACAATTCACCTGTTCTCTAGTGAATTGTTTTCTAAATGTAAATGCTATCCTTATATCATTCGATAAGCCGTGAACTCAGACTACCAGAATAATTTTACTAAATCATCCTTTCCATTACGTCGCTTCCATTGATTTATCACTTGCCATCCTTCGAGAGTTTTCTGCTCAGTTTATACGCTGCGAAAATACCCTTTAAAATGATATGAACTCCCATGGAAGAAGCTACTTTACTCCGACTTTGAATTATATATGAGCTTCTGCGGGTACAAAATATCACCTGGAATAGCGTATATTTTCTAGCTTTATACGACTATAGAGGTCGAGAAGATTACCCTGTTTTATCTGGTAGACCGCATTCCCAAGCCCTCTAAAAAACGACAGCACAACCTTATCGATCTAAACTTGTCGAAAATCAAGTGTTTGCGGTAAAAAATGTATAAAGTTCCTTATAACTTCGCTTTTCGGGACCGCAGAATAATATTTTACTGAATGTTTTATTCATGTTTGTCTATTCCTTGTTCCACGTGAATATTTCTTGGGTTTTGGAATTTCCATGTCATAACTGTGACATTTAGGGATTTGTTGTGTGTTATTGGATCTTAAATAATGGAATAATACAATGTAATAGTCTATGATACGGCTGCAGAAATAGTGCACCCATCAAGTGGTTGCTCAAAACCAAATTTTAACGCATATTTATGATTAGGATAATATATTTCTATCAGGTTGCCTATCAAATTGCGGCCGCTAGTATTTTTAATTACATTATTATTAATTGATTTTTCGTAAAATATTTCTTGTTAGGTTTCGTATATACAATATACGGATACCCTTATAATATTACTCCGGATTTTTGCATCTGTCACATTACAGCAATTTTCTCCTAAACTACTGGACGGAAGAGGTTGACATTTGATATCAACGTATAGTTTGGTGACGCGATCAGGAGTACATATTATTAAAGAAGAAATTTTGATTTTAGGGGTACTTCTGGAGGGGGGGGGAAACTAAAAAAATCGAGAGTTCCCCCCCTTGATCTCCGAAACTAATGAGCCTAAAACTTTGAAAAAATAAAGAATATATAGAACGTTGCCTGACCTTTACAGGAAAAATAAGAAGAAACCATTATTTTAATTTTGGAGGGCAAATTATAGAGTTAAATAAAAATTTAAAAATAAAAAAAATTTCAAACGCATCATGTATAATCAAATGAAAGGTTCTGAGGAACACAAATATATATTTTGTCATATTAAAAAAATTAGTTAAAAAGATATTAACGAAAATAAACCAAAATTTACCCATCCTCCCCTTATCTCCGAAACTATAAAACGTAACCTTTTGAAAAAAATTAGAGGTCTGACCTGAAGTTTACTGTAAAAATAAGCAGAAACCTCTACTTTTAATTTGGGGATCAAATTACAGAATTAAATGGAAAATATAAAATTAAAATTGTTTCTAACCCATCATGTTATATATAAAATGAAATGGCTTATTTTGACGAAAACAAATATTTTTTTTCATATTTTTAAAACAAATTAATTAACAGATATTAACAAATATATAAAAAAATTTACCCATTCCCCCCCTTTTATCACCGAAACCATATGCTGGAAAATTTTGAAAAAAATGGAGGTATAGCCCCTTACCTGAACTTTGCTGGAAAAATAAGGAGAAACCCTTCATATTCATTTTGGGAGGCAAATTATAGAACGGATCATGTAATTTTTTAAAATATATTAAAAAAATAACCATTCTCCTGTTATTTCCCAAACTATAAGACTTTTTTTTTTGTTTACAGGAAAAATATGAAGAAATTCCTAATAATAATATTGGGGGCCAAATTATACAAATTAAACGAAAAATAAAAAAAAATATGAGGAATGCAAATAAATATTTTTCATATTTTTAAAATTAATTGTTTACAAGGTATTAACATAAAGATATAAAAAAAATCATTTATCGCTTTAATTCCTTTATTTTTAAATCATTTGATTAAAAGATGTTAACAAAAATATTAAACATCGACTTAATTCCCACTTTATAAACTACACTATTTAAATTTTGAAAAATATATTTTATTTGTATTTTTACATAATTTCAATAACAGATTTAATAAATTATAATTTAAAACTTGACCTATCTTGCCCTTTATCTTCCAATCTACAGAGCCTCACAACACAGACAGTAGATTATAAAAGGCTTCTCTGAAAGTTTATTAGTCAAATATAACTCCAATGTTCATTTTTGGGGGCCAATTAGAAAATGAAATACATATGTATTCTTATAAAAATCAAGCGAATGCTGAAGCAGATAAAATAAAAAGTCTATGTGTGGAAAATAAAAGTCTATATTTATTAGAAATTTAAAAGGCTTCCTTTAAAAGCTGTTAAGCTGAATATAAGAAACTGCACTCATTCCCTGCTTGTCTGAAACTGGAATATTAGAATCTTGAAGGTGGTACGGAACCCTTGGTATGCGAGTCCAACTCGCACTTGACCAAATTATTTTTTCAATATAATATCGCCCACTTGATGACAATATATATAAAGAATCTAAAAAATCACGGTTGCCGTTGCGCATTTGGCAGTACCTCTTCGCAGCCAGGTGTACACGGGTATGATTTTGTTGCATTTATACACTCATAACCTACATTTATTGTTTATATATCAAGTTAAAGGTAATATTTTCTGTTTATTATGATATACGGTTAATTGTTGAAGATGATAAATATAAATTTGAAGGACAGCTAGGGCGTAACATTACCAAGTTGAAACTGCCGGCGAAAATATACCAAGTGACCGATGCGACAACATATAATCAGGACAATTACATTAATGTAATACCCAGTAAGGACTTTGACGCACCGTACCGCATGCATCGCGCAAATCGCGGTTACGTGGGACACAGCCTAAGATAAAAACCACGCTGTTTTTGAGTGAAATAAGATTCATGAAGATGAAGGAGTGTTTTCTGTGTTACAAAATGTTCGCTAATGTTATTGTTTCGTCGTAAGAAAAATATAAGTATAATGAATCGAAGATTTTTGTAAAACACAAACCGTAAGTAAAACTGCAATCGATCTTAAAAATAATATTTTTGTAATTTTTAAATTTATATTTTTGTAATTTTTAAATTTGTATTTTTTATAATTTTTTATTATGTCATTTTTTGTAATTTATAAATTTGTCATTTTGAAAAGAAAGATATTTAGTTTGAAGTATTTATTATATTAAGTCTTAAGTACTATTATTTGAGCCAGTGGTTGAGAACACTAGCATCCGACACATACGCAATGGCTATAAACCGTGGGACAGCTCGCAATCGGAATCCTTAGCTGATTGGTGATGTTACGCGCTAGCTACCTTGCTACCTTTAATATTTATTATCTTTAACAACAGGCAACCCTTATTTGCGGCCAGCTTTAATTAGGCAACCGTATATCATTATAAAGACAAAAAAAAATAGCTTTAATTTGATATATAAGTAATAAATGTACGTTATGGGTGCATAAATGTAACAAAATCATACCTGTATACACCTCGCTGCGAAGAGGTACGGCCAAGTGCACAACCCCAACCGTGAGTGTTTAGAGTCTTTATTTATATTGATGTGAAGTGGACGACATTTTATTGAAAAAACAATTCAGTGAATTTTTTTCCGAAAAATCAATTAATAATAATTCAATTAAAATTTAATTAAAATAAAAAATTAGCGGCCACATTTTGATAGGCAACCTGGTAGATAGATATGCTCCTAATCATAAATATGCCTAAAAATTTGGTTTTTAGCAAACATTCAATGGGTGCACTAATTCTGCAGCCGGATCTCGTAGTATAAACTCTTTGAGTTTTAATTTCCCTTTCTCTATAGTAAGTAACATTATTAAATTCTAATATACAGGGTGTTTTGTAGAAGGTTCGCCAAACATGCAGGGGGGATAGGTGCGGCTTTTTTTTCAAACAGGCTTCCACCAATACGGATGCTATCGCGACACCTTTTTCTGACTGCTTCTATAGTCGTAGTCACTAGTCGCATCTCATTCCACATTGTTTCAAAAGTACCATTTATTCATTCTCTTAACTGCTCCTTGGCCTCTATTTCTGTCTCATAAACGAGTTGCTTGGCCTGTTCGCATACGAAAAAGCAATGGGAGCCTGGTCTGCGGACCTTGGTGGCCAGAGTACAGGGTCAGCTTTGTCAATCCCCGCGTTTGTGAGTGAATTTTCTAGGAGTTCTCTGATAGTTCGCCGATAATATGCTGGACAGCCATCTTTTTTGAATATTATTGGTCTGTCTTCCAATGGGATTTCATCTAATCGATCATCCCGAATTGTTTTGCACGTAACAACCCACATACCAGTATTGATTGCAACAATATCACGAGAATGACCCTATACTCTGGCCTCCAAGGTGCCAAGACCCGATTCTCTTTCCTTTTTTGTATAAAGACGGGCCATGCAACTCGTTTTTTTTTTTTTGTGAGAGCAGTTAAGAAAAGGAATAAATGTTGCTTTTGAAACAATGTGGGATGAGGTGCGGCTCTAGTCCCTAGTAGCATATCATCCCACATTGTTTCAGAAGAAACATTTATTCTTGTGTAGCAATCAGAAAAAAGTCTCGCGATTGCGTTCGTTGCGGTCGAAGTCAGTTTGAACAAAATTTATAAAAAACTGTTGCAACTTATGTATGTCTTATTTTTTGTAGTTTTAACCTTGTAAGTTGCAATCTCAAATTTTATTACGATACTAATTACTTCTCTCGATTTCTTCTTTTTTTTGTGATGTGATAAAGTGGTGAAGATACAGTGAAAAATAAAAAGTTACAAAAGTTTATATAAAAAAATTTAGGAAGGAAAACAAATAAAATAATAAAAAAACAAAAACCGTAAGCTATCTATATGGTATATGGGCTACATAATATAGCACTTGGACCCACCTATCCGTCCTCCAAGTCTAGCGAACCTTGTACAAAACACCCTGTATATCCAAAATCTAACTCAATTGTTTCTTATTGTGTCTTTCAATTTATACCTTTATCTTAATCTGTCATTAATATTTGGTAGTTCGGTAATTACATTTCTGTGAGGATTCAGTGAATTTTAGTTATCTTGTTGAGATTGACGCCAGTCATTTACAGGATCATAAAGGTGTTTGTCCGTGTTGTATTTGATTGCCATATTCCGATTATCAGAGTTTAATGTATGTTTAGCTTGATTTGTGTCTCTGTTTTATTACATTATATATTAATTTAGGATACCCTGGCTTTCGATTTCAATGGCTTCTTTAATAATTGAGATTTCCTATTTGACCAGGTTTATTAGTTCCTGGCAACTGCTAAAATCAATTTTGTGTCCTGTTTCTTGTTCAGGTTTGTTTTTATATTTAGTTTGTGCTCAGTTTCCACCCGATATGCTTATAACAATGTGGTTTTCAGTGGTATCTTGTCTTTTGGGTTCCATATCAGCTTTTCTATTGCTGTGTTTGATCTCTAGGTTTTATGAATACTATTTTTTCTTTGTCTTGCTCTTCAGTTTTAACTTTTATTTTTCTTCTTGATTCGAAACTACGGGTCACTTGCTGAGGTAATCAGCGTCTACCTGGACTTTGTTACTCTTATTGGTTACTGGAAATAGTCCGGCTTTGTCTGCAGCAATTCTCTCTAAATGAATGTCCAGGTCATATTGTTTAATTTTTCCAACTGATCTATTTTTGAGCCCATACTCGCTGCACATACGTAGCAATTACGACACCACCTTCATAACCTTCATAATAGTACTCTTACACCTTCACAATAGTTCATCCAATGAAAGCGTTCTCATATCTTATCAGGTTTTTATTCATACCCAAGTGACCTGCAAAAATTCCATTGTGTAGCTCCTCCAGAATAGCGGATACTCTTCTCTTCGGTGTGACCAACTAACTAAGTTCTGGTTTCCTCTTTTGTGTTCAGTCTTCACCCGATATGCTATTAACAACGTGGTTCTCTAGTGGTAACTTGCCTTTTGGGTTCTCTATCAGCTATTCTATATTCTGTTGTTGTGTTTGGTCTGTATGTTGGATGAATGCTATGTTTTCTCAGGATTCTCCCTATACTGTCGGTTGTGCCTCTATATGGGATAAGTTGACGAACTTTTCGTTTTTACTTCTCTTTAAAACTCCACTTTCGACTCGAAGAATCCCATTAAAGTATCATTGACTAGATATTCCTTTCTGATGAGGTCTGTCCGCTCCTTCGTTTTTCTTCGTCAAAATTGTTTTGATGTTTGGATCTTCTTACTGATCTGTTCGGCACTGTCATGCAATCCAATTGTCATTTCCTGTAACTGTAATCTGTTCAACGGGCACGTTTTCCTATTTGTCGTTTTTCTACCGTACCCACAACGCTGTTGATTGTTGTGAGTTATGCTTTCTGTGAACAGGACGATAGTGATCAAAATTGGGTCAAAAAATGAATACATTGGGTTTAAGGTATATTTCCAGACTGTAATATTTATCTAAAAATTGCATAGTATTATGCACCAGTGCTTTTTAAAATATTCAAATAGATGGATTTTTTTAGAATAGTTATAATTGTTGGTTGAATGCGTTGAATGATTGTTTGTCTATCCGAAACTTCTGTTGTACCACAAATTACGAAATATCGTCCCAAACATGTTTATCTTTATAAATTGAAAAAACATGTCACAACTATCCTTCAGAAACAAGTATTTAGTAATAACGTTAAACAAATAGAAAGTTTCATGTCAGTTGTTAAGAAGAAGCATAGATGTAGCATTCATGTTTTTTCTCCAAATAGAAAAATGTTTAAACTGTTATTTAGTTATAATGCGAAGGTGTTACACGGTTGGCACAGGAATGTACCAAAAAAAATATATCAAAAGTGCAGTTCCAACGAATTAACAAAAGATTTAATAACGCATTACTACATATTCTATTTTTACTCACTAAAACTAAATTTTAAGAGTAATTCCTGTAAACAAATTCTGCCTTAACACTTAATAATTTTAATAGATCGGACTCCTTTATTTAGGTATAAGAACGCCTTATTATATTGAACACTATCATTTCGAAATACCCTTAAATATGTTTCTGATCATTGCCTCTACATACATCCTACTAGCTACTAATTCGAAATAAATGTTAATTAACCGGATTTCAAGATGGGGGTTCTCAAGTCGTCTGTATATACAGGGTGTTCCTAAATTGGATTACAAACGAAAAGGGGAGATTTCTTGAATATTTTTAGGAAGAAAATGTCCTATAAACATGGGTCCGCAACCGTTTCGTTTTCAAGATACAGAGTGTTAAAGTTTCAATTTTTTTCATGATTTTCTCTCATAGTATCTGCACTTCACAAGATATTCAAATGAAATTTGGCATAGATATTACAATTAAGAGTTTACACCTTGTGACATGCCAACTTCGATTGCAAATCTACAGGGTGATATCTTTTCGGGAACACTGTCCACTGTGGTCCTTCAGAATTCTTTCTGGTGAGCCACTGGTGCTTTCAAAAATTGTAAAGAAAAGCTTTGTTGTTATACCAAACTTTATGTCCTCTTGTAGTTATGTCGTATCTACTACCGGTTTCGAGAAAAAAATTTTGAATGATTCTCTTGAAATCCTCAAAGAATTCCGAATTGTCATAGAAATCTAGTTACCTACCTAGTAGGCTGTGGTGAATGAGTAAATTTATTGTTAGTTTTGACACATCAAATTAAACTCCTGTGTTTTGAAAATTAAAGATGGTTGCATTTTAATATCAAAACATGCCGCATTTTACGAATTCCGAATTGGCTGACATGCATTTCATGTATGGTCTTGCAATTCAAGAGAAGCTAAGCGTCTTTACATGGAACGCTATCCCAATAGAGTGATGCCTGGTCATCGGATGTTCTCTAATATTCACAGGCGTCTTTCAGAAACTGGACCTTTTTCTGCGAAAAATATTAATGCAGGTAGACCACGAAGTGTGAGAAAACCACAACTCGAAGAGACAGTGCTGAACGAAATAGAAGAACATCTAGGAACCAGTACAAGAAATATTAGTGTTACCTTAAATACAAGTCATCAAGTTGTTTGGCGGATTTTGCGGGATTATTTCCTCTATCCTTATCACATTCAGAGGGTGCAGGCGCTCTTGCCTCGCGATTGTCATTCAAGAATTATTTTTGTCAGTGGTACCTCAACAGACTATTGAACAATCCTCATTTTGACTGCCAAATCCTATTCACTGATGAAGCCTGTTTCTCAAGGACTTCAATCATAAATTTTCATAATGAACACATATGGGCTGAGGAGAATCCACATGAAATTGCAGAAGCTTATTTTCAAGAGGAATTTTCATTAAATGTGTGGGGTGGTAATATTGGCGATTATTTGATTGGTCTTTTCTTCTTGCCAGGGCGATTTACTGGTCAATCATACAGACATTTTTTAGAGAACGATTTGCCCTTGTTATTGGATGATATACCTCTTATGATGCGACGTGAAATGTGGTTCATGCACGACGGTGCTCTAGCTCATTTTTCACTTTTGGCTAGGGAGTATTTGAACGAAAATTATGTAAACAGGTGGATTGGACGAGGTGGACATCAGCCATGGCCCGCCAGATCCCCAGATTTAAATAGTTTAGATTTCTTTCTATGGGGCCATCTGAAATCTCTAGTGTCCATAACACCAGTGAATAACGTAGACGAACTGAGAAATCGTATAACAAGCACGTTTGATACAATTAGGAATACTCCAGGAGTGTTTGAAAGAGTTCGATCGTCTATGAGAAGAAGAACAGAAGGTTCTATAAGGGTTGGGGGAGGAGATTTTCAACAATTGCTGTAGTTTAGTTCCTTTGTTGTTATTTAGTTTTTTTATTATGATTAACTTTTGAGTTGTACGTTTCTTGCAGTAATACATTTTTTTTTTATGATTATACCTGTTTATCGAATCTTTAAGAATCATTGCTAGTTTAATAATTCAAAATTTTTTTCTCGAAATCGGTAGTAAATACGACAAAACTACAAGAGAACATAAAGTTTGCTATAACAACAAAGCTTTTCTTTACAATTTTTGAAAGTACCAGTGACAGTGTTCCCGAAAAAATATTACCCTCTAGATTTGCAATCGAAATTGGCATGTCACAAAGTGTAAACTCTTAATTGTAATATCTATGCCAGATTTCATTTGAATGTGAAGTGCAGATACTATGAGAAAAAAACTTGAAACTTCAACACTCTGTATCTTGAAAACGAAACGTTTGCGGACCCATGTTTATGGGACTTTTTCTTCCTAAAACTATTCAAGGAATCTCCTCTTTTCGTTTGTACCTCCAATTTAGGAACACCCTGTATAGTGTATAAGTTAGAATCAAAGGAATCATTTCATTTTAATAATACATTGCAATCCTTACATGTCACTTATTCAAATGTAATAAGCGGTTAGTCAAGAAATATAGATTTTGATAAAAGTGAAAGGCATTTATACAGGGGAATTAAAAATTGCAAAATAACTATTTTTTAAAAATTAGTGGAAACTTATTTTACCATAAAATTTGGCGAATGCGCGAGTAATTCACTTTGTGCGTTCTCAATTTCCCTTAAATTGAAAACATATTACAAATTAAAATGTAGTAACTAAACTAATTCCATTTAGAAGAACGTTAAAGAATTAGCATATTATGTCCTTTTATTCAACTGTATACGAGGGTTCCGAAAAAAATGTCAATGTTGCATAAAAGTAAAATACCTTATTTTGAGAATACCCAGAAATTTGAATAGAATTGAAAACTGCAGGCAATATTACACAATGTATACAAAATATTGTATTTTTTTAAACCAAAATGCAAATAAAACACAAAAGTGACAACTAAAAAGCCAGAAATACGATTTTTCTCCAACAATGGAATACTTATTTTGAAGTAGTACAAAAAACAAATGTTTTTCAATAATTAGGTAGGCATACATTTATATTTAAACATTATTTGCGTTTTAGTTAAGTCACTTTGTTTCTTTTTTTAAGTGAGTTTCTGGTTTCAAAGAAAATATTTATTACATACTTCTAACGTGTTAAATAACTATTTTGAGATCGCAAAGGGTTGCAGTAAATTGCAAGATTCCACATCAGTTTCCAACATATCCTATAATTTACTTACGAATATATAGCCAGCTTAGTTTCACTGCTAACGCTTCGTTAAATTTTGGCTGAACAATTTTATAAAGATGCGGTTTTACTCCGTAGAATCCTTTATGCCAACGAAATTTCCATATTTGCGCTAGAATATTGCCAAGATTATTCATAATGCAACTGCCATCTGACACAGTCGTTAAATCACCAACTTCGTCTTTTCTGTGCCGAGACAAAGATAAAATAATACCTCTTGAGGAAAATGGAGACATAAGGAAATTACAATATCTGAGTGTATATAATATATGCAATGTCTTGATAATTTTCTACATAGTTTAGAACGCATCCAGTGAATATTGTCATAGTTGTCGAAAAGAAATTTAGTTTTTTTGTTAATCGAATTCATTTTTTTATATATTAACGGACATCAAATTATAACTAAAGAGTTGAAAATAACTTAAAAAATACGTAACATTAGCAGTGGAAAGTTTAATTGCGCTAGTTCAACTATTATGGAATAGAAGGGGCATTAACTGTTATTAGCCGGAAATTTTGGCAGTTTGATCATTTTGTTTATTAATAACACTAAGTGCCGTCAATTAGAAACTAAAAAACTCAAGACAATTGGTTCACAATCAAAAGGAAATGTCAATATGTTCATTTTAGAAAAAAGTCATTTACACTGTATTAACAGGCAGGATTTTGCAGGAATAATATATCAACTAATAAATTAATATTAATTATAATATTTTTAAACATTATTTTTTCTAAAATACTTTACGATTATTCAGATATTTCACAATTACGATTTCAATTTATAAGAACAAAATACAAGAAACCAACTCATAAGTAAATATGAAGAAGCAGTATAAATAACTACGATACAAAAGTACTTACATATTAGTACACCTTAAACTGCAATGTATGTATGTATAGTCTCAATAATTTCAATTTAACGCACAAACTTATTCATGCCTATTACTGTATTATATCAAAAATTTAAAGAAATACAATGCAACTGCTGTTAATTTATATTAAATAATACTTTTTATGTTGACAATTTTTGTAAGTGTATTGAATTGAAAAGACACATTAACCTAATGGCTAACAATGTTATGACATGTCAAACTGAAATCAAAATTATGAAATTTGCTAAAACCAAGGTGGCCGTGAACATTAGAATTATTGCCATGATGTCAGATCTAAATCTTAAATCTAACTAATTGTATTCATGTCATGGGCTATGTAATCTTAGTTAAATTGTAGGAAAATGTTACCGAAAAAATTTAAATTAAAAGTATAATGTTAAAATAATAAAATAAAAAAAAATATTGATCAGTAACCACACAATACACAATTCTTATTTTAGTTGACAAACCAAATTTAGAAAGTAATGAAAGTTTCAAACTTGGGAGTACAAAATAAATGGTTAATATCATATAACATAAATTTGTATGCGTGAGCTTGTTAATGTGGAATAACTTTTGGACTCGATCAAAAGTTGTTATTTTTTAGGGTTTCGTATATACAATATACGGATACCCTTATAATATCACTCCGGATTTCTGTCTCTCTCACATCACAGCAATTTTCTCCTAAACTACTGGACGGAAGAGGTTGAAATTTGGTATCAATGTATAGTTTGGTGACCCGATCAGGAGTACATATCGTAAAAGAAAAAATCTTGATTTTTGGGGTACTTCTGGGGGGACTAAACAAATCAACCGTTCCCCCCCCCTGATCTCCGAAACTACTATTGCCCGAACTTTACAGGAAAAATAATTTCAAATTCTGAGGAACACAAATAAATTTTTTTCATATTTAAAATAAACTAAGATATTGACGAAAATATACCAAAATTTACCCGTCCCCTCCCCTTATCACCGAAACTATATAACGTAAAGTTTTGAAAAAAATTAGAGGTATGGGTTCTGACCTGAAGTTTACTGGAAAAATAAGGAGAAACCCCTAATATTTATTTTGGGGGGCAAATTATAGAATTAAATAGAAAATATAAAATTATAATTGTTTCTAACAGGTCATGTAATATATCAAATCACAGGGCTCATTATGACGAATACAAAAATATTTTTAATTTTTTTTTTAAATCAATATTTTAAAATATATTAAAGAAATATTTTTAAAAATTACCGATTCTCCCCGTTATTCTCCAAATTATAAGACCAACATTTTTTTGTTTATTGAATAAATATGAAAAAATCACTAATTCTATTATTTGGCCCCCAATAATTGTGAATTAAAAATATATCATATTTTTAAATCATTTGTTTAAAAGATATTAACAAAAAAATTAAACATCGACTTAATTCCCACTTTAGAAACTAACCTATTTAGATTTTGAAAAATATATTTTATTTGTATTTTTTAATAATATGAATAAGAGATTTAATAGTTTATAATTTAAAACTTGACCTATTTTGCCCTTTTTCTTCCAATCTACAGAGCTTTAAAACTCAGATAGTAGATTATAAAAGATTTCTCTGAAAGTTTATTAGTAAAATAAAACTCTAATGTTAATTTTTGAGGGCCAAATTAGAAAATTAAATACATATGTATTCTGATAAAAATCAAGCGAATCCTGAAGCAGATAAAATAAAAAGTCTATGTGTGGAAAATCAAAGTGTATATTTTTTATAAATTTAAAACACTTCCTTTAAAAGATATAAGGGTAAATATAAGAAAATGCACTCATTTCCTGCATTTCTGAAACTGGAATATTAGAATCTTGAAGGTGGTACGGAACCCTAAGTAGGCGAGTCCAACTCGCACTTGACCAAATTATTTATTTAATTTAGTTTGTTTATCTTATAATTTTCTATCCAAGCAATCTGGCATTGTTTGGCATTGACAGTGTGGACGTAAATTATGAATTTCTAATTTTATTTCATTCAATGAATGAAGGAATATTCTTATAAAAAATTTGGCATAGGGTAAGAAATAAAATTATAGATTTACAGGAGGATTTAAACAATAAAAAATACAGACAGTTAATAGGGTAGAAAGGCTTTATACTTATGCAGGGTGGTTTTAAAGATATCATTGCTATTACAACTTCGTGTGGAGTTGAATTATAATTGTAGAGGGTGGTTCCAAACATAACATTCAAACAAGTTATATTGAGTGACCAATACATATAAGCATATAGAGGGTGATTGCAATCTAGGGTGTGATTGCAATCTAGGGTGAAGTAGAATTACAGTTATAGAAAGTGATCCAAATGATATAACAAACAGAAAAAAGGTAAAAAACATTTGGAAATATAGAAAAAGAATACAAATTAGAGAGAGATAGTGTGAAAGAGAGGGGGAGAGAGAGAGAGAGATAAGAATACTCTAAAATAATCAATAGAATTGTACCATAAATCAGATAATAAAAAATATATTTTAGAAAGTTGCTATTGATTGCACACGGTTTCTAAACGGCATTTATTTGAATTGAGTTAAAGTCTGTTCTTTTTTAATATAGTATGCTTTTGTTCACGGATAGTAATTTATTTCACACGTTTCCGCCGTTATATATGATGAGATGTGATCGGTTAGGAATTTCCCATATCCGCAATGTTGGGACGCGGCCAATAGGAGAGAAAGACACTCAACACGAAGGATAAATACCTAGTTATTCTGAATCATATTTGAATCAATAACCGCCTTAATTTTATATATACGATCCAAGGCCGTAGCCAGCGGGGGGGGGGAGTCTGGGGGTTCAAACTCTCAAAAATTTTGGAATATGGGTTTCAAGATTCAATTTTAACCAAATAACCATCTTTTTCATAAGAATAAATTGTATGTTTATACATTTTTATATATCCTGGATATATATGAATACAAATACAGATTTTGCAGTACTAATCAGTACGCCACCCATCAAAAAAATTATCCTCCCCCCGCAAATATTGTCCAACCCACCCCGAACAAATTTTCTGGCTACGGCCTTGACAAGATCGTCCTAAAAAATTAGAAACAGTATGTTTTTTAGTTTCAGACTGACCATAAAACGAAAATGAAGTTTCATGAGGTGTTCGTCGATTCACATCGTTTTCAAGATACAAGATTCTTCGCCATAACCTTAATTGCATTACGTCAAGGATGCACGAAGCCTCAAACGGAGTCTAAATTCCTTATTGTCTTTTCTAGAATCCGGCCCCGCTTATTGGAAACTTCCAATCTTTCACAGTGGGTTTTCTAAAGCACTTGAGTAAATAGTTTTAGAACGTTAGCTACTTAAAGGGATTTTCCAATGTGCAGTTTCCGATAGTTGGAAAGAATTTTCTAGTTTAGAATAGTCGTTTATTCTATCCGCATTCTCCTCATGCTTTGTATGCTCCGCGGCAAGTCAGGCCGTAGCGGTGAGCTATTCCGAGCCAATACGGTCGGTTGCCATTGATGTAATTGGCAGTATTTGCAAGTTGATATTGCTCTTGAAAAGCTTGTCCGTGAAATCCCTTAACAGAAGGACGGTTTAGGAATTGAGTCGTTTACGAGGGTCTCGGAATAAAGGAGCAGACTGTTGAAAGTTTGAGTTTTCATTTATTTTTTAGAGGTTTTCTATATATAAGAACAGCGGTATCATTAAATGTCGATTTGTGTAGAGGGAATTTTACTTACGTGGTGTAACATTACGACTTTTCTGCTGTTTTCACCTGACATCTAACTACGGGAACCAATTTTGTGATTTCTCGACAGAAGTACTCCATATTAGTACTGGGAATATTCGAATCATTTTGATAGTCCGTTATTTCCGATTCGAATATTTCAATATATGTATAATATTCGGTTAATATTCGTTTATTTTGACGTTGGCGTATATGGTTGCATACCGACCATGTAAGGCATAAAAATCAATTGGAATGGATAATTGGTGAAAATATAATGCCTGATTTGTGTGAAATTGTCATAGATAACATCAGACACAATATTTTCAAAAGCTGGATTAACTACAGGTGCTAGATTTTCAGCAAGTAAGGTCTATCAAATAATTGGCCTTTATTCGTGTTTTACTTTTATGTGATATAGGTTATATTATTAAATTTATTCAAGCTTATAACTGGAAAAATAAGTACATATATCAAGGAAGACTTTTACCAGTTTATAATAATAAATGTGTAAATATTTTTCTTCTTACGTGTTCTGCATAAAAATTTCATAACAAAATTGATTTACATTTAGTTGTCAAAAAACAGCCGCTAGTTATTAATATAATAAACGTCATTAATATTCGATGTCAATACAGTCTATAATTCTATTGTATAAATATCCAACATATGCCTTATGATGTCTTATCGGAATATATGACCGAAAAGAAACCGATTAACATTTATAACTCGAATATTATTCGGAAATCCAATATAGGAAGTCAATTGGGGCTATACACCTATTCTCTCGCCATATAACAAATGTCTCATGTCGTATATATTCAATTACAACAGAATCAGATTGATAAATTTTAACTCGAACATCCAATATTCGAGGTCAGTAAGGGCTATACACCCATTCTGTGGCCAAAAAACGAAGCCCTTATGTCCTATATATTCGGACATAAATGAAATAGGTTAATAATTTTTAACTCGAATATTATTCAGATATCCAATATTCGATATCAATACGGTATATGCATACATTCTGTAACCATACAATAGTATGTCTTATGTTACCGAAAACAAATAATATTCGGGTGATTTGTAAATATTCGGAACACACCGAACATTTCAGTATAGGGATAATCGGGTAGTCGTCATTCGAATATTGCTATCACTACTCTACATAATCACTAGAAGTAATATTCAATAATATAGTTTCCTTCAATAATCTCAAATCAGCATGTGTACAATTGTGAATGTTTTTTATTCGGTATAATGTTTAAATATAATAATTTGGTCAAGTGCGAGTTGGACTCGCGTACTTAGGGTTCCGTACCACCTTCAAGATTCGAATATTCCAGTTTTGAGACAAGCAAGGAATGAGTGCATTTTCTTATATTTACCCTAATATCTTTTAAAGGAAGCGTTTTAAATTTATAAAGAATATAGGTTCGTTTTCCACACATAGACATTTTATTTTATCTGCTTTGGGATTCGCTTGCTTTTAATCATTTGTATTAAATTTTCTAATTTGGCCCCCAAAAAGTAACATTAGAGTTTTCTTTTACTAATAAACTTTCAGAGGTGAATTTTATAATCTATTGTCTTTGTTATGAGGCTCTATAGATGGGAAGAAAAAGGGCAAAATAGGTCAAAGTTTAAATTATAAATTATTAAATCTGTTATTCAAATTACTTAAAAATATAAATAAAATATAATAATATGATATATTTGTAATTCATATAATGAGCCTTTTGTCTGATATATTACATTATGCGTTTGAAAACTGAATCTTTATTTTCCATTTAATTGTATAATTTGTCTCTAAAATTGGGTTTTCTAATAATTTATATTCCGTTTAATTCTATTATATGGGGGCCAAATAATAGAATTAGGGATTTTTTTCATATTTTTCCTATAAACAAAAAAAAAGAGGTCTTAGACTTTGGGGCATAACGGGGAGAATGGGTAGTTTTTTTAAATATTTTTTTAATATATTTTAAAACATTCAATTTAAAAAAAATAAAAAATATATATTTGTATTCGTCATAATGAGCCCTGTGATTTGATTTATTACATGAGCCGTTAGAAACAATTATATTTATTTATTTTCCATTTAATTCTACAAATTGGTCCCCAAAATGAATATTAGGGGTTTCTCCTTATTTTTCCAGTAAAGTTCAGGTGAGGGGCTATACTTCTAGTTTTTAAATTTTTTTCCGCTTATGGTTTCGGAGATAGGGGGGGATGGGTAAAATTTTTTATATTTTTGTTAATATCTTTTAATTAATTTATTTTAAAATTATGACAAAAATATCTTTTATTCGTAATAATGAAGTCTTTCATTTGATATATAACATGATGGGTTAGAAACAATTTTAATTTTAATTTTCCAGTCAATTCTATAATTTGCCTCCCAAAATGAATATGAGGGGTTTCTCCTTATTTTTCCAGTAAAGTTCAGGTGAGGGGCTATACCTCCATCTTTTTTCAAAATTTTGCAGCTTATGGTTTCGGAGATAAGGGGGGGGAATGGGTAATTTTTTTAATATTTTTGATAATATCTTTTAATTTATTTATTTTAAAAATTTGAAAAAAAATATATTTGTTTTCGTCGTAATGAGCCCTTTTATTTGATATATAACATGATGGGTTAGAAACAATTTTAATTTTATATTTTCCATTTAATTCTGTAATTTGCCCCCCCCCAAAATTAAAAGTAGAGGTTCCTCCTTATTTTTCCAGTAAATTTCAGGTCAGAACCTATAAATCTATTTTTTTTCAAAACTTTACGTTTTATAGTTTCGGAGATAAGGAGGGGGGAATGGGTAAATTTTGGTATATTTTCGTTAATATCTTTTTAAATATATTTTTTAAAATATGAAAAAAATATATTTTTGTTCCTCAGAATGAGACCTTTCATTTGATATATTACATGATGCGTTTGTATTTTTTTATTTATAAATTTTTATTTAATTCTATAATTTGCCCCCCAAAATTAATATTAATGGTTTCTCCTTATTTTTCCCTTAAAGTTCGGGCAACGTTCTATATTTCCTATTTTTTTAAAAATTTTAGGCTCAGTAGTTTCAGAGATCAGGGGGGGGACAGTCGATTTTTTTAGTTTTTCCCCCCAAAAGTAACCCTAAAATCAAATTTTTTTCTTTTACGATATGCGCTCCTGATCGGGTTACCAGACTATACATTGATACCAAATTTTAACCTCTTCCGTCCAGTAGTTTAGGAGAAAATTGCTGTGATGTGACAGAGGCAGAAATCCTGAGTGATATTATAAGGGTATCCGTATATTGTATATACGGAACCCTAAAAAACAATGAAATACACTCAGTAAGCATTTCATTCATGCTTTACAAACACATAGACTGAGAAGATTTGCAAATTTTTATGCGAGTTTGAGAGGGAGGAATGTGAGTCTGAGATAATTTGTTTTTTTATACAGAAAAATAATCATGAGAAAAACTAAAGAACTTAATTCCGTACTTTATTATTTGATCATAACAGTTTGACAAACACAAAAATTCATGTTGCTCGTTTAGAAACCGTGTGCAATCAATCACTATTTTCAGACTTTTTTTTTTCTTTTTTTTATCTGATTTAAGGTACAAATCAATTAAAAATTTTGGCGTATTTTTATGTCTCTCTCTTTTTCTTTCTCTCTCTTTCTCCCTCTCTAATTTATATTCTTTGTTTATAATTTCCAAATGTATTTTAACTTTTTTATTTGTTTTAATATATATTATATATATATATATATATATATATATATATATATATATATATATATATATATATATATATCATTTTCTGAATCACCCTGTACAACTATAATTCAACTCAATACAATATCACAACGGTCCTGAAATCTTAAAAAAACACCCTGTATGCTCATGGTCTACCCTATATAAAAAAATTCACGTATGTGAGCCACACTTAATGACCATAGTTTTACTGTACCATTTATTTCAATCACCCGGTATATACAACTGTTTCAAAAAATGTTTCAACCCATGTCTATAATTATACTCCGTTCTATAATTCAAATATTGTAACCGCTTATGCTTATTTAACAAATTTTTGATACACCTTAATAACAATAATTTTACCCTTACTTCAAACACCTTGTATATGCAACTACTTATATTCCAAACTATATAACTTCTTTAAACCCCCCTTTATAACTGTAATTCTACTCCAACATATTTCAATAGTCCTGTATATTCAACTACTTCTGATAATTTTTAAACCCTTTTGTATAACTGTAATTATTTTTCTGCAAATATCCGCTCTCCATAACTATAGTTTTGCTCCACTCTTATTTCAACCACCTTGTATACGCAACTACTTATGTGCCAATACAATAATATACACCCTGTATAACTAATTCAATTCCAACTTATTTTTCAACAATCCTACGTATACTAAGGCTTATGTACCACCTAATATTACATGCACGCACGCACACACCTACAACCGTATACCATATAGAAGTGTTCGCCGACATATCTAACAATTTTTCGTTTCGATAAACTAACGGAATATTCTCTGCCATTTCACGCAAATATAACTTCGTCTCTAACAGAAACTGACTTTCTAATGCATCAAATTCAAAACCATTAAAAACACCCTGGACGATATACTTTCATGGCATATCATGACATTTACACTAGATATTTATGATAAAAATTTGACATTTACCATGATGTTTACAGTTTTTTTTGCATAAATTTTTCCGATTTTCCGAAAAATGGTATATTTTGCGTTATAGAAAAATGTACGGAATCAAGCTGGAACATATCTTTGTACAATAAAATTTATAATATTCAAATTGCTTGAGCACTTTTGGAGAAAACAGTGAAGATTCATTGAAAATCGCTGAAATCTAGTCCCTTACTTACTTTATTTTTTATTTTTTAGAAAACCGTAAATCTCATGTTATAGACAATTATATGGAAACTTTCTGTAATGTTCCTTAATATAATGCAGTTTAAATCATCAAAATTGCCCAAGCCGTTTTTGAATAATCGCAGGACATACATAAAAAAAGTTGCATACGAATTGATAACCTTCTCCTTTTTGGAAGCCGGTTACAAATGTTCAGAGTGCAATAGCTTTTACCTTGGTATGGCCTTTAGAAATTTTAATATTCGATATCTTGAACACTTATGTTCCTTTAGAGTAAATAAAACTGCTTTGCTAAACATTTTCTTACTAGTGGGCATAAATTAACTATTATAATTTTAAGCCATTTATTGAAACACTTGAGAATATATAATAATTTTCAAAAGCCATAATAAGTCCAGTTCTTGTAATTTACTACTTAACAAGCAGATAGAGTTTGAAAAGAGCATCCTATTTGAAATTTTTAAGTAACTAATAATCAAAAATGATATATTTAAATTTTCTTAATCAGTTTACCACTTTATTTATATTTCAATATTCTTGTACATAAAAGTGTCATATTTATGTAATCCTTCCGAGAATTCAACATATACCTACTGTTGCAGACAAGACACTTCGGTCTGTTTCAAAATGTATTGTCGTTATTCATGAATTTGTTTCCGTTTGAAAATGACATAGTATTGTCGAAACTTGTTACGGTTTTTTATGTTTATTTATTAAATAAATTAGTACTGAATTGATTCGGCCGATATTTGTTGGAAATTCATTATAAATTTGTGGAAATTGCAATTGTAGTATCAGTTAATTATTAAATAAATTAGTGATATAAAAAAAGTAATTCTTTTTTTTACAATCATAATGTTTTTATATCACCGTGAACTAGCACAAAATTCCCAGCCTTACGCTTGTGGTTAAAATAAACACTCAGTTTGAAAATGGTTTGTTTTCAATGAGACTTCATCTTGGTGGAACTGTCAGTTTTAGTAGAATATCATTTTATGGGTTGAACAAATTACAGTCTGTGATTTTCATAAACACGTCGAAAGAATAGAATATCGTTTTCTGCTGTCGCTCTCCGGAAGAAAAGAGGGGATAGAATTTCGATTTAAAGTCCAACATATGCCACGTCTTTCTTGGATTCAGATGTCGTAGAGTGTACATCGTACCGCTAATGGTGGTTTATAGTTCACCACGTGGGTACTTTCTGATAGCGTTTCAGAAGCTGACTTGAGTAATATTTTGCACATATGAGCCAAACAAGTTAGTCAGTTTTAACACTTCCTGGGTTGACCACAAAGTTTGTCACAACATTCAAATTATGTAAAAGTTTGAGAATATTGCGAAGAGTATTTAAAAAAAAGATTTGGATTGCGGCGATTTTAGAATTAATTTATGTTGTATATCTGAACCAACATATAAAAAAAGTTTTCCTACTTCCCTCCTCACTATTATGGGGCTTTTTCAAGCATGAGAAATACAATTGTTGCTTACCTTGCGACGAATACATTTTAGTTTTTTAGTACCCTCTACCCAAGCTAACCCCTTCTCTAACTTTTGGGTTCGAAAATTGACATAGCTCGATGCACTAGGGAGTTTTCCACTGACAGTTTCTAAGATGGATGATGATGGGACAGGACGTGAAGATGTCTGTCGGTGAGTGCTGGTCTGTATACTGAGTGGCCCATGCGAACATTTGGCAACCGTGAAGGCAACACGTCCAGGAAGGGCAGTGATACATTGGACTCAATTTTCATCGTGAATATTTGATGTTAGATGTTCATGGAAGTCCACATTTAAACACAAATGTCTTCAATGAAATTAATCACTTACATTGCCTAGTAATAAAATTCGGGGAACGTATTCAAAATAGCGTCACAACCATAAAGCAATTAAAAAATAATCCCATTAAGTACCTACTAACCTTCTTTTACCTGAAATGTCGGATGGCCAATTATTTCTTAAAAACATTGTTGGCTTTGTACAAAGTATAGTTATTTACAATTTGTGCTTCAGTGTGAGAAGTTTAATAAAGTGCAATTTCAAAGTGCGTTGTGAGAAAAAGACTAGACGAATGTAGTCTAGTATTTCTCATCCTTGAAAATGCCCCACTCAAGTGTGGGCGAAACGTCGGAAAACTTTTTTATGTTCGTTGAGATATATAAATAAATCAATTGGAGATAACGACGCGGTCCAAATCCGGGAAAAGCAGAATCAGTTAATATTTGAAAGTGTAGCGAGCCTGATCTTAAAGTATCCTGAAATATTCTGGTGCACATCTAAAACGTTAATATATCACCGGATGGATGCTTGCAAAATGTTAAGGAAACTCCTTATATTCTGCAACATTCTACAACACCTCAGAATTTTCCAGGTAGTAGAAAGTGCTTTTTGAAAACCCTTCAGATCGCTGAATTCAATACAATCTCCTCCAATGTACAATGATGAATGATAGAAACAGTTTAATAAGTATTAATATGTAATAATAAAATTATCTCAGATACACTTATATTCTCACACATGCTAAGAAGTTGATAGCAACTTGAGAGGTTCAAAATCATCACAAAGTACACGCCGTGCTACCAGATAGTGCTCTCTAATGCACACATCACCTCTGAACTACATTTTGGTTTGATATATTCAACTTGACGCGATAGTTTATACCGCATTTTTTTACAGGATTGTTAAACTAATTCATAAATTTTTCAGGTCCGAAATTTCAGAAGATATATATGACTAAAATGCATCTTTCAGATTTCTGGTAATTTCAACTAAAAATTATCAATCACAATGCTAAACAGTGTTCGGGTTTGTAAAACATAACGAGCTAGGCAAAATCTCATTGTACTTTTAACCGACTTCCAAAAAGGAGGAGGTTATCAATTCGTCGCGTTTTTTTTGTATGTATGTCACCTGATTTCTATTGGTAAAGTGATTAAATTTGAGAATGAACACATGCGTGCATGGAAATGACTAATATCCCTGACATATTGGTCGATTTTTCAAAAACTCCTTACGGATGTGTATAATTTTTTATGGTTTAATCTATTAAGGAATATTTCTAGGCCATCTCATATACTTTTTTGCGACGTGCAACTTGCAGTTTTGCAGAAAAACGCCGAAAATTTCAATATTCTTATCAAAAATTTCGTAACGGACATTCCCTGATAAATATTTTAATTTCAATGTAATAGTTCGGAAATTGTTGGCAGGGGAAGTTTTAATTGCGAATTTGAAAATTTTCTTTGTACATCTCAAGCATATAGGTAGTAAAGCATAATATTTTCGACTCCTTAAATCAATGAGTACCAAGCTCGTTTTGTTTGTATACCAGGCAAATATCTATTTAAATGAATTTTTTTCCATTTTGTGAAGACGGTGCTTTTGGTGTCACATTCTACCGGCCTAATAGAAATTGACAACACATGTCAAACTCTAATCTGCTATTTGCTGCGTTTATACACAGGGTGTTTACTTATAGCAAACAAAATCACAAAGTAAAGTGATAGAAGTTGCATTTATATGATGATTGAATTATAGGACGGAGTAGAATGACAGTGGTCCATAGGCAGCCGTATATACAGGATGGTTGGAGTATATATAGGGTGGAGTGGACGTTTGGTGGTAAAAAAATGTTGGAAAAAATGTGGAATTAAAATTATATAGAGTGATTAGAAAACTATTATATAAAGTGGACGTAAACAAATTAAATAGAGGATGGTTGAAATATATGCTGGAGTTCAATTATATTTATACAGTGTGATTAAAAAATTATTTATTTCATAGCCCATAAGAAGTTGCATAAAGTGTGGAAAGGAATTAATGTTACACAGGGCGATGTTAAAAATGAAATAATTTATGGGGTAGCCCACAAGGAATTATATACGATGGTTGAAATATAGGACGGATTTGCCTTCGTAAATATGAGATGGAGCCCTACTCCGTTCTATAATTTACAGAAGGCAGCTAACAAATTTATGCTTGTCCATATGTCGTATGTACAAGGTGGTTGGTACATTGGGTGGAATGGAATTATCTATAGTTTTACAGGGTTGTCAAAAAAATTGAACAAACGCGTACTAGTACATTTTGTCAATTTAAATGAAAATGTATCATTGTGTAATGTTGGGGCTTTCGATGTTATCTGATCCTGTCTATTAAGGTCATACATACAAAATAAAAAATAAAGAATGAAAACTAAAAACTTGAAAATAAATCATTTAAAAAATATATGTAAACGGTTTCCACCTATAACTAAAAAGCTGAAAATAATTATTACAAGTTACAACTCTAGCACTTCAATAACACATTCAATGTTTTTATGTACCTACCAGAAAAAATGTAAAGATTAAGGAGCTCATTCTGTACAAATTAATTACATACCAATCTAGTATATTTTTGAAGTCGGTGCCAAGCAACAATTAAGTTTGATGAAGTAGTAGATAAGTATGTAATGCTGGATTCTAGATTTGCTTGTCACCGACTTCAAAAATATACTAGAATGGTATGTAATTAATTTGTACAGAATGAGTACCGTTTTTTACTTTCTGGGTAGGTACCTAACAACATTGAATGTGTTATTTATTTGCTAAGTCAGTTATATGTTTTAAAAAAAAGGTTTTTTTTTAATTTAATTTTATTCTCACTTATTATATGAACTGCACTTAAGTTGCACCTGGAGCTTATAATTCTATCTAATCGAGAAAGTTTTAAAGAAACTTATAACTTTATGAAAGTGTGCTGGAAAACTATTCGTGGAGAACTAAAGGCGACCTTTTATAACAAAAGTAAAACTAATTCAAATATTCGGCAGATCGTACATAATCTTAATTGCAAAACCCTTGGGCAATGCGAATTCTTTAGAGGGAGTTTCAGTCTTGAAATAGTTTGAAAATTAATTAGATAAATATCTCCATAACTTGATTTCCTTTTGTACCTTCCCAAATTACACTCTGCGTCTGTAAATGATACCCTAAAAGCTTGCAGTTTGAAGTATTACCAACAATGTAGGTCTAAAATTATTTTTATTTGCGTTTGCCCGAAACGTCGTCTCCGGGGATCAATGACTACGATTAAAAGTCTCGCAAATTAAACAATTTTCCTCATATTCTCCAACAAATGGAAATTTTTGGAAGATCATTTGTTTGGAATGGTTTCCCAGATCGTATATAAATTTTACTTGAAACGGTGGAGGTGAATGTTGTTTACGGGTGCAAGTAATGAATTAGTATTGCACAGTATATAATACTGACATAATATTACACATATTTACACTTTTTTTCCAACAAACAATACTAACTCTGCAGTTTTTACATACAATGAAACTAGTTTAAGCGAGTAAAGTTTCTATAGTTTGCCTTAATCAATCAATAGGAATATTATTACAACTTAAGATAGTCGTAATTTTAGGATTTCTTAGTTTAGTAATAGAAATCCAATAATAAAAATGCAATCCGTTCACTTCATAAATAAGAAACCTTCAAGAAATTAATCATCCCAAATAAAAACTAAACTTGTAAATAAACAAAAACCAAAAATAAACAATTCCAGAAAATTCAACATACTATCAACTTTTAGAATAGTCATATGCAGTGGTCTTGTTGGCACATATGCTAAATGCTTACAAAGGAAACCGATGGACTGGGGTTCGATTCCCCACGACTGCGAGGGTTTTTGTAATATAAATATATAAATTATTTTGTACATCATTGAAATTTGGCGCGATTGAACAGATCACGGGGTGACTATTGACCAATGAAAGCTTGGTATGGCTGAGCACGTGGTAATTAACCAATGAGAGCGCTTCAAGGGGGTAACTGCTTATCTACTACGTCATAACCTGTCTGTAGTACGTCGTCTGCTGTCAACATTGTTCCGGACCTCTATGGCCTACCTGTCAGCTGTCATTGTTCCGTGCCATCGTTCTATACCATACATTAACGCCCCCATACCAACGTTCCCTGCCATCGTTCTATGCCAACCGCCAACGCCCCACTCTATGGCCTACATGTCAGCTGTCATTGTTCTGTCGTTCTATGCCATATGCACCATACCAACGTTCCATCGTTCTATGCCAACGACCCATACCATCGTTCCGTGCCAAAGCTCCATTAATGGCATGTGCGTATGAGCCCGGGCGGTTTCATCTTGTAATCAAGTGACGGACGTGACCTTGAGAATTTTCCCAGGCTCAAGTATCGGAATGCCTTCTTAGGGTGATGCTAAAAAAATGAGGTCAACTTCATTGCCGAAGAAGAAATTTTAAACAATTAGTGTACCAGAAGTAAAAGAGAAACATCCAGATAGCGATGAAGGTTTAAGAAGGTAACAGCAATACAGCCCGGACACAGTTAACTGGAATTGACCGAATCGAAGTGATTATGTGTTGAGTACTAGCCATCGTTCTTGAATTATTTTGGTTGAATAAAAACGTTTATAGTTATTGTAAACATTTTGTAATTAAAACCCACAGAGTCTGTGACAATATTTTACGCCGCCAAAAATAAGAAACTTCGTTAATCATTCTAATAAAAAGATTGCGAATTCGATAAAAACCAGTAGAATACAAAAAAGAGCAAGAACAACGTCTCTCTAAATTGCAATTAAAAAAAAAACTTAGTTAGGCTTGATACCAAAACAAATACCATATACACTGCCAGACCAGAGATCACTGGAGAACTTCTGGAACAAATGAAACCTATATATGATACGATGTTTTATGAGTGGTAGTTTTGTAGCATATCAGCTGTATTGTATTAGTCACTATGTTTTGTATATAAGTGGAATTAATTTGGTAAAATAATGACGTTTGAAAGTGGGTGTGATTATTTGTGCATAGAACTCACGAGATCTATAGATCTATTGCAATTGCTGTTTGAAAGTGGAATAAAGTTCATTCTAAATTTTCCTGTGATTTATGGCTACAACTGAAAAACAACAAAATTGAGATCAATTCCAACAAAGGTTAGTGAAATTTTTTGATGAAAAAAGTAAAATTGAATCAGAAAATCTTGTAACTAATATGAAGGAAAAGTAAGAAAATTAAATTAAGGGACTGTTGCCGAAATTTGAATTAAAAAGGCAACATAAACTTATAATATTAGAAGAAAAGGGCCAATGTGAATTTGGATATTTGAAGAACAACAAGAACAAACTGAATTAAAGAGACAATATGAATTTAAAAAATATTTGTGTAAAAACACACAAAACTGGAAAGATGAAAAAAGAACAATTGAAAATAGTGATTATGGAATCAGACAAAAAAGAGTTAAATGATGACATAGAGATGCTCTAAAATACTGTGGATTCAAAGCCAGATGAAAGTTACAGTCAGCTCAGTTCAAGACACCATACAAAAGAATACAAATGGCAATAAAATAGTGCAACAGGACTTACAGCGAGCAACGAATTAGAACACTGTAAGTACCAAACGTTCTTTTAGAAAACCACCCTCATTTGATGGTAGTTCATCTTGACTTATGTACAAACGGCAATTTGAAGCAGTGGTTTCAGCTAATGTATGAGACTACCTAAGAGCAGAGAATAGGTTGTTAAAGAGAATTTGGGAAAGCAATGACGGGAGAGAAACCAAATCCCAACTGGTAGTTCCAAAGAAAAAGATACCCGCCGTCCTTACCGAAGTACATAATCAGATTACTGGAGATCATCTGAGCATAAATAGAACCTTGGATCAAATTCGCCAACTGTACTACTGGGTTAACTACTTTGAAGACGTCACAGCTTGATACCGGAAATGTGATAACTGTGCAGCCAGTAAGGGCCCCAAGAACCGGACGAATTGCAGAATTCCATTGATGTTGCCAGACCATTTCTCGAGTCTAACAGGGGAAACAAATACATTCTGGTCGCAATGAGGCATATGCTATACGCAATCAAGAGCCAACCACGATAGCCACGGTGCCACTGGAACAGGTATACAGTAGATTTGTTGCCCCGTTGGATTTAAATTCAAACCATGGGCGTAACCTTGAATCCAATGTATTCCAGAAAGTCTGTAACATAGTGGGAATCAACAAAACTAGAACCCTACCGTTGAACTCACAGTCAGTCCAAATGGTGGAAAGATTCAACAGGACCTTGGAACAACATCTAACCAAGGTCGACAGCAACAACCAGCGTGATTGGGATGAGTACATTTCACTATTCCTGTTGGCCAGCCATCAGCATAGAACAGCACAGGATCGACTATTCGGAAAGGAGCTGAGATTACCTTGCAATTTGGCCTTTTACTCACCAGAAGAACGGTTAAGGATTACGCCAATCAACTCCGACAGAATATGCTGGCAATACAGGAACTAGCCCAAACGCAGTTGTTGGCCACCAGCGATCGGATGTAGACACGAAAATTGAGTCGGGTTTCAAGAAAGAAATAAGGTCTGGCTATACAACCTCCGATGGAACATAGCTCACACCAGCCTAAGATGGTACATACGAGGTTGGCAAGAGAACCAATGATGCTGTGGTGTGGGCTAAGATAAAGATGGAACATTTGGGATCGACCTGCTTTCTGCGATAGACAGAATGATTCTGATAGGAACGATCATGTCCTCGTTTGCGTGACAGCTCTTGTTTTCGAGATATGACACAAACTTATCTTTTTTTGAATGGAAACCATAGTTGGCTATGACCTCAAAAAATAGAACATTTTTAGAGCTTTTCAACGATATAATACTGGATATAGTTATTCATAAAAATAAAGGAGTTATGGATGCTTTTCTCTCTTATTTTCACTATTAACGTAGTTAGCCATGAAATAGATTTATTAATAACTATTCCAAAAAAACATTAAACTATATTTTATTAGGTATATCAGATATAACGAAAAAACTAAATAAGTAATTAAAAACTTAAGAAATTAAAGTACATAATAATGGTTACAATTTATGTTCGAAAAGTCCACCATTGTTTTTTAGACAAAAATTGCATCGTTTTAAGATTGACATTACCGCTCAACTGCTTGTAATACCGCCTCCTTTTGTATACTTTGCTTTTTAGCGCGTCCCATAAATAGAAGTCTATAACTGCCAAATCTGGAGACCGGGGTGGCGATTCGCGTGGGCCATTTCCTCCTATCCAAAAGTTTGGATAGATATTATCTAACTGTTGTCTTACTAATAACGAGTTATGAGCAGGTGCACCATCATGTTAGAACCACTCAATTTCTAAACGAGTTCTCAAATTCAAATTGTGTATTGCAAGAAATGCAAGTGACGCTCCCCAGTAAGTAATTCGTCATAGATTAAAGGCCCCAGAATAGTGGACCCTATGATACCACACCAAACATTTTTTCATCTCACCATAACACCTTTAATGGAAACTGTGGATTGTCAAAGCACATGTCTCTAAACCATGTACACAATAAAATACGTCGATGTTCGTCACCAGCATGCAAAGTTTGAGAAACTGAAAGTTTGTTCGGGTGGAACTTATGCGCTTTCAGTACCTTAACTACAGTTAGTTGAGATGTGCCAGCTTCTGCTGCAAACTCACGAGTTGATGTAGATGGATTTTTATTTATCATTTGCCAAAACATTTATTTGTGATGCTTCATTAATTTGATTACGGTTCTATGGTGGTTTAGTAAAAAATCCATATCTGCTTAAACAATCGTAAAGCCTTTTAAATGTATATAGAGCAGGTTGACGACGATTAAAATATCTATGAAAGTATTCCTCAGCTGCACGAACTGAATTTTTATGGCATATGATATAACATTCCACCATATTCAGTTTTTCTTCGTTTGAATATTCCATTTTATCTCAAATGAGGAAAACGATCTTTTTCACGGCTACCTACGTTAAAAGTGAAAATAAGAAAGAAAAGCATCCATAACTCCCTTATTTTTATGAACTTTGAAAAGCTCTAAAAATGTCCAATTTTTTGAGGTTATAGCCAACTATGGTTTCCATCTAAAAAAAGATAAGTTTGTGCATACCCCGAAAACGAGAGCTGTCACGCAAACGAGGACATGACAATCATATTCGGGATACAATTCTCTTCAATTTTGATATTCATACTTTTTTTATAAAATCAAAAACAAAGGAGCTAGAGGGATTTGACTAAATCGACAGAATATTGTTTTTTCAAAACATCTAGTAAGTCATGACTTTTTACAAAAATCCGAAAGTGTCATTAAATTGGGCCAGTAAAACTGCAGATCTTTCTCAATTTAACCATTGCTCTATCTCCGCTAGTTTCCGAGATCCCCATAATGATCATAAAAAAAACTCACCCTGTATAAACTGTAGACTAGAGATGACTGGAAAATTTCTCGAACGAAAGAAAACCTATATAAGGCACTATGCCTTATGCGTGGCAGTTCTAAGTGGAAGGTAGCGTGTAGGATATAACTTTTATTGTATTTGTCATTGTTTTGTAAACATACGAATTTATTTTGGTATAATCAAAATGTTCAGATGTGAGTGTGAATATGTGTTCATTGAATCCATGGAATTTATTGCAATCTTATTTGTTGAGACCCCCCAAACTTTTATTATATTACAGTTTGCTGTCTATATAATTTAAGATTAAATTATTACAAATTTCCTAAAACATGAATAGAAATTTCAGCACGGTTCTGTGCTATCACAACAACAATTCGCGTTTAAAATACTATAATTATATCAGTTGTTTTGTTATTCAGGCTTAATGGCGGGTTTTTGTTTGTAACAAACTTTTAGCGTATGAGGTTGTGTAATTTTTATTATTTGTCAGAATTGTATTACAATAAATTGAAGTTTTTTCCCCAATTAAGGCTAATAAACATAGCTTTGTATAAATCTCCTAAAGCTACCGTTACTCTTCCTTATCAAAGTGGGTCATCTCCTAACTATAGTAAATCCAAATCCTCCCGGCCATTCTAAATAGAGCCCGGTTACATTAAATTTAACAAAGTGTACAGTATTATCACATTTTGTCAAAATTATATTTTATGTGTAGTCAGCTTACGAAATATCCGGTTCATGCGTGCGTGTACGGGCAAAATTTACCCTTAATCGCAATTTCCTTTCCCTGATTTGAGAGATTAGGTGTGACTCTGAAATGGTTGCGATTAAGCCGGTCGGCATAAATTGAGGGAAGTTTAGGATTATCTCACATTTTTAATAACCATTCTGTTTGTTAAATTAGTTGCAGTAGACAATATTTATTGCTGTCGCTACTAAATACTGTAGGATAAATCGTAAAGCATATTAATACCTGCATTATTTCGTTATAGCTTATTAGCCCAATTAAATAAATCTTTCAATCAAAATTTTGATTTGATTTAAAAAATAGTTTTTTTATAATTATGCAAAAGGGGTAGACTCATAAAAACCTTTAATGAATGTTTTATATCATAGAATCAAGACAGGCTAAACGATAATAGATTTGGGGAATAACGGGGAGAATAATGAGCCCTGTGATTTGATATATTACATGACCCGTTAAAAACAATTATAATTTTTTATTTTCCATTTAATTCTATAATTTGCCCCACAAAATGAATATTAGGGGTTTCTCCATATTTTTCCAGTAAAGTTCAGGTAAGGGGCTATACTTCCATTTTTTTCAAAATTTTTCAGCTTATGGTTTCGGAGATAAGAGGGGGGGATGAGTAATTTTTTTATATTTTTGTTAATATCTTTTAATTAATTTATTTTAAAAATATTAAAAACATATATTTGTTTTCGTCATAATGCGCCCTTTCATTTGATATATAACATGATGGGTTAGAAACAATTTTAATTTTATATTTTCCATTTAATACTGTAATTTGCCCCCCAAAATTAAAAATAGAGGTTTCTCCTAATTTTTCCAGTAAACTTCAGGTCAGAACCTATACCTCTAATTTTTTTAAAAACTTTACGTTTTATAGTTTCGGAGATAAGGGGGCGGGGGATGGGTAAATTTTGGTATATTTTCGTTAATATCTTTTTAAATAATTTTTTTTTAAATATGAAAAAAATATATTTGTGTTTATCAGTTCATTTGATATAATACATTATGCGTTTGAATTTTTTTTTATTTTTATTTTTTTATTTAATTTTATAAACTGCCCCCCAAAATTAATATTCTACTTTTTTTCCTGTAAAGTTCGGGTAACGTTATATATCTCCTATTTTTTTAAAAAATTTTAGGCTCAGCAGTTTCGGTGATAAGGGGGAGGGAACGGTCGAATTACCCCTAGAATCAATTTTTTTTTCTTTTACGATATGTCTCGGGTCACCAAACTATACATTAATACCAAATTTCAACCTCCAGTAGTTTACGAGAAAATTGCTGTGATGTGACAGAGGCAGAAATCCGGAGTGATATTATAAGGGTATCCGTATATTGTATATGCGGGGCCCTAAAAATTAGTTATTCCATAAAATGGAAAGAAAAACATCAAACCGAAAGTGCGGTGAAGTTGATTTTGAAAATACGTGAAGGAAAAATCAAAAATTACAATTCTACCGTTTTCCTGGATTTCTATATGAATCAGAGAGGAAGAAAAAAATGGATTACAGCAGTTCGTCGTCAAGAGCAAATAAATTAAACTTCCACGTTTTTAGTCATTTTTAAATATATAAAATTAACCACAATTGTTGTTCTGTTAACAAAAATAAAATTCAATAACTCTTGTAAGCAGAAAAGTTAATAATGTAAATACTTTTCTTTCCAAAATAAAATGTAAACTTAACATAATACTTAATTTTTAATTTATTTTTCTTTTAGGACTAATGTAAAAAAGCAACTTTTTAAATACAGGAGGGATGAAAAGTCATGGCAACCAGGAACAAATTCAAGGATTTGCAGTGCTGTGATTTGTTGGAGGAGAAAAATCAAAACAATGTAGATACAGAACAAAGTTTGCAATTCAACTATATTTACTGCAATATATCAGTATTTATGTACTCTTTTAAATGAATAACACTATTCTCATTATTTTTATTTCTTTATGAGGGGGTCTTTATTATTAGCTATTACAAAATATAAACAATATATAATCAATATTCATTTCTTTGTGAATTAACATGAATATTTGCATATGTTGTTGCTTCATTATCATTGCTCCAACTTCAAAATTTTTATCTTGATTTATTAAAACTTTATCGTCAGTGAAATGTACCAATAAATTATATATAATGAGTAAAGTTAATTTGTTTTGTTTTATATATATTTACTTATTATTGTTAACCTCAATTGGAGGTTAATTTACTCTTGAAGATGCAATTTTTTTGTCGTAGGTAATCCTAATCTTTCAGCCCACAAACCAGCATGAAGATTTTGCTTTTTATATACATATTGCATGAAATATAGTTGGATTGTAACTTTTGTTTTGTGCGTTGTTTACTTTTGCTCCTCAACAATATGACTACTGCAAATCATTGAATTTGTTTCTGGTTGAGATGGATTGTCCCACTATTGTAATTAAAAAAACAATAATGACTAAAAACGTGGAAATCAAATTTATTTACTCATGATGTCGAACTGCTGCCATCGATTTTTTCTACATCTCTAATTGATATAGAAATTCATGAAAGTGGTATAATTGTAATTTTTTCTTGGTGTATTTTCACAATCAACTACACCGCACTTTCAGTTTGATGATTTTCTTTACATTTTATGGAATAACTAATCTTTATTCTAATACACTGCAAACGTAAATTACAACTTTGACACAACCAGAGATCCAAAAATAAAGCACGAAGTGGAGCAAAGGTCTCGTGTCAAAGATACTTTATTAGCGTATAAAAAAGTTCTGTTAATTATTTTGTTGGGTTACATACATTCAATGAAGGAAAGTCGTTATAAAATTACTCCTCCTTTGTCTGTCATGAAATATTTTCTCCAAAAGTAGTGGAAAAAAATTTTTGGAAATTCTTATGTTAGCAATTTCTGCGTTTGAATTAGCCGCCATTTTGGTGAAAATTTCTGAGAAGTCACACACATCTATCACTGTGTGTCAGTAATAATTAACGAGAGTAAATTAACAACAATTAACTTAGAGATGTCAATAAAAAGAATTAATATGACAGCCGCCTACTAGAAAAATAAATAAAAAAAAAGATTGTTTATTTTTGCGGAAGGTAGCGTTGCATGGAGTAAATTTAATTTTGCTACTTGTTCAATACTCAACACTAAGGGATATGCGCTGTGCAAATTGCAAAAAATAACATTGGATGGATTGCCTGCTTACTTGTTACGAAATTATATAAATTTGTAAGTTTGGTCTCTGCACTTTTTTTAATTTAGAAACTTACTATTTTCCAATGTCTAAGTGCTTTTTGGGAAATAATACCACAGTTGCTTTATATTCCAAACGTTTCGGGGTCTAGATCAGACCCCGTTGTCGATGGATAAGAAACTACGGATAAAAAAGGCACAATTCTAAGATGTAAATGATAAATCAAATTTTCATTTTGCAATCTACATCAATAAATATAAAGCCATTGACAACGAAGTCAGAATAGACTTTGAAACGTTTGGTATTCCTGCACTATACGTCGTTTTATTTCTATTGTGGTGTTATTGCCCAAAAAACATAAAAGTAATCTTCTAATTAATTTATTCTAAAAACATGATACAAATATATGAGTTTTCGTCATAATGAGCCCTTTTATTTGATATATAACATGATGGGTTAGAAACAATTTTAATTTTATATTTTCCATTTAATTCTGTAATTTGCCCCCCAAAATTAAAAGTAGAGATTTCTTCTTATTTTTCCAGTAAACTTCAGGTCAGACCCTATATTTCTATTTTTTTTCAAAACTTTACGTTTTATGGTTTCGGAGATAAGGGGGGGGGGAATGGGTAAATTTTTATATATTTTCGTTAATCTTTTTATCTTATTTTTTTGAAATATGAAAAAAATATGTTTTTGTTCCCCAGAATGGGACCTTTCATTTAATGTATTACTTGATACATTTGAATTTTTTTTATTTTTAAATTTTCATTTAATTCTATAATTTGACCCCCAAAATTAATATTAATGGTTTCTCCATATTTTTCCTGTAAAGTTCGGGCAACGAACGTTCTATATTTCCCTTTTTTTTCAAAATTTTAGGTTTAGTAGTTTCGGAGATCAGGAGAGGAGCGGTCAATTTTATTTTTCCCCCCAGAAGTACCCCTAAAATCAAAATTTCTTCTTTTACGATATCTACTCCTGATCAGTTCACCAAACTATACATTGATACCAAATTTCAACCTCTTCCGTCCAGTAGTTTAGGCGAAAATTGCTGTATTGTGACAGATGCAGAAATCCGGAGTGATATAAGGGTATCCGTATATTGTGTATATACGGAACCCTAACAAAGGCTGAATATGTTTGATATTTTCAATTTTTCTATTTACCGCGCTTTTCTAGAAGAATGCCAAGTCATAAATTTATAGATTTTCTTGTCGTGGAAAATAAATTATTTAATTGGACTATTCAAACTCTCAGCAGGACCGTTGTAATTTTTTACACTGATGATCAATTATTCTCCCAAAACGTTCTATGAAACTTAACATATGATATATTTGTGTATTGGTATTTTAATGTTTCATCGAGATTTCAGCAAAAAGTACAGGTCCGTTTTAACAAAATGGTTGATGATGGCCAGAAAAATTGAAACTAGCTGTGAAGATTTGATGACTCCTTATTATGTTATAGTATACGTGAAAAAAACTATATTTTTTTTCCATTTTTTGATATTTTTGGAAGTAGAAGTGGTAGACGCAAAACAGAAAATCACATTTTTGGTTTTTCTCATATAACTTGAGAACTGCAAAAGTTATATTATTTTTTCTTCGAGTGTTCAAATAGTGTTTAAAATAAGCAACTTTTTCTTCATACAATCGAGTTCTTATCTCTTACAGTTTCTCAGAAATAAACATTATTCTTTTATAAGTGACACAACCTCTATTTTACAAAGAATTGAATTTCATATTTTAACGCGACATGAATATCTACATCTAGAAGTTTCTTGGAAAACTAGCTCTCCAGAAGTCGAAACTTTACTGTGTATAACACGGTTTCTCTGAGATTCCTAGAATAGAAATCATTCCAAAGAATTCGTATGTTACCTAAAACCTATCAAAGGAATTATGGAACTACCTTGAGGAAAGCGCAACTGATGACGGTTCCGTTCGAGCAACAATACATTGTCTTAAGTTCAATGGATTCTAAAATTTATAGTAAAACAAATGAGTTTTTTTATCTACAACCAGAACTATTAATGATTGGAATAGCCATTCGTTATTGATTTTCTGGAAAAGACCGCAGAGTAAGCCATAATCGCAGTTGATGATGTAAAGTGGCCTCGATACGAGTTCTCTCTCTTTGTAACGTTTTTAGAAAACAGCCGAATTTGTTTATGTATTCCTTTCACACCTGCGAGTTTACATCTTTATTCTCCTGAAGACGTGAAGAGAGACGTGCTGTTTTTGAAAGGACGTATGCGTGCCGAAACGAAATGCAATTTTGATTGGCGGCATTCGCAGTTGGGAAAAGGTTTGCGATGGAGCTCCTGAAAAATCCAAAATTGCTTTTGTTGGAATTTCTCATTGAATTTACCGCAGAATAGAATTCAATGGAACGAATTGAGATTGCTTTTGTAATTTGAACATTGGAGAAGTTAAACTTGTTTTTGCAAACAATAGGACGGAATTGAATAACTTTTTGAATTTGCTGCAGTGACACAGGGGCTTGGGAATTATTAAATAAAGTTGTTCGGAATTTATATCAGAGCACAATGTTGTCAAGTTCGATGAATTACCAAGTAACAGTTAATAATAATTATGAGACGTTATTCAAATTCAGATAGACCTAGATTTGGTACACATACTGAATCTTATATTTTATCGCGAAATGTATATTGTAATAAAATTCATTTTACGCCGCCCATCGAAAAATTAACAAAAGTTCTAAATTATCCTTTCCGACAAATCAAAAACAAAACATAAACATATAATCGGCTATCTTGAACTTTCGATCGGCGCAAAAAGCTTTGACCTCGACAAATTTCTTGAAGAAGGCTCCTACAAGAAACGAGTAATCCTGTCTTTTCCAAATTGAATATAAATACAAGTTTTGAAGATTTTGACCACTATTATTTTGGTTTATATTGTCGTGTGTCGTATCGATAGCAATTAGCTGTATTAAATAAATAGTAGCTTATTTTGATTATTTTATGTACATTGATACGTTATTCGTCAGTTTTCGAAAATTGCAAGAATTGTTTTACAGAGAATTCAATATCTCCGAAATAAATATCAAAAATCTCAAGAATGTTCAAGATGTCAAAGTCTTCAAATGTCAAAAATGTTAAAAATATAAAATGTCAAAAATATTAAGAATATTAGAATTGTAAAAATGTAAAAAATGCAGTAAAATGTGATTAGTATCAAACATACTATCTTCAAAGTGTCATTCTTTTGTACACGTACAAAAGAATGACACCTCGAAGAGAGTATTCAATATCTCTGACAGGTGAAGTTAACCTAAAAATTCTAACTTAAGAATTACGGGTAACAGCAATTACATGGAACGGCTCCAAATTCGGAACCTCTATGTGCTAGTTTTCCCGAAAATCCTAGATGTCGGTCTTTACATCTCGCGTCTTCCAGTATTAAACATATCAAAATGGCAAAAATGACAAAAATATCAAATATGTTAAAACTGTCAAAATTGTTAAAAATTTCAAAAATATCAAAAATGTTAAAAAAAGTTAAAAAAAGTGAAAAAAAGTAAATATGGATAAAATATCCAAACACTTCAAAAATGAAAAACCGTTTAAAAAGTCCAAAACGTCGTTAAACATGTCAAAAATGTGAATAGTGTCAAAAATGTTAAGAATGTCAAGTGTCAAAAATGAGAAAAATCCAAAAATGTCAAATATGTCAAAATGTCCAGTGTCAAAAATATCAAAAATGCCAAAAATGTCAACCATGTCAAAAACGTAAAAAATTTAAATTGTCAAAAACACCAAAAATATTAATTAAAAGTGTAAGATGAAAAATATGACGAAATTTTCAAAGATGTTAAAAATGACAAAAATATAAATGTTCAAATTCTGAATTACTTAATTTCTCAAAGCAACTATTTAATTATTAATTTCTTATTTCGTTGTTTTTAATTTTATTACCATGGGATTTAGACCATAAAATCTTTGGGCTATTTGAAATATTCAAGCAATTTGTGGTGTTAATCTCAAAAACTCTGAAAAATACCTAAAATATGTATAGCTCTTCATATTAAATCCCTAAGTAATATATTTCTGGAAGCAGCTATTGCCACATTAATTTCGTTTCTAAGTGATGATATAAAAATTGTTTTAAAAATAAAATCTAAAATGTACGAGATATAAAAATGACCAAATAATTTTTTAAACACAAATATGACAAATGCTTTGTTATTTGTTATTTCTAGCCCTTTCCAACTGGAACGGGTCACCCTATTTAATAATAAATAAACAAATCACAATAACTGATAATATGCAACAGGGTATTTAAGTTGACCTATCCCACAAATAGAATATAATAGCAATTTACATATTTTGCGTTACTTGTTTATACATTGAGGATGCGTGGGTTGGCCCAAATTTATTTAAAATTTAGGTGTTGTTTTTTTAAACACGCTCGGACACGTCGGTTTTTTTTTTGGACTGCGGTTTTTGTGATGATAAACTCATTTATATAGGATGGGTCACAAATAAATTGCGACCACTAATTTCATTTTTTCAAATTGAAACATGTTTTTTATTTTATTTTTGAATTCTTCATTTAATTCTAAGTATTTTTCAGATACAATGCCCTATACCGAAAATTAAGGTTTTAAAAAAATTACATTTTTTTCAAAAGTTAAGAAAACAACGGTAAAAATAAGGTGTTTATTGGTTTGAACCCATTTATTTACATCTTGTTTTTATGATTGTATGACGGTATTTTAGTCGCATAAGTGGTAACCCTTTTTTTAATGCTGGAGTTTTTAGCACTTGTTTATTTCCATAGAAACTGTACTATAATTTTACTTCAAATACGTAATTGTCACGTGCAATTGCAAAGTTTCAAAGTAAGGCGCGTTTAACTGAACAGCAGCTAATAGAGATTTTGACGATGGTAGAATATGGCGACAGAACTCAAACACAAGCTGAAGTTTGCGAAATTGTACCAGGAGCGGCCTATTACACGATCGGTAGTTAGTAAAATAGAAAGAAAGTTTCTGGAATTTGGACGCAAGAGACAATTACAAAACCAAACATCTTCCAGAAGATACACCCTTAAATGTTTTAGTCGATTTTCAAGAAAATCCTCACAAATCGACTAGACAAATAGCCGCAGAACAGTCAATAAGTAAATCTTCTGTTCTAAAATGCTTGCATAGAAATAAAAGGCACCCATACAAAGTTCATTTAGTTCCGGAACTTACTGAAGATGATTTGGACTGGAGAGTAAAAATTTGCAAAATAATGATGGACAGATGCAATGCCAACCGCACTTTTCAAGTAAGATAGTTTTTTTCGAAGATAAATAGTTCAGTAAACAGACATAATGTTCGATATTAGGCATCAGCAAACCCACGTTGGATTATAGAAAGTCATACACAGTTTTCCAAGAAAGTTAACATATGGGCCGGAATTGTGGGTTCTTCAAGTGTAGGCCCTTTTTTTATTGCGGGAACACTTATATCGGAAAAGTATTTAGACCTATTACAAAATCACAGAATATCCAGAACTTTACCTGAGTGGTGAAAACCCCAATATACTGGCAGATTGGGTATGGTTTCAACAGGAAGGAGCGCCCCCGCACTATTCGCGAACAGTACGAGATTATCTTGACAATATTTAATAGATGGATCGGAAGGAGAGGTAATATGGAATGGCCAGCTAGGTCTCCAGATCTAAGCCCGATCGATTTTTATCTTTGGGGTTACGTGAAATCGAAAGTCTATTTCAATGATGTGGAAAATATCGAGGAATTAAAATATAGAATTAGGGCCGATATACAACGAATCCTGCCAAAAACGCTAAATGAAGTTTAACGAGGATTTGAAAACGATCTTAGGCATTGTGAGGAAGTTAATGGACAACGATTTGAACATTTAAATTGATATGTTGATGTTTTTTTTTCTTCAATTTTGAAATAAATGTAACTTTTTCATTAACAGTTAATTTTCGGAATAAGACAATGCACATGAAATTCAATGCAGAATTCAAAAATAAAATAAAATGTTTCAATTTGAAAAAATGAAGTTGATAGTTGCAATTTATTTCTGGCCCACCCTGTATAAATGAGTTTATCATCACAAAAACCGCAGTCCAAAAAACCAACACCTGAATTTTAAATAAATTTGTTCCAACCCACACGTCCTCACTGTATAATGCTAAGAGGATATCCCGTCTGACCAACAGACGCTTGCAAAACTAAATATAGGCACCATTAGAATTTTAAAGTTTATTCAAACTGGCAACAAACTTTGATATTTGGACAGTGCAATCCTCAATGAACCACTTTTCATATTCAACGTTAGTAACAGCATTACTCAAATTGCTTTTCTGAAATGTGACCGTAATAAAACTGTTCCCAGTTTTCTATTCCATAAGCGCTCCTACCGCATCCTTTGAACTGTTTGAATGACAAAATAGAATTTCACAAAGGTATCCTTTAAAAGCGCTGCACCCTTTTTGATGTCTGACGCTTTGGGGTAAAAATAAATAAAAGGTCGGTCAGGAGAAATGGAGAGTTTGAAATTAGAAAAGGAATTCGTTTCTGGTAACATCAGAGGAAACAAAAAAGGATCAATTTCCGTTTAGTTTAAAACCGCAATGATTACCCTTTATAAAATGCAGATAAAACATCATTTACCAAAAACTTTACTCCTATCTACAAAAGCAACTTAAGCTCTTTGACACAGCGATCATTTAAACTGCACTAAAGATGCAGGGGCTTTATATTTTGATCTCATCTTTTTCGAAGTGGTATTAACAGCTTTGTTGATTTTCTCTAGTTATAAATTTAGAGTGAGAGTCTAAAATATGAAATTTTGAGAAGAAAACCGATTTTTTGTGTAATACTTAATATATTTTTCAGTATGTCCCTTAAATAATGGCCTTGTATTGTAGCTTTTATCTCTACATATAACGTGAACTTCTTTTCGATGAATCACTTGTTTATATCTAGAATGAAAATGACATCGAAAGAAACCGAAGTAGGTTAAGATGGTACAAGAGGTTGTATTTCATATCCTAATTTGACAATACAACTGCAACTGAGTAATATAGAATAATATAGTACAGATCTTGGGTCATCCAACTTTCAGATTTTAGGGCTATACTGATTATTCCAGTGAGTTCGGAATGTCAAAGCAATTTTAGTTTTCTAGACAAAAAAGTAGTAAGTACACTATATATAGTCTACAACGGTTAACGGCTAACAAATGGCGCTAGTAGTACTAAGTAACAACATATGCGAATGTTCTGGACATTCGAGATGCGAGCAATTGGAGAAACAGTAAATAAAAAGATGGGTAACCCCAATTCAAGACATCTTCGAAATCGCCCATAAGTCAGGGCATTCAGGTATGACTTGTGTTGGTTTCGTGTATGATTTACTAGCACATGGAAAGGAAGCGAAATATGTAGACCCTGTGGGCAGAACAACCATAAATTAATGGGGCCTTTATTATTTCGTCTTTGTGTCCAGCAATTATATTATTGATTTGCAATGAAACCATAACCATTATGACGTTTATAATGAAATAAAAGATTTACGAATATTAGAGTTTGCACACATAAAAGTTTACAACATGAACGACGGGCTTGAAAACGCAGCAACCTTCTTTCATGAAAGTCAGTAGCTCTTTAACTGATTTTCAAAACACACATTTGATGAGGAAGCTATCATTCTATATATATTTAAGAAAACATACGAATGAACTGAATGAGATGCAAGGAGATGGTTCTACCTAATATATACACCAATATAAATTCGTTCCGGATAAATTAAATGTTATAATCTCAATTTCGTAGAAAATGTGTATTACACTTTAAAATAGTAGCAATACACACCGTCAGGAAAGAGTTTTTTTTGGTTCTCTGAGTTATTGAAGATACTTAATGATTTTTGTAATTCGATTTGATACTGGAATTGAATTCTTAGCCTCGGAACTTCAAATAGAAACTGTTGATTTACAGGTCCATGGCATTAACGATAAATATCAGAATTCATATTTTAGGAACGTTATAAGAGTCTTCCACTATAACAAATTGAGATTATGCAACTTTGCTCGAGAGTAATTTTCTATTTTTTGTATACTTCATATGTGGGAGAAAACACAATATAAGGTCAATAATGCGGCCGTCAATATACCTTATGCGGCGGTAAACCATTCGCGCACGTACAAGATGGCCTTGTTATCCTAACCACTTGAACTTCGACGTCTGGTGCTAACTCTTCTCCGTTTTTGGCTAATATAAGACCACATTTGACAACATGTAGCTGGATTTACAGGTATTCTAGGTATTACTAATCATCGATTTTGTATCCAATCCAACAGTTTGGTAAATTTAAAAAACTTCCAGACACTACTACAATATATTTTTTTAAAGTTTAAACGAAAAAACATTCACCAAACTTTACAAAATTTTATCATTTACTCCTTACTAAAGAATATATGTTTTATCAAAATAATATTAAATTTCGACATCTCCCTCTCGGTGTTGCGATTTATCTGCCAGTGAGTATATTTTACTAATTCAATTTACAGTTAGATGCCTATTTGTTATTTACAACCATATTATTGACTATCGTAAGAGTTAATACAAATCATTATGGCTGATACGGAAACTGATAGTTCGACTGCTTTTGCGACATTCGTGTTGAATTCATCACCATAAATCCAAAGACTGGCGAAGAAGGAAAACAAAAGCCAAGAACACATCCACCGACATCTGTGATGGTCAACAACGCTATCAACGGTTTAAAGGAACTGGTAGATCATCTTTGAAAGCCATCAAGAAATATTTTACTGCCAACTACAAGGTCGATGCCGAGAATGTAGCGCCTTTCATCAAGAAAAATTTAAAGTCAGGCGTCGCTTCAGGAGTTTTAGTTTAAACTAAAGGAAAATGTGCATCCGGTTCCTTCAAATTGGCAGCTTCGATCTCTTCAGGAGCTTCAGTATAGATACTGGTCAGCGGCGATAAAAAAAACTGGGGCTGGAGGTAGAGCAAAGAAGTCACCTGCAAAACGAGAAGCTTCCAGCGATAAACCGAAGCCGACAAACGAGCTGGCGGCTGCAGGGTCAGAAAAAAAACGGCCAAAAAGATTACGACTGCCACCAAACCTAAGAGAGTTGTCGCAACTGAAAATAAGACTTCGACTCCGAAATCCACACCATTGAAAACAAATTCATCATCAGTTTCGCTTGCATCTAAAGCGAAGTATCTCTCGAAAGCAAAAAAAAAACAGTAAAGGTGCCCCTACAAAAAAACTGAAAACTCCAAAACTGAAAAAAGCAAATTCCGCGGCATACCCGAAGGTTCCGCAGCTTCTCCCAAGAAGAAGAAATAAATAGAAAACAATTGCATCGACATTATTCACTATAGTGGAAATGAAGTGTGGTAAAGGCAATTTCGGAAAATTGCCCGGGCTTCTGGCTGTCCTCTTTACAGACGTCCTGAAAGAACACAATCTCTACAACCAACCAGTAACTACACTTAGGTGTACTTTATATTGTGTCTACTAATATGTTCTGGATAGGTTTGTGGATCAAATTGTGAATCACTCAATGTGTTATTTCTCAGATTTCTTTAAGCTTTATCTCATTATTAAATTTGTTTTTTTTTTTATTTATTTATCTTGGTTTGTTACATTATACTCTATCATTACTAGCGCTGCTTCAAGTGTTGGATAAGTTAGATTTGTCCACGTTTCTTCGGGAAATATTGTATCGGTGTTCCTTTCTCCTTATAGAGGTCCCAAAATCTCACTGTATGGCCACAATCACAAAGTACACCGTAAACGCAATTCTTCGTAAACGGTTTAGTATAAGTGAGAAGAAAGTGCATTGCATTATTTGTTCAAAAGAAATAAATACGTTCTTTAAAACAAATATACATTGCGTTCTGTTCGTATGTATACTGGGTTGAGTAAAGAAATCGGAAAGTACTCAAAATAAAAAAAAATCTTATTCATATCCTTACCTAGTTTAGGTAAGTTTACTTTTTAGCACAAACAATTAGGTACAGCAATTTAGATATTTCCCTACTAAATATTTCAATACCAAAATCTTTGCATCACACATACTAATTTCAATAATTAAATTCATATAACTACCTACTGTTGTACAAAGCATAATATAGCTTATACTGTCATAATCAAACTTAATATGTGACATTAAATCACACTTAACTTGTCTCACTCCGATATGTAATTTGAACTGCGAAAACTGAAAGGAGCGGCTTGAATTTGACACATCTTCCATCTTATATTCATTTAGACTGTCACCAGTGTTCACGATAAATGCTGATTTATTGTTTTCCTTTGTCTCTAAGAATTCGAGGATAAATTTGAGCTGTCAGTAAAGCCAGTTGCTAGTCTATGAGAAACGCTCTATTTGATTTTAGGAAATGATTGCCCTCATGAAATCACAGATTAATTGGAGATGTGTGAGTAATAGAGCAGAAGATAAATTCTTTGTGATAACTGGCTATTAGAACTAAAATAGATGTTAGTACAAACTGCTGTAGATAAACAATTTATAATTTGAAAAAATATATACTAAGCCAAACAGACTAGTAGGAATAGGCCAATCAAAATAAACAGGTTGTTAAATGCTTGCCAACGTTTCGCTTTATTATATTCAAAGCTTCATCAGGGCTAAAAACATCCAGGAAAATGTGTATACAAATTACATAAAAGTTAAAATAATATACACGATGAGTTTTTTTGATGATCAGTATGGGGATCTCGGAAACTAGCGGAAATAGAGCAACGGTTAAATTGGGAAAGAATTGAAGTTTTACTGGCCCAATTTAATGACACTTTCGGATTTTTGTAAAAAGTCATGGCTTACAAGATATTTTGAAAAAACGAAATTCTGTCGATTTAGTCAAATCCCTCTAGCTCCTTTGTTTTTAATTTTATAAAAAAAGTGTAAATATCAAAATTAAAGGGAATTGTATCCCGAATATGATTGTCATGTCCTCGTTTGCGTGTCAGCTCTCGTTTTCGAGATACGAAACAAATTTAACATTTTTTTGAATGGAAACCATAGTTGGCCATATCTTCAAAAAAATCGGAAATTTTTAGAGCTTTTCAACGATATAATAGTGGTATAGTTATTCATAAAAATAACGGAGTTATAGATGCCTTTCTCTCTTATTTTCACTTTTAACGTAGTAGCCATGAAATAGATTGATTTATTAATAAGTATTCCAAAAAATATTGAATGATATTTTTATTAGGTATATTAGATATAATGAAAAAACTAAATAAGTAGGTACTTACTAAAAACTTAAGAAATTAAAGTACGTAATAATGGTTACAATTTATGTTCTAAAAGTCCACCATTGATATTTAGACAAAAATTGCACCTTTTTAAAATTGACATTACCGCTTTCCTCACAGATCGCCTGTCAATTTCTTCAATTGCTTGTAATACCGCCTCCCTTAGTTCACCAACTGTCTCATACTTTCTTTTGTATACTTTGTTCTTTAGCGCACCCCATAAATAGAAGTCTATAACTGCCAAATCGGGAGACAGGGGTGGCCATTCGCGTAGGTTATTTCTTCCTATCCAAGAGTTTGGATAGATATTATGTAAGTGTCGTCTTACTAATAACGAGTTATGAGCAGGTGCTCCATCATGTTGGAACCATTCAATTTCTAAACGAGTTCTCAAATTCAAATTATGCAGCATGTCTCAAAAAGTGTATTGCAAGAAATGAACGTAGCGCTCCCCAGTAAATAATTCGTCATAGATAAAAGACCCCAGAATAGTAAACCGTATGATACCACACCAAACATTAAAACCAAATTTCATCTGGGGTCGTCTTTGTTCTACATGGAAAGGGTTTTCTTTAGCCCAGATATGCTCATTGTGTCTATTGAACATACCGCAGTTAGTAAATCTAGTTTCATCTGACCATAACACCTTTAATGGGAACTGTGTATTGACAAGGCACATGTCTCTAAACCATGTACAAAACAAAATTCGTCGATGTTCGTCACCAGCATGCACAGTTTGAGAAACTGAAAGTTTGTACGGGTGGAACTTGTGCGCTTTCAGTATCGTAACTACAGTTCGTTGAGATGTGCCAGCTTCTGCCGCAATCTCACGAGTTGATGTTGATGGATTTTGATTTACCATTGCCAAAAACATTTTTTTTTGTGCTGCTTCGTTAATTTGATTACGTTCCTTTGGTGATTTAGTAAAAGATCCATATCTGCGTAAAGCCTCTTAAATGTACATAGAGCAGGTTGACGACGATTAAAATATCTATGAAAGTATTCCTCAGCTGCACGAACTGAATTTTTATGGCATATGATATTACATTCCACCATATTCAGTTTTTCTTCGTTATCGTTATCAACTGCCAGTTCAGCACTACTAATGGAATTAGTCTCAATTGACGAAACGTCAAAGTGAAAACAATCTTTTTCATGACTACCAACGTTAAAAGTGAAAATAAGAGAGAAAAGCATCCATAACTCCGTTTTTTTTATGAATAACTATATCGACTATTATCTTGTTGAAAAGCTCTAACAATGTCCGATTTTTTGAGGTCATAGCCAATTATGGTTTCCATTCAAAAAAAGATAAGTTTGTGAAATATTTCGAAGACGAGAGCTGTCACAAAAACGAAGAAATGACAATCATATTCGGGATACAATTCCCTTCAATTTTGATATTCACACTTTTTTATAAAATCAAAAACAAAGGAGCTAGAGGGATTTGACCATATAAGCGGAAATTAGAGGGCATCATCAACTCAACAGAGTACCTTGTTCAAGCAATTTCAAATTTGTTACAGGCAGCTAACTAACCATTGCATTATAAGTAACTATATTATTGTAAATGTTTATGTACACTAAAAAGTATTGTTTTACTCATTTTTTATTACTTTTTTTTAATCTATGGAAAATACAGTTGAAATTAATGATATAATACAAGAAGAATTAATTTTTGATAACTTAGATTCACTAAATAATCATTTACAAAGTATTAGTAAGTTGATTATGTGTATCAATATAAAGAGGCTTAATGTTAATTTTCCACAGTTGGAGACTCTAATCAATAGATTAAAATATAGACCAATGCTCATTGTTTGCACAGAAACTTGGAAGCTTGAACATTATAAATTATACTAGCTTCTGGGTTACAATTTTTTTATAATAATAGTGATATTATCTATATTAAAGACAACTTTAGTGAAACAACTGGAACAATTATGGTAGGCAGACTTATTATTTTAAATACTAAGTTATCTATTAATGGTAGGCAACACATTATTGTATCTGCAATACATAGATGTCATGACCAGCCTAAACTAGAACTTGTAACCTGCTTAAACGAATTCTTAACGACAAGCAAGCATAATAAAAACTATATAATCTTGGGTGACTTTAATCTTGATTTATTAGACCTTAATAATACACAACAGGAATTTTTGAATAATTTTTTAGCTAATGGTTTCACTCCTGGTTTTCCTAATGTTACTAGACCTTCTGATAAAGGAAATAGTGTGGGAACTTGCATTGACAACATGTCCATTAAATCTAACATATTAAAATAACAGACTATTAGATTGAGTGTAGTGTATCCCGATCACTATCCGCTACTTTTGGTTATTAATGGAGTGGATGTAAAGGAATATGGTAATATTAATGATAATATAATTAATTATAAAAAAATGAAAACTCTAGCTAGTAAAATTAATTGGAACATACAGTTTATGCAGGACCCTAATGCAGCAACTGCTCTGATGATTAATGAAATAAAAGTTTGTGTCGATAAAGCCACTTGTGAAGTGAAAAGGTCAGGTGATTCCAAGTTTCAAACCCAGAAGTAACTGGATCAGCAAAGCAATCATGACTTCTTGTATTAGCAAGGAGCACCTATATAGAATTTGGAAACTCGATCCAGTTAATAATCAGTTAAAAATAGAATATAATAACAAAAAAAGGATATTGGACAGAGTTATAAAAGATGCCAAGTGCAGGTATGAAAGTGATCTGCTTGATAGACACAGTCAAAACTTTAAAAAATTATGGAAAATTATTAATAATAAATTAGGAAAAAGTATAAAAAGAAAAAACGAAATGGACTATCTACTTGATGAAAATAAATTGGAAATTGAAAATGATGATGAAATTGTTAACTACTTAAACAAGTTTTTTTGTACTGTAGGGGATAAATTAAATAAAAAATTTGATTCTACATTAGGAGGAAATGTAACACTGTCTGAAGTTAATTCAATATTTTTGTATCCTACTAATTTATTTGAAATAATGTCGATAGTTAGTAAAATGAAAGGAAAAGCAGGAGGAATTGATAGTGTTAACTCACAAGTATTGAAGAATATTTCAGAATATATTGCTGAACCTTTAGCTTATACTTTTAACTTATGTATTGAGCAAGCAATCTGGCCAGATGTGTTAATCAGGGCAGATGTTCTTCCAATTTATAAGGGTGATGATAAGCATTATGCTAGGAATTATAGACCAATTTCCTTGATTTCGAACGTGGATAAAATTTTTGAAAGATTGAGTTATCACAGGATTTTTAATTTTCTCTGTGAAAGTGTAATAATTTCAAAAATACAGTAAGGGTTTATTAAGAACTTAGGTACCAAAGATGCATTAAGTTTCATTACTAATTATATCTATAAGAGCTTAAATTTAAGTAAACCAGTTACAGTAGCTTTTTGGATTGACCAAAGGCATTTGATACAGTTGACCACAAAATTCTTTTGGATAAATTGCTTTGCTATGGAATTAGGCGGCAGGCACACAATTTAATAAAAGGCTATTTGTCCAATAGGCAGCAAAGGGTTAAAACAAAAGGGGTAGTTAGTGAATATAAAGACAATAAATTTAGGTGTGCCACAAGGAACAATTCTAGGACCGCTATTCTTTATCATTTATGTTAATGACCTGTTAAAAATACTTACAGATGGTTCAATTGTGTTATATACTTGGTCTGAGGCAATTTCTCACATGAATGAAATGTTAGATAGAATTGCAATATGGCTTGAGAATAATAAATTTACGCTGAATGCTGAGAAATCAGTATATATTACGGTTGGCTGTTCACTGTGACAGTGTGCCTATGAATTGTAATATTAAAATTAAGGATAGGGCTTTGTGTTTATGTTGACCAAAATCTAAAGTGGGACTTTCATATCAATTACATTATTAATAGGACTAAGTATCTTATATTTGTAATTAGTAAGTTGTCTAAAGTTATGAATACAAAAGCACTATTGCTTATATATTATGCTTTTTTGCATAGCTTAATATCATATGGAAATATTGCATGAGGTAGTGCTTACAACAACAACTTAATGTTGTTACAAAGGATGCTAGACAAATTATTAAAAGTAATATTTAAGAACAAATCATTGAATGAAAATTGGCCTTTAAACCTTAGTCAGTTGTATTCTGATAATGTTATATTAAACCATTTTTCTGAGCTCATGATTGAATATGATTCTTCAACTAGTTCAACTAGAAATAATAGTATTCTACTACCCATGGTAAAGAGGTCTATACTGACTAAAAGTAGTACATTTGAATCAGTAAAAATGTTTAATCAATTACCTAATAGTATCAAAAATATTTTCAATGTGAAATCGAAATCCTGGAAACGAAGAATGAAAGATTGGATAAGGCATAATATATAACTGGCTGTGCAAATCATGAGAATTAAGTCTTGCTTCTTTTTCAAAAATATTTTACTTCATGCCATGTTCATTCGATTCATGTTTACTAAAGATACCAAAATCTTGTTCTAGAGTACTATCCTCAATATATATTGTCTCTTCTTCATCTGTACCTAGCCATTGTATAAGGGTTTTCTCAAATATTGGGCCACTCAGACCTACTCATACTTTTGTTTCAAGAAATTATGTGATATAAATTATGTGATATACTTGCGGTTAGACGTTTTCGTCATTTTGGCATAGGTCAGATTAACTCGTGATAGGTAGTCAAGGGGTAAAAACACTTTTCGACATGTCCTCGTACATATATGTTTTCTTTCAATCATTTTATTCCACTAAACTAAAAAAAATCCCCTTTTTCTTCTAGTTCATTTTGTTTATTTAAACTTTTGATTAAGCGAATCACCAATGATTGACGCACTGCTATAAATATATTACCCTGTGTGTGCACGAACTTCATTTAAGAAAACAAACCTAATATTTATAGCTGCATAGCTTCAATGCAGCGTGACCTATTTTTATTTTTACTGCAAACTCTATCTAATTTAAAAGCCATATCAGTAGGGTTTCTCTTGCCATGATGCGAAAGTGTTTTTGTTACACCTAGGCTTTCTTTCCGAGCTCTTTCATTTATTTTGAGATGAGACAAAAACGAACTTCAAGCCTCTTGAATGCTTCGGTGCTGTTAAAGATGCTATTTTGTGATGCTTCTTTGTTTCGTATTTGCTGATGTATTCCGTGTAAAGGAGCAATTCTGCTTGTCAAACGTGACCTAAATAACTTATGTATAAAAAGTGTATATAAAGCATTCAATTTTTCATACATATGATAAACAGGAGTTAATATTGCATTTGAATGAAGTTATTAAATATTTGGTTGTTTTTGCGTATACCTAGAGTCGTGAAGTACATTCCCTGATTTATTGACAGGAAAACAAATTCTGAGGATTATACCAACACCTGTATATCATGTTTATCTAGTTTAGTGACGGATTTCAGAAATCCGGGAACTTTTGGGTTTCCTTATATTTAATGAACGGAAACACTTACGGAAGTACTCATGTGTATATTTGTCTGTTTTCTCCGAAACTACTAAACGGAAAAGGCTGGAATTCAGTCTCAGTACATAGTTTGGTGATTCGATGAGAAGTAGAGTAAATTATGAAATTCTTAATTAGGGGGTACTTCAGGGGAGAAATGTGAAAAATTAACTATCACCTATTATCTCTAAATGCATACTATATAAGAATACTAAATTTAAATTTTTCAACGAATTTTTTTTCATATTTTGAAAGAAAATATTTAAAAGATATTCACAAAAATCAACCCAAAATTTTAGTATAAAAAAGTATAGGGCCTCGGCCACACTTGAAGTTTATATGAAAAATAAAGCAAAAATCCTAGTATTTATTTTGAGCAAAGCTAAAGCCAGCTGGAGGTTCTGGGGGTCTAATAACCCCATATTTTGTAACTTTGGTTTTCAAAATTCGATTTTAACCAATTAGTCATCTTTTTCATAACAATGAAAAATTATCCACATTATAAAATTAAACGGGAAATAAAAACATAAAACGGGTTGTCATAAAACATACAAATTTATATTAGTTGTATTGTAAATATAATTTGTTTAAAGGATTTGATATTTTAATATTTCAAATTTTACCCATTTCCCTCTTTCTTTCCGAAACAACTGAGCATCAAATATAGAAAATAAGATTAAACAGGACCGCACTGAAATTTTATGTGCAAAATCAAGATAAAACTCTAGTTTTAATCATGAAGGTATAATTAGGCAAGTATTTTATTTCAAATTTTGTCACTTCCTCTAAATGAATATAATTCTTATAGATTTTGGCTTTTCATTTTCACTTTTGGTTATTCTGGAACTATATGAACAAAAATATAAAAGTAATTTCGAAAAGATTGTTGAGGAGGTCTTGAATTATTTTGTCTCTTCATTGGGTTTTCTCTCCTCCAAATTTTTTCCTGCAACAGATAAGTATTTAAAAATTGTATATGTAGAACAAAGTGTAGTAAGGCAATTTCGTAAAAGAAAACCCAATGAACGGACAAAATAAAAATATAAAAATTCCAGTGCTTTCAGCCCATCAATCAAAAAAAATATCCCCATTATTATATGAAGTGAGAAATTAAAAATAAAAACGAGTTGTCATAAAAGATACAAATGTATATTAGTTATATTGTAAATATAATTTGTTTAATAGATTTGGTATTTTAATATTTAAAACTTTACTCTTTCCCCTCTTTATTTCGGAAATAACTGAGCATCAAATATAAAAAATTAAATTAAATAGCACCGCACTGAACTTTGAGTGCAAAATCAACACAAAACGCTAGTTTTACTCATGAACGTCAAACTAGGAAAGTATTTTATTTAAAATTTTGTCACGTTCTTCTTCTTCTTTTGGCTTTTCATTTTTTGTTATAGGAAATTTCTCTCCATGTACTATTACCTTTGTATAAGTATTTTATTTCAATGTTGGTGCAGAAGAATATATTGTTTTACCTTGTGTTTTGGGGATAACTGTTAAATTAACGACTCATTGTTAGATTTTATACAGGATGTTAATTGTGTAATAAATACTACGTCAAGTTACGGCTGCTAGTGAATACTATAGCCTAAAATTAGCCTATAGGCTATAATTCCTTGCTTGTCCATTAATAGTAGATTCTTTATATTTTCATTACAAAATGCATTAAGTGCAATAATTTTTTGATTATGGAAATAATGTCTAGGACAATTTTCGTATTGCTAATATATAAATGAACCATAAGAATAAAGGGTAAAAGATACATACAAAATCAAGCTTTGCTTTCAAACAGAATTAAAAATTAAGGACTCATTGTTTATGAAGAAATATAAAAATTTACTTTCAACACTTATATTAATTTACAGTTCAAATAACTAAACAAATTTCTTAGCTATTGGAAGTAAAAAGCAAAAATAATATATCAATGATGTGGCGGATATCCGTATCCATGTCCGCGGATACCTGAGGGGAAGAAAAATCCGTATCCGTTAGTTTTTGGCGGATCTTTTATCTTTTACCTTATTAATGTTTAATTCATAGATGAAATTTTATATACAGGTGATTAGGTAGCAATGAAAAACTGTTAAATTCCATTCAGTTTATTTTTTATATTGCAAACATTTATCGTAGCGTAGTGAGTACCATACCGATAGTGCAAAACTCAAAGGTACAACCTACTAAATCTTTATAATGAGATCAATCACACATCTGGGTAATAAGCTTATTAAAATGATGATATTTTTAAACATTTATTAGAGGAAGTGTTTATAAAATATTATTTAAAATATACACCGAAAACAATCGACTAAACAATCTGATCTGTTATGAGCAAACAGTTTAAAAATACTATAGAGAGGCCATTGATGCACTTTTCTTAAAAAATATTTAAGATAATCTGTGGTGGCGCTATTTAAGGTTAAATAGTAAATGTACCTTCTTTCAACATTTTCAATACAAAATACATGTTGAAATAATTAATATGCAATGAAGCTATCGCTCATTATTCCTAAATATGTGTAAAGCATCTCATTTCCGGGCGTCGGACACAAAACTAAGCTAGTTTTCTCTACTTGGGAGTGACTACTTGTCAAGTAGATAAGTTTCATACCTTAATGTATTTGGTTATGAGAGTTAACTCTTATAGAGGTCAATAACTTTTGTCCATAACAGATTATCCTTTTTCAAATGTTTATGTGCAATATTTACCGCCGCGTACTTTAAATAGTCAAGATCCGTATCCGTAACCGCGGATCTTGGGATCAAATATCCATATTCAGATCCGTATCCGTGGATATACATTTTTAATGATCCGACACTTCACTATAATATATATACAATAATGGTGGATGCGCCAGTTCTTTTTAACAATTTTGTAATCGTTATATATTATATATTATAAGCTGCTGACCCTTCCCGGCTTCGCACGGGCTAGAAAAATTGGGTGTTGGATGTTGGGCACATTTATCTTAAACATTTTATTTTCATTTCATAATTCTCACATCCGTTACATTTTGAAATTATTTTGTAAAAACAATTTAATGAATCAGGAGGCAAATTTATGCGGTAACAACCGCTTCTAAAAATACAGTATTTTGGCATAATATGAAGAGTTGAACATATTTGACGTGTTTGAGAATTTTGACATTGCGGTTTTCCCGTTTGTCTCTTTGGTCTTTTTAACATTTGTTGGTTGCGTTTTCAACATTGTTAGCAGATTTTACATTCTTGACGTTATTAACGTTTTCGAATTTTCAATCTTCTTAATATTTTTCATATTTATTAGATTTTTGTTATTTTTGACATTCATTGTATTGGGATATTTTTGACATTTATGACATTTTGGACATTTTAGATATTGTTGATGTTATTCCAAATAACTGCATTTCTATAGTGAATTTTTATTACACGGGACTGTGACGGGATACTATCTTTCGTGAAGTCGACTCGAGACCGATGACTAGCACTATTGAAATTCCTTGAATCTTTCAAGAATCTATAAAGGAAATTTCTCGGCGACTTTATGATCATCTAGAGCTTTCTCAGAAGAAATATATAAACATGGCCGACGAAAGGATTCATTCCGTATGGTTGGCGTCTAGTGAACAGCAGAACTTCGAGATAAATTATAAATAATTCTGTGAACATAAAATTTATGAAAAAAACACAGAGTTCGACTGAATTTATATATTAATTCACCAACCCAAAGTGTAGAATAAAAAAAAGTATTGTATTTTCTCCCAACTTACATGTACATATCAAAGTTCAACTTCGATGGGGCAATTAGAGGTAGGTTAAATTTTTTTTATTACAGTGTTACAACGGAAGCTAATAATCGCGTGTTAAAAATAGAGCAAGTTCAATAGGACAATGTTTTTGCTTGCAAGTTGTTGATGTCGGTAAAGAATTCACGGCCTCATCCTTTATTTAATTAACATTGTGACGACATAGTTCCTGAAACTCATTGTTACCCTTATAGTAGAAAATATAAAGGGGATCCATTTTCATCTTCATAGAGAGCGAAACATTCTCAGATAACATTGTCTTGTAGCCGGGCGTATTATTTCGCTTTAAATTCAATTTCACTACAGAAAGGAAGTTGCAGAAAATTTCGCGAAAGCAAAACAAAACGACAAGAACTTCGAACAAACTTCAGGTAAATAAGAACAGATTTCACTAAATAAATGCCAACTTATTTATTTGAATATAGATTAAGACTTTGTCTCCAAGGTATGCTTCCACGGTTCAGCAGCCACGAATCTCAGAAATTTCACAAGAGATTATATTACTCGGGTTACAGTGGTACGAATAGAAGATTATTGAGATAAAGAGTCTATCGGAAAAGGTTTTCTGTTATAAAATAATTATTCAAAACAGATGAAGTTTGAAATCGAAAGTGCAGCGTTACTATTTTAATTATACGAGGGCTGCCTTTTAAATTTCGGGATTGGACAACCGTAGTGTTGCAATCTGACAACTGACAGCTCTATCGTAAATTTGACATTTTTGAGGTTATACGTACTCAGAACTTTTTGACACACGAGCACTATGTGTTGTTTAGAGTAACTTAAAGGATTCATCTCGGCCAAAAAATGGAATTAAATCGTGAACATTTTCGTGCGATTATTTTTTACAACTTTCGACGTGGATTAAGTCAGCAAGAGTGCATGGATGAACTAACTTAAATGCTTGGCGATGAAACTCCATCAAGGACCACTGTTTATCGATGGTATGGTGAATTCAATCGACGTCGCAGTTCACTCCAAGAAGAATTTCATGAAGGTCGTCCAAAAACAGTTGTTGTTGTTTGATATTGCAAGATCGTCATGTGACCTATCGTGAGATTGAGTCAACCTTACACATTAGTGGGACCAGTACACATTCAATATTGCATAAACATTTGAATGTCAAAAAAATTTGTTCGCATTGAATCCCACACAATTTGTCAATCCTTCACAAAAAAACTCGTGTCGATTGGTCGAAAGAAAGGCTCATAAAATATGATCGCGGTGCTTCAAAACACGTTTATGACATAGTGACAGGTGATGAATCATGGATTTACGCGTATGAGCCCGAAAGTAAACAGCAGTCGACTGTATGGGTGTTTCAAGATGAGCCGAATCCAACAAAAGTTGTTCGCGGACGAAGCACTTCCAAGCAAATGATCGCCTGCTTTTTCGGAAAAACTGAACATGTCGCAACCGTACCACTAGAACCACGCAGAACAGTCAATTGTGAGTGGTACACAACCATTTATTTGCCAGTTGTCTTCCAAGAAATGAAGGAAACCAACCGCCGAAGACGGATCACTCTTCACCACGACAATGCGAGCTCTCACACATCGGCTCAAACAACTGCATTTTTGACCACTCAAAACATCGATTTGATAAGTCATCCGCCGTATAGTTCTGACTTGTCACCAAATGACTTCTTTTTATTCCCGTACGTACAAAAACAAACTGAGAGGTCAACGTTTTTCGACACCTGAAGAAGCGGTTGCTGCGTTCAGAATGCATGTTTTGGAGATACCTCAATCATAGTGGAATAATTGCTTCGACAATTGGTTCAAACGTATGCAAAAGTGTATAGATCTTCATGGGGAATATTTTGAAAAACAATAAAGCGATTTTCGATTATTAATATTTGTTTTTGTTCTCTAATCCCGAAATATAAAAGGCAAGCTATATCCCCAGTAGTCACAAATAATTTATAGTACTGATTAACCGAGCTATAATCTGCCGACTGGGCTGTAATAAGTAAAAATAATCAGTTGACAAATAGTCACCATAGAATAAGAGAAAATTCAGTTTTATATTCAATTACTAAAGCTTCAAATTGATTATATTTTATTATATACTTATTTCGTTTGATTTATATATAGGTACAAAATATAAAATTATTCTTTCACTGTAGATAAATACACACAATGTGTCTGATTGTACAAGTTGTATTGAAATATTTATTGACATATTTTTATTATAGTCTGTGGTACACTATTAATTCGAAAAACTATCACATGTTTTGAGATATGACATCATAGATAGATGGATCAGCATATACATGGTGTAAATTGTTGAAGTGCAGATATTTTGGAGGCTGATAGTACTGGTCAATATGAACCAAAAAGTCTCAACAATTATGTAAATATCTTATGTAGTGACTTGACCGTACAATGTATGGCATTACACTCCCTCTAAGGCACGCTATGAGTGCCTTTAGGGGAAAATTCACTAAACACCAGATATCCTAGATATCAATAAGGTTTAGCTCTGTGGGAGCCCTTGCTAGGTTTTCAGGCCCATGGTTGGAGTCGTGGCGGCAGTTTCCCATAAATTTCCTGACCATCCGGGCTGTCCCTAACAAGATGGCTTTTTGCATTTGTTTGTAAAGACGTTCGTCCAGACCGAGGTATTTTAAATTGTTTAATAAATGTTTTGGGACTAGTCCTGTCGTTGACATAACAATTGGTACAGCTCGTGTGTTGTTCATGTTCCACTGTGTCTTTATTTGAAATTCCAAATCTCTATATTTGGTTATTTTTTCAGCCTGCTTGATATTTATATTATTGTTGTTAGGAGTTGCTATGTCAATTAAAGTTGTTTTCCGAGAGACTTTATCTACCAAAACTATATCTGGTCTATTGTGAGCAACCGACCGATCGGTCAGTATCGTGCGGTTCAGTACAGCTTGTAGCTGTTATTTTTTCTAAAACAGATTCTATATTTATAGTATGGTAATTTTACCGACTGTGATAATTCAAGTTTCAGTGCTAGTGGGGTATTTTTGAAACAGCATTTTGTCGTTCTTTGTATTCAGTTGCAGCGAACGCTTGATAACCTCCTAGAATATGTTGGATAGATTCAGATGTTTGGCAACCGTATCTGCATCTATCGTTGTTAATAGAAGGGTCTTTAACGATGTACTTTAGGTAGTTCTTAGTTCGAATTACTTAATCTTGGATTGCCAATATAAAGCCTTTCGTTTTAGGAAACATATGACCAGAGATCAGCCAGTAGTTCGACGCTGCATTGTCGACATAATCTTGGTCATTTATATGTCTTCCTGAAGGGGCTTCTCTTTCCATCTCAGCAGTTTCTGATCTGTGGTCTGATGGTGTAATTGGACATGTTGTTGTGTCAGTAGCAGTGGTGTTGGGTCATCAACCTGACACATGACTCTGTATAGATCAGAAAATTCTGCGAGTTTCTGGAAATGTCTACGCAAAATGGAAATTTGTTGATCTAATAGTTTACTTAGATCTGTCAATCCTCTTCCTCTTTCATATCGTGGCAAAGCTGTACGTTCGACAAAACTCTTTGAATGATGATTTTAAGGTTTTGTTAGTAAAACTCGACTTTTCGTTGTAATTGTTCAATGTCAGTCTTGCACTAATTAACTATACCGAAAGAGTAACTGAGCACTGAACATGCATAGGTGTTAATAGCCTGAAACAGATTTTTACTGTTTAGTTTGGTTTTCAACCGTCGTCTCACCCTTCTATAAAACTCTGGTGTTATGTCCTTTTTCATAATCAAGTGATCATTACGTTGAGCCTGCTTTATTCCAAGGTATTTATAAGTATGACCTTCCCCCATAGATTCTGTTGAAGTGCCATCTCCCATTTCGAAGTGCCCCTGTTGTATTTTGTCTTTAAATATATTAATAATTCTGCATTTGTCTAGGCCAAATTTCACATGGATGTCACTATTTTAAGCATATATTGCAGCTGTTGTTTTGTAGCTGCCATCAACTTTAAGTCGGCCATATATAATAAATGGTTTATCTTTAATGCGTGTACGTTGTTGTGTTTGAGACTGAACCCAAAATTAGTCGAGGTCTGTTTGTTTGAGAGAGTGTTCATGGCAAGACAGAACCGCAGCGGGCTAAGAGAATCCCCCTGGAATATACCCCTTCTGATTGGAATGGGGTCTGTTTGTATCGAATAGTTGGCTTCATTCAGTGAGATTTTGGTTTGCCAGGTGGACACCTGGACATCCAGTTATAGATGGCATATTCTAAAAAGTTAATAATACAATTATTCACTTTGTAGAGTTTCAGTGCCTTTTTGTAGTCCACATATGCCATGTAGAGATTTCGTCATTTGGTACGGGCTTGATAGCAGACAACGGAATCAATTATCAGTTGTTCTTTGCAGCCCACCGAATTTTTCGCGCAGCCCTTTTGTTGTTGCGTAATTATGATAGTTCAGCTTACAATGTTTGAAAATAAGATGACTAATGCACGATGTTATGAGTTTGTATAAGGTTGGAAGGCAAGTGATTGGTGGATACTTTGCTGGGTCCTGTGCACATAGGTTGTCCATTGGTAAGAGCTATGTAGCATCATGCGTAAGGAAACTAGGCGTCTTGTGTGGGTGGGTGGTTACGTCATTTATAAGGGCTGTTAGTGTTTCGTGGATTGCGTACAGTTTCTTTATCCAGTAATTTTGTACACCATCTGGTCCTGGTGCTTTCCAGTTATGGATGTGCTTCATGATGTTGGATGTGTCTTCCGTTGTAAATGGTTGGTGTTGCATGACATCACAGTTCTGAAATGCAGCCTCCTCCTCATTTATCCAGCTGGCTCTGGAATTATAGGAGATTGTTGTGGAAAGCTGTGTTTTTTGCATAATTCCTCGATATCCTCCTCCCACCCCCAGACACATCGTCAACTTTGAAGTAGAGGTTAACTAGAAATTAAGCCCATTTTTTTAGGAAAATCGGTGCTGCTTGGACAAATTATCCAATATTTATTACTATTTTTTGCCTACACCAACTGAACCATTATTTGTATCATCAATTATAAGTGGCGGCTGTTTGACTAAGACTCTCATCAGATGAAAATATGTATTATCTATCTAATAAAACAAATTTGGATTCTTACTTTGGCAACTGAAAAGGTATTCGCAATTTCAAAAATAAATCAGAGCCACTTTCCAGCAATGGAGGTATCTTACTCTGGGAAACCTTTATCAGTTAGAACTAAACAAGAACACCTTCTAAGTAAAACAAAAAGAGTAATTTAAGTGCCACTTTTTTAACCTCCTTTGGTCGTAGACTTTAAGCAGACGCACACATCAGGTGTAATTTCTAACACAAGTTTTAAGGTAAACAATTTTTAATATCGAGAATAATAAAAAAAACATTCTGGCAAACTATTTTCGTTTACGGACAGTATATTTTAAGGTTAAGTTGTTCGTTGTCAAACGAAGTCAGAATAGACTTTGAAACATTCCCCAAAGAAACATAAAAATAATAACGAATATGCCACAAACAACGTTTAGAAGACAATTTGTGGCATATTTTTCAATGTCTACTTCTGTGGTGTTATTTCCCAAGAAGTACTTAGACATAGAAATTTGGAATATTTATTCGAACGAAAAGCGAATTTTGTGCAGGTATTGTATATTAATAAAATATTAAATTTTTTATTTACCTAATTTGCTGATGTTCTATAAAAAAGAGACTCTTAGTATATGACAAGCTCCCTGTTTCTTATAAAGAAATCTAAGTTTCACTTATTTTCGTATATGTAAGTGTAAGCCTGCTTTAAGAAGCATTCGGTTCAAAAATTCAAGCTTGGGCATTTGAGGATAACGCTTACCTGACATCTAACTCTGAGAAACGATGACATGCTTTATATATCATAAAAAATATTAATATATCTTCTTCAGTACAACAGAATGGAATCGAGCATTAACGGCTGGCCTTTAAGAATAATTTCTCAACATAAGACCGAGCGAATTTATTTCCACAACTTCTGCCAACACCGTCGAACTCTATATTTCAAACACACAAAACAATTTATTATAAAGTGATTAATGTCCTTTGGAAAACTTCATCATCCAAAAGAAAATCAAGGCCAGTTGACGGTTCACGCAAAGGCCGTCGGTGGCGTGTCGGGGTCGGGATTCGCTTTTCAGGGAGATTTTTAAAATCACAAGGTGGTCATTACGTGTTGTTACTTCGACAGCTTATCGTGTTTCAAGCGTGTTATGAGCACGGAAATTTGCGATTACCTACATTCAGGGTTATTTATATTACATGTAAAAATATTGCTGGGGTAATTTGCAGGTATGAATGTCGTGGGAGTCATTTTTCATATCAGTCGCTAAATTTGTTCGAGTGTCTGACGTTTATTACATAGAACAAATTTATGTCATGCAGGACATAGATTCTTGCTGTATTTTTAGCACAGAAATATTCATAATTGTTACAACTGGAATAATTGTAATGACAGTTTTCAAGAGTATGACTAGACTGGTGAATTAAATAATTAAGCCAAATTTCTCCAGAACTGACAGCAACGAAGAAAATAAATCAGCAATGGGCGTTTGTGATTATCTTTGACGTTGCTTCTAATTTACCAGCTATGTATTTTAAAAAAAATCTTACTGGGTATTCATTCCACATAAACGTCTGTTGCCTGTCCTCGTCTTTTCTTGGGTGTTTTGTTACCTGGTCTGTTGTGAAAACTCCATCAAGGTTCTTTTCAGTACAAGGTTGTACTTGTCCTGTAATTATTCTACAATTGTTTTCCTTCTCATAGGGGATCAGACAAATTCTTAAAAAGTGTTAATGTTCCCACAGAGCGCTTGACGTCATGTGTAGTAAACTAATAGGGCAACCAACAGAAAAAAGTTACATACATTTGATCAAACTATTATATTTTCATATATTTACGTTAAAAAGCACACCCTAATACGGTATAAATTGAGATTAACTTTCAAATTCCGTTTCTGGAACCTAAAGAATCGATGAAAACTACCCCATGTTTTGGAAAATTAATATATAAGTAGAGTTAATCACTAAAAAACACTACATTAAATACAATATTACAGTAGTGTCTTTTTTTAACTGGAATACTACCTAAGTCAAAATTTTGAGAAATATTGGAGGAAAGCACTAGTTCTAAAAAAAGGTGTCTGTTTAAGCTTTCTTCAGAACATGGCTTTTATCTGAAAATTGAAGTAACATCAGTGTTCTTGAACTCAATAGCTAACCTAAAATAAGAAAATAAGCTTTACCGACAGGTGATGAAATTAGAAATTTTGAGGCATCTACATCTGTATAAATATCCGTATCCACATATATACCTGTATATATATATATATATATATATATATATATATATAAATATATATATATATATATATATATATATATAAAATATATATATATATATTATATATATATATATATATATATATATATATATATATATATATATATATATATATGAAATAAGCTAGGTTCCGGGTGAGAACCGCGTCTGAATTTATTGAATACTCGACGTTTCGACTCCTGCTTCGGAGCCATTATCAAGAGACAAAAGTGAAAAAGAGTTTCAGAGTCTAGATCGAACTCGGGGCCTCAATCTGCCTACTCCCCAAGAGTCACTAGGTAACAGTTCAGTTACCTAGTGACTCTTGGGGAGTAGGCAGATTGAGGCCCCGAGTTCGATCTAGACTCTGAAACTCTTTTTCACTTTTGTCTCTTGATAATGGCTCCGAAGCAGGAGTCGAAACGTCGAGTATTCAATAAATTCAGACGCGGTTCTCACCCGGAACCTAGCTTATTTCATAATAATGACCGCGGAAGCCTCTCAGAACATATATATATATATATATATATATATATATATATATATATATTGTAATGGATTTAAACAGACATGAAATAATACAAAAGTTTTGCAATTCAAATAAGTAAATGATTGGGGAAATGTAAATAAAATTCATACATATCTAATAAAAAAGGAAAATTGCAGAAATCAATTAAGTTAAAGTTAACTTAAAAATATAAACCATGTAAAAAGAATGTTTCAAAAGCAAATTGTTGAAAGGATAAAAGGTGGCATATAAAGTTAAAAAATCTATCATGCAGTTTGTAGTAGAATTTGGGTACTTACATTAAAGAAATCTAGGCAGAGAGTCACATTTAGGCCAAACATCAAAGAGGTTAAATTCACTTATGAAAATCACACTAGAGTTTGTAAAACAAGTATAGATTACACATTAGGCCATGAGAACACTGAATATAACACATTTAGATCAAAATTAATTTTAAATACATAAATTTGTTAAATAAATAGAGAATTGAAATGTCAGAATTATCAAGACCGTTAAAAATTTGAATGAATGATGGAACACTAAAGAGATATATACCGTTAGAAAGAGCTTAGAGCATAGTTTATAAAAATTTAATAGTTCAAAAGATATAAAGTCTTAATTTCAGTAAAATCTAATTTTTTTTAAAGTACCTGTTAAATGACTGGTGACCAGCAGGTGACAAGTATCAAATCAAAATTTTTGAAAACATGAATTAAGTAATTTAGATAAAATTTAGGATAGTAAATGGTATGGAAATTCAAATTAAAATTTGTTTAGATTTTTGCATATGATTTAGAACAAACATATTTGGAAATTGATAAAATAAATTAAAGCGGAAATGGAAATAGCAGGTGGTAAAATTTATTACATAAATAGAAAATCTGACATTGAAAGGTCCTCTTTGTTTTCCAAGCGTCGACGAGAGCAGTTCAAAATTTCGTTCCTGTAAAATCACGTTTCCATGACAACAAGGATCTGTGATATCATTGGAATAAGTGTTCCATGTCAATTTCTGACAAGAAATCAAGTTTGAAGTTTATTTTTTTTAAATTTTTGAATCATCATTCTGAAATTGAGAATTTAAATATTCCATAAAAGGAATTATTGAAATCTATTGGAGGAAGAGATAAAATCAAATTTTATTAAAAAATATAAATATTGGTGCAGCAGTAAACAAATCAATTAGGGGAATTCAAGCCAGACAACTGTGAGTTTTTGAAACATTATTTAATAAACAGATTATTGAAATCTAAAATCAATCAGTGATAGAAATAAAGGTTTTTCTTTAAATTTAGTATAGTGAATATTTGTGTTTAGAGAATTGAAATTTTGTAACAAATTGATAGAAATTTAAGAGTATTTAGGTAACAAGGAAATTTATTTTGTTGTAAAGGCAATATTATATATCAGAATTGTATTGTGGAAAATCGTTATTAATAAAATTGTGATTTGATTGAAAATTTGAAAATTATTTATTAGGCATTTAAAAAAAAAAATCTTAAAAAGAAAAAGTGAAAACTATAATTTCTAAATTTTAAAAAGTGATAGTGTAACAAAGAAGAAAGAGAGACTTATAAGATAAGTATAAAATTCATTTATTTATATAAGATCTACAATTTTGAACCCAAGCAAAAAAGACCCTGAGGTAATCATACATTTAAAAATTCAATATATTACAGTCAATTATAATATATATATATATATATATATATATATGTCTATTTGTTTTTAAGTTTTCGCGGGCACTAAATGTATTAGATGGTTTCCGGGAATTCATCCGCATAGTTGATAACTGATCCGTACCGGGATCGATGGTAAAATGACGACGTTTCGGCAGAGTCACATCTGCCCCCTTCATGTCGGTTCGCATAATTTTCGTAGCCTTCTGCTTTCGCTTCTAATTCAGTATTTGAGTAACTGATTTGAGTAATCAGGTTGAAATCAGGGAAGTGGAATTAGTTATACGGGGGTGTTATAATAGGTGTGTCAATATACAGGGTGGATAACAAAATCTTATATTGTTTGACAGGCAAGTAGTTGCATAAACAATGTGGTTAAAATAAGGGTATTATAGAATTGTGGTTATACAGGGTAAATAAAAAACTGAGTGAAAATGTGTTATGTAAACAGTGAGGATATTGGAAATATTTTCTTGGGTTATTATAGTTATGAAATGGGCTGAAGAAATGTTAGAAGAAGTTGTTTACACAATCTGATTGAAATATAAGATTGAGTGGAATTATAGTTTATAGGGTGGTTCAAAAAGATAATTCTCAAGCTCGACAAGGTCTTCTATATATGAAGCGCACAATTAGCAGAATTATGCGGGCTTTTACGACTTCTCCTAATGATATATTAAAGAAATACCCATATTCTCTACGGTCAAGTAAGACGCAACAATATTACATTACTATCATTGTTGGGAAGAACTTGTGCAATTGTAGAAAGAATATCAGCAAAATATTTGGGGCAAGTAGGTCAAAAACTCGAATAGTTCAAAAGTCTATCATTTACCTTTTGAGGCCTCTTGAAAATGTTTTTGCTCAAACACTCCCACCTGCATAAAAAGCTAGAAATAGAACATAGAGGACAAAGGGAGAACAACGATAATTAATGTTGTATAATTGTTGTCATAATCTTTTTACCTTAACACTTTTGGAAAACCTGCACATGTTATAAAGGAAACAAAAGTAATATTATTAGGTATATGAAATTGGGAAATTTGGCATACTTAGCAAACGCCCTGTAGTTCTGACCAAACACGAAGAGTGCGCGGTCATCTACTTATAAATTTTACAAAAATAACTAGTTAATTGAACTCCTTATCTTTTCTAAACAACTATATAAATTTCCGCTATTAGTCTGTTCACTTCATTCTTATTAAGCGTTACGAAATAATTCTTCAACGGAAAAGAGCTCGTTAACAGAAATTGCTCTATTTAAGAAGTCGCAATGGACAAATGACAAGAAGATATTTCATAATATTCAAAACTCGTAACTTTTTAATAAAGCCAAAATGACTGTTAGCTGTGCACAAGATAATTTAGTTTTTAATTAAAAAGTTTAATGACACTTCATTTTAAGTTCTCTAAGGAAAATAACTGAACAACATCGCAATGAAAGTAATAATAGCTTCCGCCAACTCAACGGATTTCACCAGTATGAAATTAAGTAGAATATTTTGTTTTCTTTAGAAATCAAAATTTTGCGTGGAACTTGGCTTGGAAGTTGTATCCAAGCTCAAAATTCGTAGGAGGTAAGGATGGTTGAGGATCTGTCCAAAAAAAACACAAGGCTTTTAATTGGAAGAATGGTATGTCAGGATCAAGTTACACCAAAATGTGTAACTTGATCTTATGGGTGGTTAGGCCGCTACAACATTATCAAATTTTTATATAAAATCTTTTATAAAACATCTTTGTCAAAGATATTTGATAATGTAATACCTTTAGGTAAGGGAAAACTGTGGAACCTTTGGTATGTCACAGATTTATAAACACATCGTTTTGTACCCTAACACCAAACCTTCTTTTTTCACTCAGTGCACGTTTCAACAGCGAAGTTGTCTTCATCAAGGAGTAAACAAAAAACTATAAATCTTGTTTCTTTGACAGGAAAGCTACCAGGTCAAAGGAACAAAATTTATACATTTTTGTTTACTCCTTGATGATGACAGCTTCGCTGTTGAAACGTGCGTTGAGTTGAAAAAGAAAAGTTTGGTGTTAGGGTACAAAACTTTGTGTTTATTCGAATTTAATACGTAACATGAGATCGAAAAATGATAGTGCATTCTTGTATCAAAGTCGCACATAGTAGCGCAACAAAACATTCTGAAGTTAATCCTTTCAAATCCTTTCAACTTGAAAGGAACCTTACTAACGTCTGATCCATAAAATCTTCTGTGCTACCCTGAATATTACCAAATTAAATTCTATTTGTTGCATCATACATCACGTGTTGTCACATATTTTAATTTTAAATTTTATAATAATGCTTTTTTCATTTATTTTCTTCATTACTATTGTTATAACATTTATCCACTCCGTCCCTAGCGAAAGCAACGTAAACCATTTTTCCTCTCATTTAAACATCAATCGCTGGGACAGTAAAAAAAGAACTAGAAGTTTCGGATGGGGAAAAAACTGTGTATCTGGACGCTGTGCGAACAAAGTAGAACGACCAGAAAATTGGGCGTACGCTATATAAGTCGATATTAATTTCAGTAGTTAGTAGAGCTTACCTATTGTTATGATATCGATGTTATTGTATTAGAATCAGCTGTTGAGCATATTTGAAGTTTATGTTTGAAAGTGAAGTGGATGTCAGTTTTTAAATTTTTATTAATTTGAACCCATGAAATTTATAGCACTATTTACAACGGTCTAGTCTACACCCTGAAACGTTTGAAAATATAAACCAATTTTATGTTTTGTTGTTGACATTAAGTGCACAAACAATAAGTAAACACGCCACAACTCTTATTCAGGAAACACTATCATATATTTACAAGTTATGAGGAAAATTCCATACATAAAGGTGGAAACATGGAATGAAAATACGGAAAAACAGGTCTTAAAATACGGTGTTTCTAAACCACATGGCGTGCTTGCTACGACAAAAAAGTTGGGGTATACTAATATTAAAAAATATTATTTTAAACACAATTTTGACAATTAAGTCGAAAATACTGGCATTACCGTTGTGAAATATAATATAAATATATTTCGTATGAGAAGTAACATCGATATATACAAACGTTAGAATACAAAAAACTAAAACCAATACATAAAAATTATAGAGGTCAAACCTATATAAAAACAGACAGTAAAATAGATAAAATACAAAATGTACAGCAGATATGAGTGTGGGTGTAGTTCACATAGATCGTGTAGCCACTGTATTGCTGTTGGGGAAAGTTATTGCAGTTCCTCTAAACCTTCAGGAAAATATGTAAGGTGGCAATCATTCAGAATGTGATCCATAGTTTGTTTTCGGCAGCGCAACTGCACGACGGACTTTGCTTTATTTTCTGTTTATGCATCATATCACAACAGCGTCCGTGGCCAGTACGGAACCCATTCAGACTATCAACGGCTTTTCGAAGGCTTCAGCTGCTGCTGAACACATGTTGTCTACTTTCTGTTGACTCTCAATATGTGACTTCCATCTAATGTTAATGTTCAGTGGCTCCCTCAAGTTTCTGTCCAGCCTCTAGATTTCAGGCGCGTACGAGGGATGGCATTAAGATCAGCTTGAATGGGAAGGTTTATTTGAGGTAATTTGTCCTATTCTCGTTTAGAGCAGATAGTCTCCCTAGCTCAATGGGAGACATATCTGACAAAATAGGCAGCTAGACGATAGGCTTTGACTTAACTGAGGCTGAAACTATTCGTATAGCTTCATTTACTTGTGTACGTGACAACTACGGTACCATATTGGAGCACAGTATTCTGCAGATGAATAACAAAAGTGTCAGTGCAGCTGAGCGAAGAGTAATTGCTTGTGCCCCCCCAAGATATCCCAGCAAGTTTGTGAATCAAATTGTTACACGTCTTCAGTTTTTGGCCACATTTACTAAGGTGTTTCTCAAAAGTAAGAGATCTATCAATCGTTCGTCGGGTTGTAGTTGTGCTTGAACATATTGCCATCAAAATGTACCACCAGCTTGCAGAAGCGTGCCTATTTGACAAGACACACCTTAGGTTTCTAAGGGTTTTGTAACAACCTCCACCTTTTATAGTAATTCTGCAGGATTTCTAAATTGAATGTAATGTCTTCGTTACCTTTCTCTAAACCCGTCCTTTGCACCGCAAGTGCCAGATCATCGGCATATAGGAACTTTCTGTCAGAAGTGTGAGGTATGTCTTTGGTATCTATACTATTATAAAATTGTAAGTTTGTATGTCTATTTGTTTGTTTGTTTGGTTTTTTGTTTGTTTGTTCGGGCATCACGTAAGAACTACTTTACTGATTTTGCTGAATCTCTTTCTGTTGCAAAGCCTATAGTTTGACTTAATATCTGGTAGACTTTTTATCTCTCTGAATTGACAGATAGGGTAGATATAGCGAAAAAATTTCTACCATTTTGAGTAATTCAATTACTCAATTGGTTCCAAAGCACGCACAAAATATTAGATACTGGCATCAGCTTAGCTTTTATTCAAAATTTGGAATGTGCAAATGTAACATGTTTCGGTTTAACAAAAATCAACATATAGCAAGCGTAATTTTACAGTGTATTCTGTATATAGGAAACTTATAGCGGAGTAGAATTATATGGATTTAAAAAATCTAAAAATGTTAAAAAATTAGTTGTACGGGGTAATCCAAAAAAGTTATATTAAGTGGGCCATAAACAGTTGCATATACCAAGTGATTGAAAAAGGGTAGAATATTTATACAGTGAATAAAAAAACTTAAGAAAATATCTTAGGTAAGCAGTTAGGATGTTTGAATTATGTTCATACGATTCTATAGTTATGAAATGGGTTAAAGAAATGTTAGAAGCTGTTGTTTATACAGCGCGTTTGAAATATAAGGTAGAGTGGAATTATGGTGTTAAAAACTTGTTTTATATCCACAAGTAGTTACATATATTGGATTATTGAAATATGTAGCCGAGTATAATTACAGCTATATAGGTGGGTTTAAAAATATTTTCAAGTAATGGTATGACCTAGAAGCTGTTCCATTTACCGGATGGTTGAAATATAGGGTGGGTATTATTTTAAGGATACAGGGTCGTACAAAAATGTTATATTTGGTGGCAAATAAGTAGTTGCATATAATAGGTTGTTGAAATATAGGGTGGCGCACACTTAGAATTATACAGGGTGCTTAAAAAATGCTAGAAAAATTTTGTTATATAGCACTTGTATATATAGAGTACCTGAAGTATGGTGCGCAGTAAAGTTATAGTTATATAGTGTCATTCAAACAAGGTTAGAAAAAGTTGTAAATGACGGGTGGTTAAATGAAATGTGAAGAGAAATTATACTTTAATATATCTTGAAAAAATATAAGGAAAAAATGTGAAATTTCGTAGTTCTTAATAAGTTGCAAAGTTAGGATAGTTGAAACGTAGGGTGAAGAAGTGTTATGATAATAATAATAATTTAAAAAATGTTATATGGGTTGACCAATAAGCAGTAGAGTATACAGGGTAGCTGTAATACATACAAGGTGATTCAAAAACAAGTTGAACAAAATTGTTATTTTCGGTGCCCCGTAAGCAGTTGCGGTTTTGGTGAAATATATTTGGCATTGATGGATTTATAGTTATACAGGGTGGTAAAAAAAAATGTTATACTGGCTGGCCGATAAGTAGTTGCAAATACAAGGTAATTGAAATAGCCGGTGGAGTAGATTTATTGTCAAACAGGTTGGATAATTTTTTTTTGTATGATAGAACATGAGCTGTTGCATATCTGCAATACCTGAAACATGGATCGAAGTAAAATTACGGTTCATTAGGGTTCCACATCATTTCCATTAGGATGGATCGAAAGAGTTTAAAAAAATGTTATATAGGGTAGACCATAAACAGTTGCATTCTACTATATGGAATATCTGAAATATGGGGAGAAGCAAGGTTATAGTTTTAGAGTGTGTACCACAATGTTAGAGAAAGCTCATATAAACGTTGATTAATATATAGAGTAAAGAACAATTTTACTTTAAAAGATTGTTAAAAGAATATCAGAAATAATTGTTATACAGGGTACACCATAAGCAGTTGCATAGTTGAAATATAGGGTGGAGAAAAGTTTTAGTCAGTTGTTCAAAATGTTATAAAACAGCAGCATATACAGGATGGTTGCCATATAGGGTGAAGAAGAGTCGAATAAAATAGTTATTTAGAGTGGCCCATAAGTACTTGCAGTTTGGGTGAAATATATTCGGGATTGGTGGATTTATGGTTAAGTTGGGTGGTTCAAACAAGTTAGAAATTTTTTTATATAGGGCAACCCATATGTTTCGTAAAATATTTCTTTTTGCAAAGGCTTGAACAGTGCGTGTGCGGGTGAAACCGCGGGTAACGGCTAGTAAATATTAAAAGTAAGCGGGGCAAGCACATATTCATGTGTCTAACAAAACAGCATGTAAGTTAATATTGTTTATGCTTTAAAATATTCCACCTTTATATTTCAATAAGTGTAATTGACTCAAATAGCAGATATTGGGAAAATGTTGAATGTCGCCGAAAAAATTTGAGATAAGAGAACAGGCCATGGTCTTTGGAGTTTGTACGCAGTAACCACAACTTTCCACTGCCGACAGTGTTTGGTTGGGAACCCAGTACACAGTGTCATAGTTTACAAAATGTAAGTGTGGTCAGTATAACTTTCTGTAATAGTTTACGGGTAGCTAACAAAAATATATTACTTTAAAGTCGACGACTGAAGTAGGGGTTATTACAGTTACATAAGTACAAACATAACGAGACCCCATTTCAACTATATCCATATAGTGTAAACAACACAAGAGTGTGAAGCTTTTTGACAATAAAATTGATGTTATTTGTCATTGGGAATCCTTTTAATTTTAATTTCTTGTTAATTTTGTGCAATACTATTGAAAACGAGGTCTGATTTTTAGACCTTGAAACGTTTAGACTTTTGAAATATACAGACTTTCCCAAAGAACTTAGAAAAAAATACGGAGAAATGTGCAGGTATTATCCTAAACGGTAAAAATTAAAATTAAAGAATTAGCAAATGATAAAAACCTGACAATAAGTGTGGCATATTTGTGTTTTCAATTCTGCTTGAAGATTCACACTTATGTCTTGTTGAAAAAAAAATGTGTCAAAATATTGAACATCCGAGTTTCCTAAACTGTGATATAAAAAGAAAGGAGGTTTTGCAGTGTTAAAGTAATTGATGGTTCGAAGTTTCTAGGAACATTTTTATATTAAGATCTGGCTAGAGAATAGCAATTTAAGATTAAATATAAACAGAACTTTGCATTTGCATATACTGTATTTGCACTAATTACATTTTAGGGACAAATTTTAAATTATGAAGTCGTTAAAGTGTAAAAAGTACTTTCAGTTATGAATCGGTTTAAATTTTCGAATTCGTGATAAACATTCTATTTTCCGATTTATTGACAAACAACAAAATATGCAAAAATTTGTGTTCTGACACCAATTACATGAAAGTTGTTGTTATATATTTTAATGCTCTATTTTTCAAAACTTCAATATCAGCTCAAATTATAAAACCTTAATACCAAACCATTCCTAAATACTAAGATCTAATTTTCCACATTTGTGCGTAGCCCACCTTAACAATAATTTTTAATTTAAAATAAAAAACCAGTAGAAAACACATCTAGGGTCTAGGTGTGCCTTATTATAAACATATTTTTAAATGTCCAATAAAACTTAACATGAATGAAGTAAATTTACCAAAATTTTATTCCCCCATGAAAGCTAATCGTCTCTAAGAATTTATAATTGACTAGTCAAGAGTTATTTCCATGTATAAAGGTAAATAAGATAAAATATTCTAAGTTTCCATTACCTTTGAAACTTGTTATCAACTCAACAATTTAAAGTAATTTACAAACTTTTTCTCTGGAACAACTAACTAACAATAAACCGAGTGGGATCTACAAGTGTTAAACTAATGCTACTAATTGAACGCACGCCAAAGTTTAAATGAAATTTATGTTGAGCCTGACTTTCTAGTTTAATTTTGTTAATGACCTAAACTTTTCCCATATTTCACAAATAAGTAGAACTAAGTTTCAAGCAGTAGGCATTCCCAAGATTGTTAAATTTATTTGAATAGAACTAGTTTCGGTGTTTAGGTTTGCATGCGTAATATAAAGTGGAATTTAATAGTTGCAAAAATAATTTAACTTAGATGAAATAATTAGAATGAAGTTTACGTAATTAAGTATACACACAATATGTGTCTTATCATTTCTTTTTGAAGGAATATTAAAAATAATGAGTTTCAGAAAATAACGAAATGAATCATGTATCTTTAAAATTACCTTTGGAGAAAATAATATACCCGCTTTGTTACATGTACCTACTCAACCATGAGTGACTAAACATTTTAAGACTGAAACAAACAACGCTTAGCAACATGTTGCAGTTTAAGTGAAGCGTTGAAAATTTTTGGTGGTGGTGTGGATAATCATTAATTTCGAATAAAATTACTAATTTTTGTAATTTTAGTCTGTCTGTTAGTTTGTCAGAACAGACGTCGTGCAAAACTGCTGGATTCATTTTGATAAAATTTAGGTTAGTGATAATCTAGTACATGTGTAGATGTACAAGGTACTGCGACAAAATAACTCCTTTGTTTGGAAAAATGAGAATATGTATAGCAAAATAACTATTTTCACTATTTAAATGCTATCAAAAGCAGCTGCATTGATTTTGATCAAAATTTTGTGGTAGTATTTTATTACCTGTGTTAATTAATATACACTGCCTCGGATATTATATACTCATTATAATACTGTAAACAAATCGTATCTCTGCATGAAATATTTTTGCAAATGTTGTTGGTGGTGTAGATACTAATCAAGTTCAAAACGCTAATTGTTGTTTGGCCTGCCTGGCTGTCTGAACGGGCATCATGCAAAAAAAACCGGATGTATTTTGATAGGATAATGAAAAGAAAAACTACGCAACGTTACCGATGATACTGGAAACTTGTTACTACACATCTAATATCTAAAAATATCAAATATGTCAAAAATTTCAAAAATGTAAGGGTGTGGAAAATATTCCAAAAGTATTAAAAACTGAATAATATCAGAAAAATTGTTCAAGATTTGTATATCCGTTGCTAGTCAAAATACATACACACCTATTAATATATTAACTTATTCACGAAATGTTCAGTTTCTACAAAAACTGGTACACAGTGGCACAAATCTAGGCAGCCCGTCGGAGTAGGTAAATCACTGTTCCAGCCCTAATATCGCAGTTCCAGACCACTTATCAAAAGGTAATTTCAAATGCAACAGTTGGAAGGAGAGTTTTGGACTCAGTATTGCGATACAGTCGACCTTTAAGGGTCCCCATACTAATTGCTCTTCATCGAACTGCCCGTCTACAGTGAACCAGAGATCACCAAAGCTGGCATGTTTAGTTGATTGTAGAAACGTGCTTGTTACTATGAGTCCAAGTTTGGATCATCCGCCTACCGTGTTTGGGGTGGGGGTATAATGTTCAACAGAAAAGTCCACAGATTCGTATACCATGTAAAATGACAGGCGCAGATTACCTTAATAATTTCATAAATCCAATCACTCTAACTGTAGGTATTGAGTTAAGTGATCAGTTTGCTGCATCCGACTAGAGCCGTTCAAGCAGAGCTGCGAAATCTAGCTGTCACTAAGTTGGAAAAGGCACCGATGTAACCTGATATGAATCCTATTGAATATATGTGGGACCACTTGAAGAGGGCAATTTTTAAAATAATTAAATTAGCCAGAACGACACAAGAACTGATGGTCGCTCCTGCAGAGGAACGTGGAAATTTATCTCAAGAGATGATTAATAACTTGATTAAAGGGATGACCAGACGTATGGATGCCGTTATAAGAAGCGGAGGTTCCAATATCCAATATTAATTGCCTTTGTTTAGTTATCTCTGAGAAAATTTTATTTAAAATGATTTATTAATTGTTATACGTTTATTATCACTGAAATAAAATTTATTTAAAACATTTTTATTGGTTCTTGTTACGATTAAACACTGACATTTAACTTTTATTAATGCATTGGCGAAATATCTTATATCAGGGGTCTATTTTCTATTTTTCTAGTATGTTCTCAAAACTCGCTTAGGTACTCAAGCATTATTTTTCTAAATTGTTGGCTACTAAATTAGTAGAATATTCAATATCATTCACTTAACCATTACTTTAGATTTTATAGAACTAAAAGATGTTCTTATAAATCATATTCAATTCCGTTTAATCATTGAACTGTCTATCACTCGGGAGATCTCCTTACCCATGTCCAGTTTCAAATATAAGCGACGATATATAGAGAAATTGATAAAATATGGTGATGAATATCGCAGGATTCCTATTTGTTTGTACGTAGTGTTCATACTTTTTTTACAAGCTCATTGCAAACACTTTTTTGACGCAATATTTTATAGTGTAAACAAAGGCTGGAGCGTAAAGCACAATAAATTAGGTCGAAAGTAACGAACTGTGAACTCCCCAGAAAACAAGTTTGAAACGTTCACAGAATCTTCAAAGGAATAAATTCAGAAAAGAATGGAATAAAAACAATGCCTCGATATATCTTTTATACGTGAAAAGATGTAGGAATTTTCTTTTGCAGATGTAAACGTAATCACGCAACTACGGAGGGAAACTTATTTTCTTTATAACGACAGGCGAATACGAAACGCCGATAAGTAAACAAAGGGACAATGAATCATGTTTTATTTATTAGTTTCGATATCGTCGGATAATTTGTGCGTATGTTATTTGATATCCAGAGCAATCAGCATTCTATCGATCATCGAGGCTTTCTAGAGGCACCCAAGATTGGGACTATCTTCAGGGTTGTCAGATTGCAAATTTCATTGTAGTATGTAATAATTTATATTTAAAAAAGAACCGACTTCAACTGGCTTACAGTAAAAACTGTTTACAAACCGTGTGCAATCAATCACTATTTTCTGAAATATTTTTTTTATCTGGTTTAAGGTACAATTTTATTGATTAATTTTAGGGTTTATTATCTCTTGCTTTTTCTCTAATTTGTGTTTTTTATATTATCCACATATTTTTTTTTTTTTATTTGTATTATTATTTGGCCCATTTTCTGTAAGTGTAACTCTGATTCACCCTACTTTGCAACAACCCTGTACATGTTTCTGTGTATTGGTCACCCACATGTAAGTTTTTTGTCTATCATTTTCTGAATAACCTTGTACAACCATGATGCAACCACCCTGTATAAGTATTAATCCGTTCCACCCTGTCTCTATTTTTCTATTGTTTAAATCACCTTGTGTACCGATACTTTTACTTCGCCCAATGTTGCAAGTATAAGCAACTACTTATGTTCCACACTATATAGCATTAATTTAACCACCTTGTAAAACTATAATTCCACTCCACCTTATATTTCAATCATCCTGTATATGCAACAGTTTCTAACATTTTTTGAACACCCCGCCCTATAACTCGAATATCCTTACTGCATATGCACTCTGTATAATTATAGTTTAACCTCACTCTTATTTCAACCACATTGTATACACAACTACTTATATGCCACCCAATACAACATTTTTTGAACCAACTTGTATAAATTTAATTCTATTTCAACTTATATTTCAACCATCGTATATATGGAACTGCTTATGTACCACCCTATACCACAATTATTTGTAAGATTTTTTGAACCCACCTTTCTAACTGTAATTTTACTTCGCCAAATATTTCAACTCCGGACATTGCTTGCTGCTTGAATTTCGATGCAAGTACACACCTACCACCGTATACCATATAGAAAACATGGCTCATCAAAAATTTTATTTTCGATACAATAATGGAATATTTTGTCCCATTTCACTCGACTGCAATGAAAACCGTTACAAACACTCTGTACGATATACTTTCATGGCATATACATTTAAGCTAGATATTTATGATAAAAATTTGACATTTACATTAATCTTTATCGTGATTTTGCAAATATTCTTACGATTTAGATGTTATAAGGAATATTTCACGGTTGGGGTTATTAAAACTGTCTGGCGCCCTTAAATAAATTTTCATTTGTTTTTTTTAGTACCTAACCGACTACCTAAATGTTCCCGACGAAGATCAAGGTGGGTCATTGTTAGAAGATATTTCAATGTTTAGTTTTAATATCTCCTTTGTACTCCATGTCATATTCCCCTATTTCACTGACTTTTCACCAAAAGTTATAAATGTTTACTGCAGTTTATTTGCGGCATCTTCTAGTTTGTTTTTATGTAATTATTCGGAACAATTACCATACACGAAAAAAGAGTTTTTAGGGTGATTTTTTTTACTTTCAATTTTTTTCCTGTCCACCATGAAATTTTGTTGGAAACACCCAAAAACTATTTCCTCCAAATTTGAGACCTAAATATTAATATTAACTGCTGGACCAAGACGTGTAACGATTTCCGAATAAACAAAAACTTTTTATTTTTAAATAGTACGTGCCATTAAATCTGATTTTTTATGAAATTAGCGTTTCTTCGCCATTATCTCGTAAATGATAAGAGCTGCAGGAAAAAGAAACTTGTAGGATATTAAATTTCCTACAAAAAAGGTTTGATAAACCGAATCGGTAAGAGCAATATTAAGCGAGATATTAAGCCTTGAACCGCTTTTTTTAAGTTTTCGTCGATAAGAATTGATTCAAAGGTATTAAAAAAAATTCAAAGTTAAATCAATTCAAGACTTAAGGTCTCGCTAAATATTAATCTTAGCGACTCAATTCATACGACCTTTTTTGTAGGAAATTAAATATCCTATATTTTCCTCTAGATCTTGTTGTTTATGAGATAATTGCAAAAAAAAACCTGAAAAAATAGTTTTAGTAACCCGTACTACCTCGCTGGTGTGAGTTACGACTTGGCTTAAATGTACACTCTTGTAGCGCGTCCATAGTCAAAGCGATGCCATGAAATGCTGCTGAGTTATAGAAATTTAAACTTAAAAAATCACAGTAATTGTGTATTTTCAATGGGAAACCTTTACACGTCTTAGTCGAGCACTTAAGATCTCTATTAAAGTCTCGAACAGTAAGATAATTTTTTGGGCATTTCAAAATATTTCACGATGGGAGCAAAAAAATCGCTTTAGTTTATGTTCCAATAAAGTCAAACTTTTCAATGTTGAAAACTAGAGCTACGTCAAGTATTCAAATTTCCACTTCATATTTATATTTTTTTGTAATTTTAACACCACTGACAATGAAGTCAGGCTAAGATTTCAAAGCAGAACCTATAACCTTTTCTTCTCATGCCTGGTCTTATTTCCCAATCATATCATAAAAAAGAAATAAACGGTTGACAACATATTAAACGTAACATACCAGAAGTTTAGCTAAAATTATCGAACAGGCGAATTATAAATAATTTGACTTCAAATATATTGCCTTATATGTAACAAAAATATACGAAAATAAAAAATAAATATTTTTTCAAATTCTTTCAAAATATTGTTTCAAAATCTTGATTTTGTGTTTTATAGAAAGTGAAAATTCAATGGTTGGCAATATAGTATAAGGTAATACCCCAAAACTTAAAAAAAACCGTCTCGAAAGGACTAACATTTGATGTTTAAATACATTAATTATAATTATTTTTTTCAAAAATATAGGTTTGATACTACAATATTGTATACAGTATTGATAAAAATGTTCTTGATTTCTTAATTTGATGTTTCTACACTTGTGCAGACTTTTAATTTTTGCCAATTTCCGTAATGTATCTCTCACAATAATGAGTTCCATAAATGAGCTCTATACATGTCATACTTGCAATTTTGGAGACTAAAATATTAATTTAACTATATAATATAGCCTGAAGCAAAGATCACTTCTGTTGATTGCACATGCTATACTAAGCACAGTAGAAACAACGAAACGTATTTCTCCAAGATACTCTCATCATTTTTCATTTTCCCCAAAAATTATTCCACACTATTTTGTACCCCAAAAATACCATTGAAATCTTCACAACTACTATTGAGTATTCTCTTCGAGGTGTCATTCTTTGTACGCAAGACAATATATATAATATATATTGTTTCTGTTAGGGAACCTTCATGAGTTACGCTTCCCACAATTGAATGTCCTCTCGAACACTTCGTTATGTATTTGATACATTTTGTTAATTTGAAGACCCGAGATGTAAAGACCAATATCTAGGATTTTCGGGGAAACTAGCACATAGAGGTTCCGAATCTGGAGCCGTTGCTCTTACTCGTTAATTTCACCTGTCAGAGATATTGAATACTCTATTCGAGGTGTCATTCTTTTCTACGCGTTCCCGAAAATCCTGGATGTCGGTCTTTAAATCTCGCGTCTAGTGACTAAACGACGTATATGTTATCGGTCCAAGATTAGATTTTTTGTATAATATTTTAGTTTTCAATAGTATGAAAGGAAAATAAAGAACACAAAAGGTGTAAGTACTCCAAGTAATATAGAAATGTTTTTTGACTTTTTTTCCCTATATAATTCTAAAAGTTTTGTATATATTTGCTCAATTTACTAAATACTGAAAATATAAATTGATCATAATGAGATTACTTAATAAAATGCCTTAATTTTTTTTATTAAAATGAAATCATTAAAAAAATCAGAATTTTACACAAGAGTTAATGGCAACACAAAAAATAAAATAAATGTACATTGTGTGCCATCTGTCTTGGAAAGCCCAAACCGGCTTCAATACAAAAGGTAGGTAAAACATTTTCTACAGTCTGGAGAGTTTTTGAATATCATAGCAAATCTATTATATCATGCAAGTTAAATTTGTGTCTGACATCTGCTAGTAGACTACCGAAAGTGTCAATAGTTCACTTGTATAGAAAATTTCCCAGAAGCGAACAAGGCTCTATTCTCTAGCGATTACGAAACAGAGATGTTTACAGATTACTACTTTCGAGATTGCGTTTGAATCAACTCAAATATCAGGAACTTTAGATCCGAAGAGTCTAAACGTAACTTTAAATAATGGTTCCAATTTATGAGAGGCATATTTTTGTCAACATAGTGGGCTAGTTTTCAATGCTCATTATTTTTAATATTTCAGTAATAAATTTTCTCTACACAACTGTAAAGGAACAAAAAAGTTTCAAGAAACTGTGAATTGAAATATACAAAATGAAGTATTTGTAACCTTAAAACTTTTTAAAAATAATCCACAGTTTTTTGCATAAATATCTTGAATATTAGCACTACGAGTGACTAAAAAGTGTACTATTAACATACAAAGATCTTGTGTACATGAATATCGTGAAAATTCCTGTACAATTCGGGCCTCTTGTATCTATACTTCGTATCAAAGAAGTTATTGTTACCTTAAATTAATAAATAATGGTGTTATCGATTTATACTACTATATTTCAGTCGTTTTATTGATTGCTTAACAGGGTTTATG